>ML677520.1:495040-533808 GCA_007922305.1 Dermatemys mawii
ATGGGAATGGGGGACCCTGTGCTATAGGGGAGCTGTGGGGCACCCCAATATCAGTGATGGGCCTGGGGGCATGTCACAGACCCCACGACCAGTACTACACCTCCCAGCCCTGGGCACCCCAATATCAGAGATGGGAATGGAGGGTGTTATGAGCTCTGTGGCACCCCAATATTAGATATGGGAATGGGGAGGCCCTGTGTTTGTGAGCCCTGGGACACCCCAATATCAGAGATGGGAATGAGGGGCTCTGTGTTATAGGGGAGACCTGGGGCACCCCAACATCTGTGGTGGGAAGGGGAGTGACTGGGGGAGCAGCACTATCAGAGGGGGTGCTGTGGGGTACTGGGCGGAAGAGATGGGGGCTGGCACGGTTAGAGAGGTGGGACACATGGCTAGTTTTTGAGGTTCTACAGAGGCAGCCCCAGGACCCCCCAGTATGATAAAGCTTTGGGGAACCCCAGAGGATTATGGGGGATCCCTGGAGGAAACCTTCCCCCCTTTCTCAGTATCAGACCCTAGACCTGGGTAACACAAAACCAGCCAAACCTTTATTGTTTCCAAACCGCAGAGAAGGTGGATTTTTGGGGGGGAGGGGGGCTGGTGGAAGGGGTTTGATCCCAGACGGGGGAGCGTGGGCTGTGTGTTGGGGGGCCAGGGGAGACAGTCTTGGGAGGGGGAAAGGGGGGTGTCACTGCGCCCTCCCCCGATCTCACTGCACGGCCTGTTCGTTCGCGCTGCTGCTGGAGTCTTGGGGTTTCATGACGTCGGGGAGCTCCGGGGGGCTGGAGAAGGGGTCGATGCGGAGAGCCTCGAAGGAGTCATCTGGAGGAGGAAAGAGGCAGGATCAGAGGGGCAGGATCAGCCCCCCAGGCTCCCTACGGCCTATTCCCCCTGCCCCCCAAGCACTCACCCCCGGCTCGGAAAGCCAGGCCCACCGTGGCCGGCGCCTGGGGCCGCGCCGTCTGGCTGGTGAAGCCGCAGTCTCCCAGGGTCTTGCTGTCGTCTAGCAGCTGGTCATCCTGGGAGGGAGAGGAGGGAGAGAACGGCCCAGCGTGAGAGGCAGCGATGCAGCCGCCTCTGGGGCGGGGCGGCTGGGGAACCGCCGCATAGAACAGGGCACGAGGACTAACTGCCAAGCGAGAGCGCCCCATGCCTGCTCCCCGCAGCCCGCGACCCCTTTCCCAGACCCACGGTGCCACCCCCCCCCCGCTCCGCCCCACACCTTGTAGAGCCGCTGCTCCTCGGGGGGCCGCTTGAGGATCCCCTCCACGATGCGCTTCAGCTCGTACACGGTGCTGGACTCCTTGGCGTCGGTGAAGATGGTTGTCTTGTGGCGCCGGATCATCAGGAACACGTCCTGGCGGGGGGGGGGGGGGGACGGACAGACGGACACGCGGCTCAGCGCCAGGCCCCCCTCCCCCCTCCCGCGCCGGGGCGTGCCTCAGTTTCCCCACCGGCCCATCCTCAGGCCCCGCGCGGCCTCCCACCCAGCCCGGTCCGGGGCGTGCCTCAGTTTCCCCGCCGGCTCAGCGCCGGACCCCGCTGCGGTCCGGGGCGTGCCTCAGTTTCCCCCACCGGCTCAGCGCGGGGGCGGCTCCTGGGAAGGGCCCCGGCGGCGGGGGAAGGGTCGGGCCGGGGAGGGGGGTGGGGAAGGAGGGCTCGGGGGGGCGGGGTCCCGGCGGTGGGGGAGGGGGGGCCCGGGGGGGGGAGGGGGGGTCGGTCTCGCTCGCGCTCACCATCCCGGCCGCTCCCCGCTCGCCCAGACGCAGCCGCAGCCCCCGGCTCCGCCACCGTCCCAGCCTGCACCGCGCGATCCGCGACGCACAGCGCGTGACCCCGCGCTGGCCGCCATCTTGGGAGAGGCGGCGCTTTCGCCCTGGGGGGGGAAGGGCGGGTCAGCGGAGCGGCAGGACCAATGGGGACAGGGGAGAGTCTTGGAGTGCGGCCATGCCGGAAAGGTCAAGGCATTAAAAGGGGTGTCCCGGCAGCCATGTTGGGAAGGTCACGCCAGCGTCTGGCCGCCATAGCGCGGAGAGGCGACATGTTGAGAAGGTCACGTGTCATATCGCCATCTTGGAAAGGTCAACTTTCAATGAAGGGGAAACCAACTTGACCGCAGCCATTTTGAGAAGGTCCAATGACCTTTAGCGTGCCCTGCCCTGCCGCCATGTTTGGAAGGTCAATGGAGTGGGTGAGCCCGGACGCCTGGGTTCTATGTCCCAGCCCTGGTCGCTGCACAGACCCCCCCATGCTCCGACCAAGATCTGTGAGCCAGCCCCGAGGCCATTCCCCAACGTTTAGCCACGACACCCGAGCGGATCCAGGCCAACGTGCCGGGTGTGACATTCCCGGTGGCGAGCTTCCCTCCGAACAGTGCTGCTGCCTCTGCCACTCTTCCCGCGTCCCCTGTCCCCAGTCGGCCGGCCTTGAACCTCCCAGCGCCCCCCCAACCCTCTCGCCCGCTCCCCCCATTCACACGGCAGCGAGAGAGCTCTGCAGGCGGAGATCGGCCTGGTGTGGCTGGTGGAGAGAAGACAAAACAGACCCGACGGGACAACCCGCCCCGTGCGTGGCCTGGGGCTCGGCGGGCGGCACCGAACCTGCGCCCTCGGGAGCTAAATGCAGGAGCCGCTACGGCATGAGCTAGAGGCCACGGGGCCTTCTGCTAAGGCCGACTCATTAACCTCCCACTGAGCGGCCTCGGTGCCACTGGACGGGACACAGCCCCACCCCCAGGAGGTGCATGTCCGAGTCCCACTCGGGACCCGGGAGGGAGTGGGGCATGGGGCCCGTGGGAGCAGATCCCAGAGCAGGCTGTGATGCTTCTGCTGCCTAAAGGTCAACCTGCCCTTCGACAAGAAATGTGCACCAGGCCACAGGTGCTGGTTGACTTTTATTTTTCACGGTGGGGGCTCCACCCCTGCTCTGCCCCAAGGCCCTGCCTCCACTCCACCTCTTCCCCTGAGCCCCCACCCTCACTCTGCGTCATCCCACCCCCCACTCCGCCCCCTCCCCAAAGCCCCACTCCTGCTAGCCGCTTGCCACCCCCTAGCGCCTCCCCTCAGTCTGCCAGTTTCCCCTTAGCCTCTTCCACCCACAGCAGTGAGTGCCATGACCGTAAACCGAAAGGAAATGTACTTCAGAAAGAACCCAGTTTCAACTGGAAACACGTGGGAGAGAGGGGAACCAACCATTATGCCCAAAACAAACCAGAAAACACAAACTAGGACTGACCCCATCCATAGTCACCTTTCCTGGCTAGCAACGTAGCGCGTCACCCCAAAATTCGGTCTTTGACAGCGTTTGCTTGCCCCGTGGAACGAGGACGCCCACGGCCCCCTGCTCCTCAAGATACGTGCGGAGTGGCCTTCTCCACCTGGAGCTACTGGATCAGTTGCTTGTCTCAGTTCACAGACAGGGACGGCTCGTCGAGGCCCCGCTCTTCCATTTCACCTCCACGTGGTTCCGATGGTTTGCTGTTGTCTTTGAAGGTTTTCATGGACTTCTTCTGGGCGGGGACCAGGGTAGAGAACTGAAGCGGGAAATCCATCACCCCTGTTACTGGGGGAGGCTGATCACGGCTACCTGAATGGGCCAGCGCTGAGCTGTCACATTCCCTGCTGACAAACCTGCCCTCCGCGACCACCGGGGCATCCATTTCAATATTAGTTACATTCATCCCTAAATATGAGCCGTCCGCACGTCTCGCGGTGATTCGGAGTTTCAAGAAGTCACAGGTTTTCGGTAGAGACCTCACGTGCAGTGCTGCTCCTTGTTTTCTAACTGGGAACATATGTATGATAGATTCTTACTCTTTGTACCCTCGCTCCTGGCTGACAATGATACGCATCTTTATTGCAAAGTCAGCTGGTTAGTGTGGAAACAGCAGCTTCACACTGGGTTTCACCAGGGCAAGGTAAAGCCCCATTTTAACTACGGTTGTGTATTCAACAGGCTGTACGGGGGTTGTGCATTTGGGGAATAATACTAGCAAAAATGTTGCTCGTTCTTAACCAAAGGCCCACATCCACATGGGGGAAAACAGAAGAATAACCACGTGCCAGCATCGCTTTACCCCGGAGTGTCGTGTAAATGGCTGAAACTTGCTTTCAAATGTGCCTTTTCAAAATGGGTTTCTTTAAAAAGTTAGTTTGGATGCTTAAACTGTTTGTGATTTAGGGGCAGAAGCATGAAACTTTTTCTTTTCCTATGAGAAAATGTCCGCGTGACCTCGGGCAGGTGGAGGGAAGTGAATGGGTGTGTGGTTTTTAAAAAGTATTTTGTCACAAACTGTTTGGGTTTTTGGATGCTTAAATCGACCGGGTACCAGACGTGGTCCGTGTATGTTTTCAAAGGGTTATAATAGTTGGTTTTCGTGTTTAAAATATTTAGGACCATGTGCGGGTGGGTTTTCTAAAGTGTGTTGTTGCAATTGTAAACTGCTTTTGGGGGCGTAAAAGACTGGGGGATTTTGTTTTATTACTCTGTGCAAATGTATGTTTTAAAAAGGGATAAAACATGAGTTTTGATGCTTAAATTATTTGTGATTTAGGGGCATATGAAATGTGCCTCCCCTTTCCCCCCACCCAGGAAAATGTACATGTGGTCTCAGGAAAAGAGCGGGTATCAGAGTGTGTTTTTTTTTTAAAGGTATTTTGTTGCAAACCGTTTGGTTTTGGATGCTTAAAACACTGTTTTGTTTTTTCTTTGTGCACAATATGGGGGTGTGGGGAATTGTTAGTGCATGGGCATTTTACCGTCTGAAATTGATTGTGTAACATGGTGACTTAACACAACCAAAAACCACCCCCCCCCTTCAAATTAGCTCTTGATTTTTCAATGTCACACAACTGTTTCCCGTGTCTTGTAATCATGTTGACTTCCCACAGTACGGTCAAAACAAGAGAGATCCTTAGACCCAAGTGCAAAGAAGCCAAGAGGAGAGAAACTTTCCAGGATCAACAGTTGACAGATGGGTGAAACCTAGTCAATATATTTGGATTGTTTGGTTGGTTGCTTTACTTGTTTTGTTGTTAAGCAAATACCTAGGTGTGAATGGGTTTCCAAGAGAGGCAGAGATTATAGAGTTAAGGGTTCGTTTGTGAACACTGTTTATTTGATGCTAAACTGGGAGATCTTTTTGCAAATCAATCCTGTCTAACTCTCCCAACCTGTCGGGAATCTGCCAAGCCCCTTAACGCAACCAGCAGATTTGCGCAGACAAAGCGTCAGGGCAACCCAAAACTTGGCTCCAGCTAGCCTAAACAAAAGACTCAAAAGTCAACCCAGCAGCCAGCCACACCTTCGGCTCCTGAGCCCTGAGAAAGTGGTGAGCGAAAACACAAAGGCGTGTCATGTGTGCATTGTAGGGCGGTGAATAGGAAAACCCGAGGGCTGCAAACACACCCACGGCCAGGGTGGCTCCGGGCTGCAAAAACACGATTGCAACCATCCCTCTGTCTCTCGTTAATCCCAGCAGCGGGGATTTTGGAAATTGGAAGCAAACTTTGATGATGGGGATGTTCTGTCCCTGAGGGCCGACCCTTTGAGCGACTTGGAAAGACCGATCGATGCAGAAAGTCTATGTTGGTGGTGGTCAAAAATGGGGGTTTTCTACCGGGCGACAGAAGGCTGAAGGGGCGGAGTGGAGGAAACCCAACGTTATGACTGAGAACGAGGGGGTGGAGGGGATCATAGAGCGTCTGATTTCGAGACGCCCACGTAGCAGGGTTCCCGTCCGCTCGCGAGAAACCCTGGCCCTAATGCTCAGACAAAGGCGGATGCAGAAGCATCCCCCCTCAGCAATGGGGTTTCTCCCCCTAACTTTCCAATACGGCTGGTTCTCATTGCCTGTAATGCCGGAAGGACTCAGGCGGGTCACCCAGCCTGACCTCCTGGAGGCGGGGCTAGCGCAACAACAACGGTACAATCGATTGTTCGGTTTTCAGTTCTAACCAGAGTGCCCCACGGCCTAAGCAGTAAATGACGTCCTACCAACATCCAATGGAGGTCTTCCATGGAAACTTCTTACTTGGGTGCTTCACAGTTTGGTTTTCAGTTGAAATGGACGTCGGAGGGTCATAGCAAATACCGCCCCCCGCCCCAAAGCCCCGTTGCTTTGAAATGCTGGGCTGGGAGGAGTTTGTTCTCCCAGTGTGTTTTTTTAACATGCGACCCTGGGCGACATGTCGGTGTTGGATTTAGCCCAGTGCGGACTTTGGAAATCATGTCATTTCTCAACCGTTTAGCCACTTTGGGAGGCTAGAAAGCCCAGCCCAGAGCCTGCCCTGAACTCCGGAGAGGTTATTACACCTGATAATTTAGTTGGGTTGGTCCTGCTTTGAGCAGGCGGTTGGATTAGATCCCTCCTGAGGTCCCTTCAACCCTGATCTTCTATGAGTCTATGACCCACAGGAGTGTACAAACTCGTTTGATTTACTCTCAATCCGAGCTCCCGGCCCCCCTTTTGGGGGGTGAAGCCCCGTAGCCCCAATTACTGACAATCCTGCCAACACCCAGCAGGACCTAATATCTTCAATCCTGGTGGAAAGCAAAGGAAATCCAGGTTGGAGAATTGCCCTGAGGCCTGGTCTTATAGAGCCGCTGAAGGTGATAGACAAGGCGCCTTGGGCAGGTCGTCTTGGCTGAGTCAGGGCTGTTGGGCTCAAGCAGGCATGTCAGACGTCCCGGGCTTTCCACAAAACGCGAGAGCTCCTTGCTCGTCTTTTAAACTCACGCTGCTGGTTTTATTCCCTCTCCTGTTTCTCCTGCAGGCTGGGAATCCGTCTCTTGTCTTAAATAGCTGAGATCTGGCAAGCTACTGTACTGAACCGACGTATGGCCCTTGAAAACCAACCAACCTGCCCCATCAAACCCTTCGTCTTCTCTGAGGCCCCCGGTAACAGAGCCCCGGATGGTCACGGAGGCCTTTTCAATAGATATTGTTATTCACGGATGCCAGGTTTTCTGAGGTTTGATCCCACATTTCGTTCCGGCACCACCCTCTGTCTCCATCCTTTGGGATTTCTTACAGATCCTCTTTTTCCTAAGCAGTTTGTGTGGTTCGGGCAGGCAGTACAAGCCCTAAGCCGGGATCCTTCGAGTGGCGAATTCTCTTTAAACCGCTGTCCGGGGTGCCAGCGCTTTGCGCAGCACTTACCCAGGTCAGACCACGGGCTACATTTTTTGGGGTTAAGCGCAGATGTTGCGGGAGATAACCTACGGCTTCCTCCCAGGCCCAGGTCAGCACATGGGCCTGGTGTTTGCAGGTTCCTGTCCTCTGAAGTCCACCCCAGTGTGTCTATAACGCAGCCCTCACAATTTTCCATAAACTTCTGGGCTGAGGGCCTTCCTTCCACCCGCACGGCCATCATCCTTGTCCCGCTCAGGGTCCTCTTGAGCAATGTCTCTTGGCGTTGAGCAAAACCATGTTGGGCCTGAGTCGTCTTCACTCTCTGAGGCACGGCTGGCGTCACCGGGCAGTTTTTTCTCTGCTGCTCTGCCCCAGAAGTGGCCGCATTTCACAGCCAGGCATGTTATTGCGGATGGTTCTTTCTTTGCTGCTCCACCCCAGACCTAGCTGCCCATCTTCCCCCACTGATTATTGTTTTCTCTCTTCTCCCCAGCTCTGGTCCTCAGCCTACCTATTGTGTGAATCCTGGGGGGCTAGAAACTAGCACTCCAACCCCTCCCTATGCCAGGTCTGATCCCCCATGCACCAGATCATGGTCTATCCTGATTACGAGAGGTGCGGCCATTCACCCGACGTTGCCCTAGTGCAGCCCACGAAGCCAGTGCAATTCAGAGTTGAAATCCATCCCCTTTGCTTGCTGGGCCCCTCTGATCCTCCCCTGCAAACTGTCATGCTGATCACCAGCTGGGCAGACTGTTACTCAGGTAGTAAGACCATCCCACAGGGGAACTGCAATCATTCCGTGTCTAAAGCCCCATGCTCCTGGAGTCCTGGGATTCCTGCTACACCTTGAAATAAACCCTGGGATGTATACATGGGGAAGAAGGGGTAGGAACAGAGGATATGGAAATATTGCAGACCATTCTGGGCTGCACATTGTGAAAAGGAGGCTGGAAAATTGCAGAGGGGTGCAGAAAAGAGCTGTAAAAATTAACCCCGGACGGGCTGGTGGAGATACCGGATAGAGGGAAATTTAAAGGGCTCAATTCGCTTAGCTTCTTGGAAAAGGGGTCTGAAAAGGAGACCTGGCTGGGAATTTTCTTTTACCCCCCAGAAACACGCAGCTTCTGCAAAACCAAAACTGGTTGTGACACAAGCCGGGTTTTGCCCCGTCTGACTTGGCAATATTTTGGGAAAACAAGGTTAAAAAAGGCAGAAATAGTCTCGTTTGGACCTTTTCGAACCGGAAAGCTTTGGAATTTTGTTTTCTGAGTGTAACCGAATTTGAGTTTTGAAAGACCCATTCATTCCAACCAAGAAACAACAACTCCAAATCGAAATGAAACATTCTGCCATGGAACTGAACAGCCATTTTTGCTGGTTCACCCTTGTTTTCGAGGCTTTGACTTTGGGCTTGATTTGGGACGGGGAAACCGTTGGGCATCTCAAAACCTCTCCTGGAAACGGCCTAACGGAGAGGTGATGGTTTCAGTGTAGATGTCCCAAGCCCTGGTTCCAAAGGAACTATCGTGGGTTTGTTCTCTGGCCTGGATTATATGGACGGGGAGAGAAAATGATCAAGACAGACCCTTCTGGCCTTTGGAATCCAGGACTCTCTGGAAGCACTTTCATAGGCAGGAAAAACCAGTGGAGGAAGGCGGAGATGGCTGGAAATGGAAGCCAGGCAAGTCCCAGGTTTAACAGCCGGGGTAATGAACATAGAGGGACTATCAAAATCAGACGGGCCATCAAGGAATATCGCAATACAAAGGATGGGTTAATGGTCTGATCTTCCTGTGGGCTTGGAGGCTGAATGAAGGAAATAAAACAAAGCTGCACGAGGAAAGTTTTTCTGTCTCTTTGCTGTTTGATCACTCACGGGGCCGGAGCCACCAGACTGAAGCCAGAGATCCTCCGGGGTGACTCCTGGGTCCGCCCAGAAAGATGCTTTGAACCGACAGCTCTCTTAGCTGGTAACTCATAACCCCTCAATAGCTCCAGGATTGGCTACCGGCGCTGTCAGTGGGGTAGGATCTAGGGTGCCGGTTGAACTGGGGTAAGGGGCAGGGCTCTCGGGACCAGGAGCGTGGGTTGATTTTTGGTGGAAATGACCCTTCATGAGGAAGGCCACTAAGACCAGAGAGACGGGAGAGTCTAAGACTGCCTGGGACTTGACTTCTTGAGGGGATCCAGGAGTTCCCATGGGTTCCAGGCATGGTGAAATCTCATCACAGGCACCCCGCCAGGTTGGGGTGTCTGCCCAGGCTGCCCCGAGGTTGGCACCGGCGGCCCTGAGCCGCTTCAGACAGGGTGAGACAAACTCCCCAGGGAACCGGCGAATTTCCCATCGTGGAGCTTTGAGCCTGCGCTGCCCCCTGGTGTCGGTCGAGGAGGCTGCCAACAGAGGGGTGGGAGAGTTTCGTGTCACAGATTCGGGTCCTGCAGCTCTCGGGGGGCTGTGGCAGAGGCTTTGCCTTGGGGTGTGTGTGTGTGTGTGTGGGGCATCGGTGTGGTGTGATCAGCGGGGAAGGGAAATGGATGCCGGTGTGGGGGTGGGTGGACGTGGGAGGAAAGGGGGTGGCGACTGGAGCAGAGGATGAGGGAGTTGGGGGGGATGAGGAATGGGGGGACAGAGGGGGATGGGCAGGCCTGGGGTGGATCCAGGAACTCGGTTCTCCGAGCTCTGCACTGTCCACTGTCACCCGGAGACTGTCAGGGACCCCGTCGAACCCAAAATGGTCTGTGTGCCTCCTGGATCGGACCTACGCCCCCGACACTCCTCTGCCAGGACAACAGCTCCATGGGAACTCTCTCACCGGCAACGTTCCCGGCACAGACCACGCCACCCGTGAGCCACTCCGCCCCCAAGGTGGAATTTGCTCCCCGTTAGTCGTAGCGGTTGCTGCAGATCTCTGGATCCGTCCCCCCTTTTTCAGTTGATATTCCGGCTCCTTCTATCCACTGGGGAAAAATTTGATGCTACGAGTCCAGTCTGTGCTTCGGTGCCAGCCTGTTTCTTTACAATTTCTTTGTCTCCGAAGCAAACCATGGTCAGGAGAAATCCCCAAGCCTGCCTCTCCAGCCGGTCCTGTGACACAGGGAGCCCTGTCTCTCTTTCCCATCTCTTAAGCAAGCGGAGTATGAGGGCAGGGCCTTTCATGGGTCGGTAACTGGTTAAAAGACAGGAAACCAAGGGTAGGAATAAATGGTCAGTTTTCACAATGATGAGAGGTAGATAGCAGGGTTCCCCGGGGGTCTATACTGGGACCAAAGCTGTTCAACCTATTCATAAATGAGCTGGAAAAAGGGGTAAACAGCGAGGTGGCAAAATTTGCAGATGATACAAAACTACTCAAGATAGTTAAACCCAAAGCAGAAGGCAAAGAGCTACAAAAGGATCTCGCAAAACTGGGTGACTGGTTGACAGAATGGCAGATGAAATTCAGTGCTGATAAATGCAAACAAATGGTCCTTAGGGTAGCTTTGGGGTTAGTCCTGGGACCCAATTATGTCTATCACTTCGTTTACTCAGCCCAGGGCTGTGGAGGGTCCTTCCCCGGTTTATCCAGCTTTGGGCTCTCACCCTCCCTTCCCCTCAGATTGTGGGACCCGAGCAGGCCCCGCTTCCAACAGTTTCCCCACCTGACTTTACAGAGAACCGTAGAAATGTCGGGATAGGAGGGACATTGAGAGGCCGCCTAGTGCAGCCCCCTGTGGCCCTGCGCAGAGGACAGAGCAAGGAAACCTAGTCACCGGGGTTTGTCCAACTATCTGTTGAAAATCTTCAGTGACAGGGATCCCACCTCCTTCCTGGGGAGCCTGATCCAGAGCTGAACGACCTGGAGAGTTAGGAAGTTTTTCCTAATATCTAACGGAAACCGCCCTGTCTGCTGATTAAGCCTCTTACTTCCTGTTCTACCTTCAGTGGACAACTGATCTCTGTCCTTGTTATAACAGCCCTGAATATGTTTGAAAGCCGTTATCGGGTTCCCCCTCAGTCTGCTCTTCTCAGGATTAAACAGGCCCAGAGTTCGTAACCTTTCCTCATAGATCAGGTTCGATCATTTCTGTTGCTCCTCTCTGGACACTCTCCAGTTTGTCCACCTCTCTCCTGAAATGTGAGACCAAAGCTGAACACAGAACTGCAGCTAAGGCCTCACCTGTGTGGACCAGAACAGGACAGTTATGTGACACTGAACCCCATATTCATCACAGTGGTATGATGATGGTAGGATTATGGCAGAATTGTGCTGCATCTTGTACAAGGTATGTCTGGTGCCAGTGGAAAAGTTATGATTTGCTGACTATGACTATCCTCTTTGTAGGCATGTATCATTTTTTGTGTCTAAAGTTATGAATGTTCACTCAGGAATGCTGGGGGTAACCAAGATGCAAATGAGGCCTGGGCCATGCCAGCCCTTCCTCTGCTTCACCAATAGATGGCAGCAGAGACCTCCTTCCTCACTGAGCTTCACCCCAGCACTGGATGAAAGTCTGGAGGCTGATCAAGGTAGATTTGGCTTGGCTGAGACTTTTCAGGGCTTGGGGTTGAATTCTTTGGGGGGAAAAATCCTCCCCAAGCTTGAAATGGTTCGAGGTTTTTCTGATTCAACTTTTCTTTAAACGAAAAGTTTCAATTGACCTGAAACAGTTTCCCCACTGGACTTTTGAGGCTTTTTGGGGAAAAATGTTCATTTCAGATCAACCCATTAATGATAATTACCCCCCCCCCCCCCACACACACACTGATTTTTCAGAAAGGCTAGAGAATAGAAAACTAAGTTACATGCACAGCTCTGCTTTTGATCCAACTAATGTCTAATTTACCTCAACCTTGTAACCCTTGAGACCCCACCCACTCCCCTCCTGGAGCTGGAGAGAGAACCCAGGAGTCCTAGCTCCCAGACCCCCAGCTCTAATCACTAGACCCACTCCCCCCTCCAGAGCCAAGGATAGAACCCAGGAATCTAGACCCCACAACTCTAACCACTAGACCCCACTTCCCTCCCAGAGCCAGGAGGAGAACCCAGGCGTACAAACCCCACAACTCTAACCACTAGACCCCACTTCCCTCCCAGAGCCAGGGAGAGAACCCAGGCATCCAGACCCCACAACTCTAACCACTAGACCTCACTTTCCTCCCAGAACCAGGGAGAGAACCCAGGAGTCCTGGCTCCCCTCCCCGCCCCCACTTACCAGTGGCTATTAATAGCCTGCCCTCTGGCTACACCCCTCCCACGCCCTGGTAGCCAATCTCCGTGGGTGTGGGAGCCCGGCTGCTGGGCAGGAGGAAATAGAAACCAGCTGACCTTTTACTTTCGTTTCTCCTGGACACCGGCAGAGCGAGCCGTGGGGTAGGTAACAGGCGGTAACTACCCGCCCCGGGGGGCAGAATCGCCCCCAGCCAGTCTATCCCCCCGCACGGGGCAAGCTCGTCCCCACCCCCAGACAACCCACCTGAGAGCGGAGTGGCCGGTTTCACACCCGTGGCGGCTGGGAGGCACCTCAGGCATCCAGACCCCACTGCCCGGACTCTGGCCGGCCTCACCCGCGCAGCCCCGCGGGTCCCCGCGCGGCGAGCCGCGCCCGGCTGCTTTCAAAATCCCGAGCGGCTGAAAATCCCGCTGCGCCCCGGGGTGCGGGGTGCGGGGGGGCAGCGGCTCCCCCTGGGTGTGATGGCTCGAGTAGCCGGATTGCCTCCCTCCGCAGGGACAGAAATGAGCCGTGTTTAGTGATTGGAAAGCCGGAATGCCAGGGAGCCCGGACTCCTGGGTTCTCTCCCCAGCTCCGGGAGACGAGTGGGGTGTAGTGGATTAGAGCACGGCGGGCTGGGAGCTTGGACTCCTCGGCTTGCTCTCCAGCTCTGGCAGGGGTGTGGGAGCTCGTGGTTAGAGCGGGGGTCCTGGGAGCCAGGACACCTGAGTTCTCTCCCCAGCTCTGGCAGAGGAGTGGGGGCTAGTGGGTTAGAGTGGGGTGGGCTGAGAGCCAGGATTCCTGGGTTCTCTCCCAGCTCTGGGAGGGGAGTGGGTTAGAACAGGGAGGGGAGCTGTGATCCCTGGTCTCTGGGTACAGTGGGGCTCTAGCACGAGGCACTGATCAGAGAGGAAAAGCGATGGGGATCCTTGTGGCATCTTAAAGTCTAACACATGTATCTGGGCAGAAGCTTCATGGGCTGGAACCCACTTCCTCAGGTGCATGGAGTGGAAAATACCAGAGCAGGGATAAATGAATGAAAGGGAATTGCCTGACCAAGGGGGAGGTCGATCTAAGGAGACAATTCAATGAACAGTAGGGTACCAAGGGAGGAAAAATCCCTTTTGCAGAGATCAGGAGAGTGGCCCATTTCAAAGGGGTGACAAGAAGGTGTGAGTAGCAATAGGGGGAAATGAGGGTTAGGTTTTCTAATGACCCAGCCACGCCCAGTCTTTATTCAGGCCTCTTGGGATGACGCCCAGTTGGCAAATTAATTCCAGTTCTGCAGTTTCATGCTGGAGTCTGCTTTTGAAGGGTTTTTGAGTTTGCTCATGTCTTGGGGTGCTAGTGGGGATGGGGGGGGTCCCCAGTACACAAGGAGAACACTGGGGAACTCAGAGCTCAAGAAGTGGGATTAGGATGTGATGTGGGACGTGCTCTGTGCCTCAGTTTCTTCCTCTGCCAGCCTGAGCACAGTGGGTGTGAGAGGGTTAATCCATCCCTGTCCTGTTGTCTCAGTTCTCCAACAGAGCTTGGCTTTAGTCACAGCCCAGGAGGAAGGGAGATTGGTCAACTGGAGCCTGGCCTGTCACCCACTGCATTATGGGAAATGCAAATAATAAAGGGTAAGTGTTCGAGTCCCACCCAATTCAGGTGTAACCCATTGCAGAGCTGGGATAGAACCCAGGAGTCCTGGCTCCCAGCCCCTCCTGCTCTACCCACTAGACCCCAATCCCCTGCCCCCCTGAAACTGGGATAGAACCCAGGAGTCCTGGTTCCTAGCCCCTCCTGCTCTACCCAGTAAGCCCCACACCCCTCCCAGAGCTGGGCAGAGAGCCGAGGAGTCCTGGCTGATAGGCCCACATGCTGTGTGTCTCCCAGGCCAACCCCACCCCACTCCTCAAAGCGAACTCCAGAGGGGATGGTGGAGCGACTCCGGGAGGACGTCACCTGCTCCATCTGCCTGGACATCTTGGACGACCCCGTCTCCATCGAGTGCGGCCACAACTTCTGCCGGGGCTGCCTGGCGGCTCACTGGAGTGGGGTCTCGGCCCGGGGGTACCAGTGCCCCGAGTGCCGGGCCCCCTGCTCCAGGACTCGGATGACCCCAGACACACGTGTCAAAAGCCTGGTGGAGAAAATTCAAGACCTGTCCTGGGAAGACACGCTGACAACAACGGGGATAGCGAGCCCTGAGGTGGGTGCAGCCATGGCTGGGCCAGAGATGCAGCCACCTCTGGGGTGGGGCAGTTGGGGAAACAGCCGCACAGTCGCTCGGTGTCCCCTATCTCTATGCTGGGAGTCTGGGGTCAGAGGCGAGGCCAGGTAAAGGGATGCCCGTGTCCTTTTAGGTACAGGTCAGATCCCTGGGCTGATAAGCGGGGAGCTGAGCACACACAGCTCAGACCTGCTGATAAGAAATGAACCAGCGAGCAAACAGCCTGGGACTCCAGACAGGGGGCCCTGGTGACGGGACTCGCTGGCTGGAAAAGATGGGTAGAGGATGGGACATGGGGCCTTTTCCCCACTAGGGGATGCTGGTTTGGATCCGGCCCATGGCAGGACTGGCTGGTTCAGGGGGTGGGAATGGGGCATGGGGCTCTGATCTGGGGGACAGGGGACTGGCTGGCTCAGGGTTGGGGTCCCAGCTCTGACCCTGCTCTCTCTCTGCAGCAGGGGCCGGGGCGCCCCGTGCAGCTGGTGCGTCTGGACAAGGAAGGGGACCTGATCCTGGATGAGGAGGCCCTGAGCTGCTGCCTGGAGCAGGGTAGGGTGGGGGACGCCCCCGTCTGCCTGGTGTCCATCATCGGGGAGCAGCGCCGGGGCAAATCCTTCCTGATGAACTACCTGATGCGCCGGCTCCGGAGCCCGGTGAGTGCAGCCCTGATCCCCTCCAATCAAGGTTAGAACCCAGGAGTCCTGGCTCCCAGCCCCCCCTGCTCTAACCACTAGCCCCCACTTCCCTCCCACAGGGCAGTGCGTGGGAGTGGGAGCCCTCCGTCTAGACTCTCATCTGAGGGTCCGTCTAGACAATGCATTTGTTTAGACTTCACTGAGCTTGTCTGTGTGTCTGTCTCAGCCTGAGTCTGCCTGTCCGTCGTCTGTCCAGTGCGCCTGTCCCCAGGCTACCTGCCTGCTAATAAAATACCCACAGGCCCCCTGTCCTCCTGCACTAATTGCCCCTCCCCCATCTCTCTCCCGCCCCCCAGGACGTGAGGGACGGATCCTGGATGGGCCAGAAGGACGAGCCCCTGGAGGGGTTCGAGTGGCGCGTTGGCACCCACAGCGTCACCAAGGGAGTGTGGGCCTGGAGTCAGCCCTTCTGGGTCCCGTCCGAAGGGAGACAGGTGAGTGCGGAAGTGTGGGGGGCAAATGAGGTGGGGGGCTGAGTGACCCCAACAGATCTCTCCTTGGGGGAGCAGAGCAGACAGAGGCTGGGGGAACTCTGTGACCGGGGGCTGGGAGAGGAGGCAGGGAACACAATGCCCCCAGGGGCTGGGTCTCACTCGGTGCAGGGGCAGAGGGGGAAACCGGTGTGTCACCGCAGCCTGTGGCTCCCCCGCACCAGGTGGCCGTGCTGCTGATCGACACCGAGGGCTCCATGGACCTTGCCAGAGACACGGAGACCAGCGTCAAACTCTCTGCCCTCTCCATGCTGCTCGGATCCTACCAGGTAGGCACTGGGGGGCGTTGTGCTGCTGGGAGCAGGGCGGGGATCAGTAGGGGGCACTCCCCTGGCGGTCAGGGCTGGCCCCAATGCCCCAGTGTGGCGCTAGGGGGTGCTGTGCTGCGGGGAGTGGGTCGTTCTAGTTCAGGGGTCGGTAACCTGTGGCACGCGAGCCGATCTTTAACGGCACGCAGCTGTCAGCCAAGGTCCCGGCTGCCGGCCCCGCTCAGCCCACTGCTGGCCTGGAGTACCATCAGCCAGCCTGGGGCTCTGTTCCTGGGGCAGTGATGGGTGCAGATGGGGCAAGAGGGGGTGAAGCTTAGCACCTCCATCTTAAAATTGCTTATATCTGACCATGTCTGCGTTTGACCTTGTGCGTGCCCTCATGCTCCATTTTGTTTCTCACTGAGAGTTGAGGGGAACGTTTCACAAAATGGCAGCTCCTAAGAAAGCAAGGCCAGACGTCCGTTCATGTCAGCCTCCTTGGATGGACACGTTTGGATTTAGTCAAAAGAAGGACCGTGCTGTTTGTGCTTTCTGGTGTGAAAGTGTTTGTTGCAAGTGTCCAACGACATTTTGAAACAAAGCCCAAGAAAACCTTCCTTGACGAAACCAGACAAGACTGAATCCATCCAAAAGGCAGTAGCAGCCTATGAGGAGCAAAGTCGTGTTTTTAAAAGCTTAAGTGTAAGTAAAAATCAAGCTACAGAAGGAAGTTACAAGATGGCCCAGTGCATTGCAAAACACAGAAAGCCGTTTACAGATGGGGAACATATACAAAGTTTTTCTCAGCAGTCTGGAGGTTTTGTTCGATGATTTGCCAAATAAAGATATGATCATATCTAGAATAAAAGAACTTCCTTTCTCTGCTAGAACAGCTGAGAGACGCATAAACAAAATGGCAGAAAATGTTAAGGAAAAGCAGACGGCTGTATTAAAAGCCACAGCAGTGTTTAGTGTTGCAGTTGATGAGAGTGTGGATATAAACGATGTTCCACGTTTGGCAGTTGTTGCAAATTATTTTACTTCCGATGAAATCCAAGAGGAATTTTATTGCCTAAAACCCCTGCATGGCACGACAAAGGGGGAGGATAGAGTGGAAAGGTTTATAAACCATTTGGAAGAACGAGCAGTTGACATCAGAAAAATATTGCGTGTGACAACAGATGGTGTTCCCGCCGGTCGGAAAACAAGAGATTTGTAAAGTTACTTGCAGATCAGATTAGCCGCCTGACTGTCAAATGTCACTGTATCATCCATCAAGAAAACCTGCGTGCTAACGCTTCTAATTCAGAGCTTAATAATGAGATGAATACAGTGGTGCAGATTGTGAATTTCCTTGTTGCTCGATCTGCTTTGACTCAGACAGTTTTAAGCAATGCTAGGGGAGATGGACAGTGCTTATAACGACATCCCCCTTCACAGCAACATTCGGTGGCTAAGTCGTGGCAAGGTTTGGGTGCACTTTGTAAACTGTTTTGATGCACTGGAGGCCATTTTGTCAGAAAAAGAACAAAACTATCCCAAACTGGATGATGACAAACGGCCATGTGAGCTCATGTTTCTAACTGACATCACCGCTCACCTAAACGAACTCAATCTCGGTCTCCAGGGTGCAGGGCAAACGGTTCTGGATCTTTATGAAAAACGCTTGTTGTAAAACTAGCAGTTTTTTCTCAGGATATTCGAACTTCGACTTTCTGCTACTTCCAGCACATAGAAGAGCTATCAACACGTTGCATTGTTGATGAGATTGGAAGGTACATGCAAGAACTGGAATCAGACTTTTCTGACAGATTTCAAGATTTCCAGCAATTTGGCCCAATGTTTTCTTTTTTAATTAAATCTGCAAAGTTCAACGAAAGAGACTTGGATTTGTCTGTATTTCGGTGGATGGGGTTGAAGATTTCAAAATGCATCTCATTCGGTTAAAAAGCTCAGAAGTGTGGGCATCAAGGTTTGTGGATCTGCGGAGCGCACTTGAAGCTACCGAGAGAGATCGTGGGGCGTCTATTCTGACTTACTGGATGCCCCTGCCAGTGAAATTTAACTGTTGGAAGAAAATGGCATTTGCGATGCTTTCAGCATTTGGATTCACGTACCTGTGTGAACAGGTATTTTGACACATGAAATCTGTCCTCTTTCCCTCTCGGAGCCGGTTAACAACTGATCACTCAGAAGCCTGTGTGTGGCTTAGTTTCCAGACATGCCCCAGACATTGGAAATCTCAGCAAGGAAAAGCAAGAGCGAGGATCACACTAAACTGATAAAATCTGCATTTTAATTTCATTTTAAATTGAGCTTCTTAAACATTTTGAAAACCTTTCTTACTTTCCATACAACAATAGTGTAGTTCTATATTACAGACTTCTAGAAAGAGACCTTCTAAAAACGTTGACACGTGTTACTGGCACACAAAAGCTTAAATGAGAGTGAATAAATGAAGACTTGGCACACCACTTCTATAAGGTTGCTGACCCCTGGTCTACTTTCTGTATCTAACCCTGTCCTCTCTGATTACTTGCAGATCCTGAATGTTGCCAGCCAGCTGAAGGCCCCTGATCTAGAATATCTGGAGGTGAAGGGGGAGGAGGGCAGGACATGGCGCCATTCTCATACAGCCCCAATGGGGTAGTTTGCCCATTCTACATCTGGGGAAACTGAGGCCCAGAGAGAATCAGTGACTTGCCTGAGGTCACATGGGGAGTCTGTGAAACAGACAGAGAGAGAGAATCCAGGAGTCCTGGCTCCCAGCCTCCCCACCCCCACTCTAACCCACCAGCCCCCACTCCCCTCCCACAGCTGGGGAGAGAACCCAGGAGTCCTGGCTCTCAGCTCCCTCTTTTCTAACCAGTAGACCCCACTCCCCACCCAGAGCTGGGGATAGAACCCAGAAGTTCTGGCTCTTAGCTCACTGCTCTAACTCACCAGAGCCCTCTCCCCTCCCACAGCTGGGATAGAACCCAGGAGTCCTGGAGCTGTATCCAGCAGGGCCCAGCTTCTGTGCTGCTCCAGGGTCTGGAATTCGCTCCTCCCCGAGCTCCATGGTCCCTGAGGACACGGGTGTTGCCAGGACTCTGGGATAGTCCTAGCGTTTGGCATCTTGGTCTATTCTATTCCTACCGTCTGTGGGCATGGGGGGCAAACAGAGCCCCTGGCATGGGGCAGGGGAGAGGGGAACCTGGCCTTGCTGTTCTGCTCTTTGGCCACTAGGTGTCTCTGCACCATGGGGGTCGGGGGAAGCCGTGGGACCCTGGTAACAGACTGAGGTGCAGCTGGGGGGAAGGGGGGGTAGTTTGTTGGTAGGATTCCCGCCCCCAGGGACATGCTGCCTCCCTGCCCCAGAGCTCCCAGCCCCAGACTCACCCCCCTGCTCTCTCTGCTCTGCAGATGTTTCTGCAGGTGGCTGAAGAGGTGGGAAAGGAATACGGGCTGGAATCCATTCAGGTGAGACTCCATTCCCCCCGCCCCTTTTGCCCCATGCAACCCCCTCCCCCCGCTGCATGGGATGCCCCTGCCCCACAGCCGAGGGGTTCAGCCTTCCCCTCCTGATGTCGTCCCATCTCCCTTGTAGCACCTAGACCTACTGGTGCGGGATTGGAGCAGCTCCCTGGTCCTGGGAACGGACGGCGGGGAGGAGCATCTGAGAGACGTCCGAGAGGTGACCATGGGGCTTGGCCGGGGGGCCTTTGTCCTCTAGGGGGCAGTGGCTCCCATGCTGGCTGGGGCCTGGCTGGCTCTGGAGGGGCAGGGAACGGGTCCCGGGGTTTTTCCCTCTGTCGATGTCTCACGCTGCTGATTCCCCCCGGCTCCGGCAGATGCTGAAGGCGACGTCCCCCTGCAGATCCCCCAAGGCCCTGGAGATACTGAGCCGAAGTAGCACCCGCTGTTACCTGATGCCCTTCCCCGGCAGAAGGATCATGACGGGCAGCGAGGGAAGCCTGAAAGGTAACGGAGCTGGGACAGCGGCTCTGAACCAGCCCGACGGGACATCTCCCTTTCCGCCGGGGGAATGGTCCATGGGGACGGTGGGGGTGCTGCGGCTCCAGGTTCACGGCCATCTCCCTCCCCTTCGCAGACATGGATGAGGATTTCCGGGACAGCCTGAGGGACTACGTCACCGCCCTGGTGGGCTCGGCCGGTCGACACGCCCGCAGGGACCAGCACGGGGATCTGCTCACCGGGACACAGCTCGCTGCCAAGATAAAGGTGGGGACCGGCCAGCTGGGCACGGGGCTCTGTAGGGGGCGCTCTCTCCTGGTAGTCAGGGCTGGCCCCATAGGGCACTAGGGGGCGCTGTGCTGCAGGGAGCGGGGTGGGGGCTCTGTAGGGGGACCCCCCACGGCAGTCAAGGCTGTACCCAATACCCCGTGGAGGCACTAGGGGGCGCTGCGGGGAGCGGATCAGGGGCGCAGCCCGTTTTGCTGAATTGTCCTTCATGAAGAATTAGGATTGTGTTTATATCCCAGCAGAATCCCACCTTGGCTGGCTCTACTGAGCCTTCCTAAATCATCCAAGGAAGTGCTTCATTTTCCCCCCACCCAACTGATTCCCACCGTTATCTTATGGCCGGTCCCCAGCTGCCCTGCCCCAGAGGTGGCTGCATCTAGGCGCCAGGCGGACCATCCCCATGATCACAATTTTCTAAGCCCTGTGGAGTCTGTATTGTGATTTTTTTTTTTCTTGTGCTTTCTTTGCAGAAATTCTCGGAGCTGATGAAGAGACAGTGCTTTGGCTTCTCCTCTCCCACACAGGTACCTTCTCCGCCTGTCTCTGCCTCTGACCTGATCGAGGGGTGTGTCCCACCTCCTGAATTCACTTCCAATGTAAACTGTACCCTCCTTGTGTCTTACTGCTGCTGCCTCGCCCGAAAGGTGGCTGCATCTCAATGTGGGGCAAACCATCCTCATGTGGTGTTGCTGTGAGGCTATTCCCCAGCTGCCTCACCCCAGAAGTGGCTGCCTCTCAGCACTGGCTGCGCCATCCCTATGCAGCGTTGTGTGTGGCTGTTCCCAGATGCTCCACCCCAGAGGTGGCTTCATCTCAGGAGTGTGTTGCCACTTGTTGGAAAATGTATGAGTTCTTCCCCGCCCGCACTCGAATTTGTGTTTCTGGGGAAATATCAAAAGCCGAAATACTTCGCTCTGGAAATGCCCCTGCGGTGTCTCATGGGAGTTGGGGAATTACAATTTGGCTCTGCATGCTCCCTTTTCTCCTCATCAATGGTGGGACTACAGCTCCCATGATGCAACACAGAGGAGGGAGATGGTGCATCATGGGAGTCCGTGGCTGTGGAGTATCGTGGAGCTTGTAGTTTGGGTGCCTGGCTTCAGGCTGAGCTGCTGCGGTGGCTCATGGGAGTCGTAGGGGCCCCATAAAAAGTGGTTCACCCCGGCCTTGTCCTCCCGGCACAGATGGCCATCACCTTCCACAACCAGAGAGTCCTGGACAGGGCCAGCGCAGACCACACTGTGTTTCTGAAGGAGAAGGTGAGTCTTGGGGATGAGGTGGGGGTAGGACAGTGTGGGAGGGGCTGTGCCCCAGACAGGGGAATCCTAGGGACCCATCCCGACCCCCAGCCACTGGGATTGGCTTGCGGGTAGGAGATGGGACCTCGTATCTCCAGATCCCAGGGGGGCTATAGAGATGAGAGGCTCAGACTCTTGCATTAGGGGCAGGATGAGGGGGATAAGTTTTGCCTGTGGCCAGCGGCAGCAGAGAAGGTGTCATGGCCCGGGTGGTTAATGGGTTGGCCCAGGAGTCGGAACTCCTGGCTGTTGTTTATGGGGCTGTCACAGACTCCCCTGGGCAAGTGAGTGTGTTGCTCTGTGCCTCAGTTTCCCCATCTATCAAAGGGGGGAGAGTGATCCTGCCTTTGGGTGTTTAGCCTGTGAGCTTTGTGGGGTGATGTCGGGCTCTCACTGGATTTGTGCGCCGCACAAGCGGGGCCCCCAATCTCAGTCCAGGTCTGTGCCGTGCCCGGTGCGAGGGGGAACCCCCATCTTGGTGGGGCGGGTGGGGTCCGTGCCGCGCTTGCTCCTTCTAACGCTCTGGGCCGTCTCTTCTCCCGGCGGGCGCAGGACGGCGACTCCCGGAACATGATCGACTGCCTGAAGGTGAGGCCCAGCAAGATGGCGGAGCAGTTCGCAGAGCGGCGCAGGCAGTTGCTATGGCGGTGCCGGACAGACATGAAGGACCCGGCGCCGGAGAAGGAGGCCCAGCTGGCGGAGCTGGAGGCGGAGCTGAAGCGGGAGGCCGAGACCTTCCTGGAAATCTATGGGAAGCGCTTCAAGATATTTGCTATTTTGGCGGGTGTGGGGGCAGGTGCGCTGGTCCTGGGACCAGTGGGTGGAGCTGCTGGTGCCGGGATTGCCGCTGCCGCCATCGCTGCCGAGGTGGTGGCCATTGGGGCTGGGACGGGCGCCGCGGCCGGGATCGTCGTGGGTGCGGGGGTGGGCGGGGGAGTGGGTGGGAACATTGCCCGGAAGGATACGCAGAGGGCCAGGGCTGCTGGTGGCGGAAGTGAGGAGGGGGACGACTCCGAGGACCGACCCCTGATCTGATCAGTGCCCCGCCCCAATCTGGGGCTGGTGAATGGGGTGGCAGGGCTGCTGCATGGCCCAGACACGTCCCCCACAAGCCACCCCAGAGCGGGGGAGCTGTCGCCCCTGGATTCTAAGAAGGGACGTTTAGAGCAGTGGATTTCAAACTTTTTTTCTGGCGACCCAGTTGAAGAAAATTTGTTGATGCCCGCGACCCAACGGAGCTGGGGATGAGCGGTTCGGGGTATGGAGGGGTCACTGAGCTGGGACAGGAAATTGGGGTTCAGGAGGGGGTCAGGGCTCTGGGCTGAGGGTGCAGGCTCAGTAAGGCCCAGTAAGAAAAGAAAATACTTTCAAATCTGTAGGGGGAGGATTTGGTGGTGGTTTGTTGTTTACTCTCTGGATGGAGGGAGAAGCCAGCAGATACAACAGCTCCTCAAAATATACCTGGAATAATCCGTCTAAAATCACAAGAATTGTAAGTAGGGCAAGGAAATGCATTAGATTATCTCTTGTTTTGGCTTGTGAATTTCCCTAGGCTACAGAGTTAGTTTCATTCCTGTTTTTGTAACTGTGAAGCTGAGCCCAGAGGTGGAATCCTCTGTGGCTTAAATCTTTTTATTACCCTGTAAAGTTACCTTCCAGCCTGATTTTTCAGGTGTGATTCTTTTATTTTTTTTTTCTTTATAAATTAAAGTTCTTCTTTTAAGAAGCTGGTTGATGGCAGTGTCCCAAAGACAAAGGGTCTGGTCTGTGCTCACATTGCTAAGGCAATGGGTTGGTATGTTATTCTCAAGTCTCTCCAGGAAAGGGGGTGAAGGTACTGGGGGGGGGGAGATATTTGGGGGGACAGGGATTCCAAGTGACCCTTCCCTGAATTTTTGTGTAAGTCATGTGGTGGTGGCAGCCGTACCGACCAAAGACAAAGGAATGAAATTGTGCCTTGGGGAAGTTTTAACCTGAACTGGTAGACTATAAGCTTAGGGGGTCCCCACATCTGTATCCCAGAGTTCAGAGTTTGGGGGTGGGGGCTGACGAGGTATAGGTCTGGTCTAGCTGTCACAGTGGGGCTGAGGCCTGCCCTCCAGGGACGGGAGTTGCCAGAGAGAGAGACCAGAGATTGGGAGACAAAGCAGAGCCTGACGTTGCAGCAGGCCAACGTCTGTGGCCGCCCAGCCAACTTCCTGGGGCCCCGCCCTGGAGGTTAAGTAGGGGCACCTGGCCAATCAGAGGGCCGCAGGGTACTGTCACTCTGGGTCTTGGGGGCAGCACTTCCTGTGGTGCCTACTCCCCATAGTGCTCCCTGGCTGTATCTCTGCCTGGTGGCACTGTGGGGAATATCACCTGCCCAGGGCTCTGTAGACCTGGGTTCTAGTCCCAGGTCCTTCCAAAACCTGCCTAAGGGCAAGGTGTGCAGGAGAGCCTGGAACTGACGTGGAGCAGGGGTGCTTTGTTTCCATGGAGGAAGCAGATCTGCGTGCACTGGGGGTTGGGGTGCTGAAGGCAGGGAGCTGGGCACTGGAGTGTCATGGAATCAGGACTGTAAATTGCTTTCCTGAAGTGGAATACAGAAGGGTTTGCAAAGCACTTGGTGCCAGGGGATCCCTCAAATGTAACTTGGCTACTGCTGCGTCCCTCCACCCTGGGATTTCTCTCACGTTGTGATGCTGTTGCTAAGCTACAAACCTCCGTCACCTTCTGCACTCATGCAGACTCCCCCAGGCAAGGACACACGCTGCGGCGTTACACTCCTGAACTAACGATAAAGAGGCTCCAGCCAATTCGCCCGCAGTTCCCCAGCCTCTGACCCCAGGTCTGTATCATCTTGCCCTGCTCAGAAGCCTGGCCCGTGTGAGTCCATTATCCAGTCCACCCCTCCCTCAATGCGGAGAGGACATGCACCGGGTCTTGTTCCCAGATTTCTCAAGAATCAGAGAGGTAGCTGTGTTAGTCTGAATTTGCAGAAGCGACAAAGAGTCCTGTGGCACCTTTAAAGACTGACTAAAGTATTGAAGCATAAGCTACTCGCCCACAAAAGCTTATGCTTCAATACTTTTTGTTAGTCTTTAAGGTGCCACAGGACTCTTTGTCACTTCTTCAGATTTCTCAAGCAGTTGAAGCAAAGCCCAATGTTTTAGGTAAAATATAAAAGCAGTTTATTAACTACAGAAAGACAGGTTTGAAGTGATCATAAGTAATCGTCAAAACTGATGAAAGTAATAATAAGAAAGCTGATTATAAGTAATGAGATCAAAGGTGGTTTTCTAAGAAATAAACGTAAAATCTCACTCTGAGTTCTATAAACTAGACCGGATTTGGATCAAGCCGTATCTCTCCCGGATGGACTAGTTCCTGTCTACACAGGCTGGGATTCTCCTGTCCAGCCTGGGACCCACTCCCCTGTTCAGTGTTTGTTCTTCAGACGTGTTTCCAGGTGTTGAGGTGGGGGGTGGGGAGTGAGGCCATGTGATGACGTTACTTCCCCTCTTTTATAACTTCTTCCCGTTTGCTGAAAAGACCCTTTGCTCTGCCCTAAGTCAAGCAGTCTCCATTGTCTACAGGCTCCCTCTGAGAAGTCTCCATTGTGTACAGCTCCTAGGAGAGTCCTTGGGAGGGTCTGGTCAGAGTGTCTCCATGTAATTGGCGCTGGGTGGGTCCCTACCTGGATGTGCGCTGGTGAAAGAGCAGGCTGGAGTCTGGGAGAGGGCTTGGCAGTTTGTCACAGCAGCACAGTGGAGAAGGGAGCCCAGGCAGGTGGGTTTTGGGGGGCTCAGTGGTACCCCAGTGCCAGGGGAACCAATCATAGGTCCTACGTGATGGACATGCACTGAGTTTAAAAGCCCAAAAGGTCAGAAAGTTCCAAAATAGACCCCTGGGTAAAGAGGGAAAGTAGCAACTAGAAACGTCAGTCTGGTGTTTCTTGGGTGATGGACCCGACCCCCACTAGAAAACCTCAAGACGTTTGGGTAGTGAGCCCTAGATGACAAATCATGGCAGTTAACCAACCTCCTCCCAGCTGCAAAGGTCTTCAGGGAAGAATCTAGGGACGTCCGTAACTCATGATTGATCCTGAAATTAACCCCCACAACAACAGAGATCCGCTGTACTCCTGTTTATCCAAAACCCTGTTATCCAAACCTCTGCACTGTCCGAGTCCCTCAGCGTGAAACACCTGTCCTCTGCAGCATGAGCATTAGGTTATCTCTTGCTAGGGGACCAGGAAGGGATCTGGACAACATGGAGGTCCAGATAATAGAGCAGAGACCCCCGGACAGGAATAGGAGGAGGACGATGATCCCTTCCAGACGTGGGAGGTCACCCCGTTGCTGAATGGCTCCTGCCCTCTGGATTATCCAAACTTCCAATCATTGGAATAAAACCCATGTACCCCCCAGGCTATTTGGATAATCGGGAGTTGACTGTATCCTGTTGCAAAGAATGAAACTACACGAGTCAGCCCGTGTTTCTCTTGCACTGCAAAAGGTCTGAGAGCTAAAGTGAGAAGTGGTTCCACTTGCCTGGCCACGTGCTATTAAATATGAAAGTTTGTCCCCTGACTTGCCCTTAAAGACGCCTCCTGAGATCCCTGAAGGAAACTTGTGCTGAAATCGAGTAAGAACCGTACCGCTGCTCCCAGCATCGGATCAAGTGTAGACGAACCCAGCGGAACTGAAGCTCCATCTAGCTCTAGAGGCTGGGTTGGAAAATTCACGTGTGTCTCACAGACAGGTACCGACGACTTATTTTCTGCACGTAATTCCCTTCTACTCCCGTGCTGTATGGTGTATACTCTGTTTGGCAACCTCCATCTTTTCATGTCTCTCTTTACAGCTATCTTCCGTTCTATGTGTCTGATGAAGTGGGCTGTAGGCCACAAAAGCTTATGTCCAAATACATTTGTTTGTCTCTAAGGTGCTACAAGTACTTCTCAATTCTTTTTGCAGATACAGATTAACACGGCGGCCACTCTGAAACCTGTACGCTGTTTAACTACTTCTATTTTTAGGCTGTGAAGTCAGAGGATGACTTAGGAGTATAATGGTTTTGTACTTTGCCAGCCAAACACTGGCCTAAAGGTCAGGAACTAAATTAAGGAGAGTGGGTTGAGCATGTTTTATTAAACATTTTTTGGACGAAAAAAGGGCTTTTGGACCAAGTTGTAAATGTTTTGGTCCAATGAAATGGTTTTTGCGGAAAAAAAACCCTAATCTGAAACAATTTTTGTTTTTACAAAATTATATTCCTTTTCTCTCATCCTCTAAAAGTGTGTGTGTGAGAGAGAGAGAGAGAGAGAAGTGGGGGGAGGTTAATTTGAAAAGTGGGGGAACAGAGAGAACTGGAATGACTTTGAAAGGAAATGAAAATTGTCATGTCACCATCTTTGTGCTGATGAGGTGACCGAGCCATTTGTTGAGAGCGTTCAACAATGTGGTCCTAAGAGGAACACACAGGACACAGAGTCGACAGAGAGTCTGTATCCCCTGAAAGCAAAGTGATTTCCTTGAATGTAGCTTCTGGATGAAGAAGTGAAACTTTCTTGCTGGGAATGGGTTGGAAGGGATGTCAGAGGCCTGTTCCCCAGCGTTCTGGTCTGTGTATCATGAGACCACTGGGAAGACCTCATCTGACATCCTGGGTCCAAATCTGGCCACCCGTCTATTCAGCTTAACAACGAGGAGGTTCAGGGGAGCCTTGAAGGGGGAACAGAAATGAGATCTTAGAGGCCTCGTCCATCTCTTTGGTCTGACGCAACCCAGCGGCTGGAAGGTGAAGCCAGACACATCCAGACTGGAACGAAGGTGTCAACGTTGAACAGTCAGAGTCGCTGCCCAAGGGCACGGCTGACCAAGGCGTGCGGGGGATTCTCCATCACTGCCCACTGTCTTTGGAACAGATCTGCTCTTGTTGAACCAGGGATTAGTTCCCAGCAGTTCTCTCGCCCGGGTTATATGGGGACTCCGGCCAGGTGATCCTCAGGGTCCCTTCTGGCCCCGGGATACGTGACTCCATGTTGCAGCAAGGGGGCTCCGTGCTGGGCCAGGTGCAGAGGGGCTGCTGGGATGCTCAGGAGGACGGAGATCCCATCTTGTGGGAGGAGACTCAAAGGGCCTGGCTCATTCACCCTCACACCAGGGTGAGAGGGGCTGATTGCTCACCCCGTTGGCATGGGGGTGAGGGGACGCCAAGAACGGGGAAGAGCCATGAGAGCAGAAGGACAGCGGGGGCTGGACCAGTAGAGGTGGGGAAGGAGAAGGTGGCCCCCAGAGATGGTGGGTTCTGGAAGAGCCTCCCTGTGGGAGCTGTGGGGATGGGGCAAGACACCCAGCTTGTCTGGAGAAGGAGGTTGAGAGGAAGGCGAAGTCCCCAGTCCTCTGCCACTATTGTCCCAGCCGTGGAGAGGCGGCCGGAGATGCCCCCGTTGGAGCAGAGCAGGGTCGAGGCCTTGCTAGCTGACGGCTCCGGTTCTTTCTTCCCCCGTTTCCACCTGGGCGGCGCTAAGGAGCAGTCGCCCAGGTGGAACCACCCCTGAAATTGGCCCCTGGGGCCCCGGGAATGGGGGGTTCCTCCTTTGGGGGAATGTGTTCACAGAGACCAGGAGCCGCGAGTTGTTATGGCCGCAGTGAGAGGTGTGGTCAGTGCGTGGCCGCCTGGGGAGAGCAAAGGGGCACCCGGAGCCCCTGGCATGGGGCGAAGGGGTAAGGGGGGTGCAGGGCGTGTCTGTTGTGGGGGGAAAGGGGCACACAGAGCCCTGGCTGCTCCCTGTACACGACTCTCTATTACCCCCCAACTATTATCCCCTCTGCCTGTCCTTTGAAGCCAGCGCCGGGGGGATTATGCAGAGACGCCGGGAGGACGTCACCTGCTCCATCTGCCTGGACGTCTTGAACGACCCCGTCTCCATCGAGTGCGGCCACAACTTCTGCCGGGGCTGCCTGGCGGCTCACTGGAGCCAGGTCTCGGCCCAGGGGCCCCGCTGCCCGGAGTGCCGGGCCCCCTGCTCTGGGGACAGGATGATCCCAGAGACACGTGTCAAAAACCTGGTGGAGAAAATCAGAGGCACCCCACAGGCGGGGAGAGAGCCAGAGCGGGTGAGAGCAGGGGAGCCTGGAAATGGGACATGGGACTTTCTGCACTTGACGGCGCCGGCTCTGATCCAGGAGGCCAGGGATGGGCCGGCTCAGGGGGTGGGAATGAGACAGGGGCCTTTCCCCTCCAGGGGGCGCCAGCTCTGATCTGACAACGGGACAGGGGGACTGGATGGCTCACGGGGTGGGAATGGGGCACGAGGCTCTGATCTGGGGTGGAGGCCTGTCTGGCTCAGGGGTGGGGTCTGATCTCTGACCCTGCTCTCTCCCTGCAGCAGGGGCCGGGGGCTGAGCTGGAGCCGGGGCACCCGGTTCAGCTGGTGCGTCTGGACGAGGAAGGGGGCCTGACCCTGGACGAAGAGGCCCTGAGCCGCTGCCTGGAGCAGGGTGGGGTGGGGGACGCCCCTGTCTGCTTGGTGTCCATCATCGGGGAGCAGCGCCGGGGCAAATCCTTCCTGATGAACTGCTTGCTACGCCGGCTCCGGAGCCCGGTGAGTGTGAACGGGAACAGGAGCGAGCTGGGGTGTGAGCGGCCCCATCCTGCCCCCTGCTGGAGGAATCAAAGCTGCACACGGGTCTGCCCCCCCATGTCCAGTTAGCTGGAGCCGTGGCGGGACCCGCGAGTGTCTGTCTATCTGTTTGCACCCTAGTGTGTCCATCTGTCTATCAGAGTCCGGGCAGGCCCACCCATCAGCGGGTATTTCTCCCCAGAACGGTGATTTACAGGTCACCCACCTCAGCCTCCCTGACCGTCCTGCCAAGTCCTCAGCAAGTCCTGGGTTCATCTTGGGGGAAACCCACTCTGAACCCCGACTCCTGGGCTCCCCAGAGACGTCCCCTGCGGTGCCCAGTCTGCTCCTGCAAGACACCCAAAAACCATCCAGTGCGTTGCTCTTTTATGGAGACAATGCGTTGCCACGTCTCGATTTAACTGAGTCCGGCCAACACGCTGATTCCCATCCCAGCCCTGGGCTGGTTACTAGTCAAAGTCAAACCAGGTTGATTACGGGTACGTGACACCCCACGGAAGGAGTAAAGCTGGAAAGGGCGACACGCCGGGAAAAGGGAGAATACACTTCAGTCTAACGCTGAACTTCTGCTAGTCACGGTCTTTGTTGAGGCGGGTTTCCCCCCTCCAGTCATTTCCTGGCGCTTGCAGCCCCCTTGGTCGACGACCCGCCATTGTATGATTTTAGGATAATGCCCGTGTCTCTTTGCCCCCCTTCTATCACCCCAACATTCAAAGTCTCTGTTGAAGGCGTAATACCAGCGAATATCGAAATGTCTCCTCTAACGGTAATACAGACCACGCAGAGCGAGATTTTGTGCCAGCGGTTCCCTGGCTTTCAGCGAAGTCCTCACTGGAAACACTTTGATGACACAGGAATATTATAGACGAGCTCTTGAATCAATGATTTATTGGAGGTTCAGGCCCTGCCCCCCCATCTTTATAGCCCAGGAAACCATTGAAATGAGTCCTTTGAAACATCAAACCCAGCCTAAGTGTCTGTCTCCCGGTGCGGCGTCGCGGGTTCTTTCTGCCCCTCGCTGGCTCGATGTCTTTGTGTAGCTTCTATGTAAATACATTTCCAATATCCCCCGGTTTGACAGTGAGATCTCACCGGTCACCTGTCGGTGAGATCTGACACCTGAGAGTCCGTCTGGCCTGGCACAAGTTGGTGACACAGAGCGGTGACCCACCCATTGGCCTGTGTCACACCCCATGGCCACCCCAAGCCCTGGGGGTTTGCAGGTTGGTGGGAGATGGGCCCGGTCACTCTCATCCTCCACCCTGACCTGACTGCCCCGCTTCCGGCAGGCCTCAAGGGACAGGTCGTGGATGGGCCGGGAGGACGAGCCCCTGGAGGGGTTCGAGTGGCGTGCTGACATGCAGCGAGTCACCAAGGGGGTGTGGGCCTGGAGTCAGCCCTTCTGGATCCCTGATAAGGGGAAGAAGGTGTGTGAGGGCCTTGGGGGGTGCACAGGGAAGGGGGAGAAGGCCATGAGGAGGCTGGGACAGGGAAAGGGAAATCAGGGAACAGAGTAGAGGGCTGGGAAAGGAGGGAATGGGGGGAAATAGGGAGGGATGGAGACGTGGGGAAGGAAGCGCCAGGGGAACCTGATGGAGACGTAACGGGGGGAATGGAGAAGAGCAAGAAGAGGGAACTAACACTGGGGTGGGGGAGAACGAGGTGCAGGGGGCAGAGCAGGGGGCCAGGCTCCAGGCTCCGGGGGCGAAGGGGCCGTCAGTGGCTGGACAAAGCCGGGTGCTGACGTGGGGCTCTCACTCTTGCCCCCTCTCCAGGTGGCCGCGCTGCTGGTCGACACCGAGGGCTCCATGGACGTTGAGAGGAACAAGGAGACCAGCATCAAACTCTCCGCCCTGTCCATGCTGCTCAGCTCCTACCAGGTTGAGGGTTTTTCCCCGGGGGGCGCTGTGCTGCAGGGGACAGGGCGGGGGACTCAACTGGGGTCATCAATGCTGGCCCCAATGCCCCAGTGCAGCGCTAGGGGGCGCTGTGCTGCAGGGAGTGGGGCGGGGGATCAGCAGGGGGCGCTCTCCCCTGGGGGTCAGGGCTGGCCCCGATGCCCCAGTGCGGCGCTAGGGGGCGCTGTGCCATGGAGAGGGGTCACGTGCCTGGGAAGTGGCCCGGGGCGGCCGTCCCTGCTCGTTGCTGTAGCTCTGTCCATCCGTCTATTTGCAGATACTGAACATCGGCCGTCAGGTGAAGGACCCGGATCTCGAATACCTGGAGGTGAGGCCGGGCAGCGCGACGCAGAACGTGGCCAGGCCAGGCTCTCCCGTTAGCCCCACAGGGTTGTTATCCCTCCCCATGGGTCCTGTGGGGAAACTGAGGCCCAGACAGAGAGATTGACTCTCCCACGGTCACCTGGGCCTCTGGAGTCAGCACTGTCAGCGCACGGCCCAGCCTGGCTCTCTGCTCCCAGGTGTCCGGCCTGGGCCACTGGGCCAAAGTTAGGACTCGTTCCTCCCCTCCAGCCCAGCTCTGCTCTCGGTGGGAAACTGCTGGGGCCAGGGCCTGGGTGTAGGGGTAGGATTTTATATTTATATTAAAGGCCATAGTTTATCCTTCCAGCCATCCTTCTGGAACAGCGGAAAGGAATGACCCTCTGGGGCATTGGTAGAAACGCACCTGAGAGACTGCCCACATTCTCCACCAAAAATGTTATACTCATGCAAAGCACCTGAGCTCTTTTATAGGGGAGAAGGCAACACGCCACATTTATTGAGAATAGAGTAGTTAGCCTATGCTTTTCAGTCACACACACACACACACACACACACACACACACACACACTCCCACCAGTCGACGTTATAGTTATCAGTCCAGAGTCTGGATCAATCTAGTGCCCAGCCAGATTGGTCGCAGAGGGGAGCTGGGATCTGTCAGTCGTGATCCGATGGGTTCGTCTTGCCACAACACCAGGAGCAAAGTCCCATGGCAAAGTCCCTGTTCTTATAGTATTTTTTTCTCCATTGAAGTCGATGGATTTTGCTGTCTCGGTTTGTGCCCGGTTACTCCTTAATGGGTGTTATCTTCTGATGTTAATATTCCAAAGCACTTCCCAGAGGGTCGTCCTGTCCTTTGGATTTAATCAATTGTCTTGTCTTTAGGGGGGCAGCCTCTACCTCAGGGTCATCAATCTGCCTTCCCTCAGTCATGGATGCACATTGATGGTTCTCTGGTTAAGTCTGTTAAATTTCTTCACTCCTCCTCCCTTGACCATCTGGATCTGACAATGACCCTCACACCTCATCTTTTCCTGATGCATGCACTCCTCGTTCACTCAGTGTCTTACAGAGACCTTCAAAGGTCTGCAAACAGCAGTGTTTTATATTGAGCAAGAAAGGCATTAGAAATTAAACCTCACTCCTTTCCGCTGTTCCAGAAGGATAAACTATGTTCCAGCAGGATAAACTATGGGCTTTAATACAAATATAAAATCCTACCCGTGCATGGGGCAGTCGCTCTTCCCCCTGCTCTTCTCTTCTTTTCAGGTTCTTACCCAGTCCCAGCCCCGCCGGGTGGAGCACCTTGAAGTCATGCATTTAGTGACGTCACTGCAGCCTATGGCGCATCCTGCCCCCTACGCCACACCCCAGGGAGATTCTCTGTGTGGGACATGGGTTGGAACGGGTGAGCCCTGGAGCTGTACTTGCTCCTCTTCCATGCCCTATGCTCCACAGAGGAGGGTGTGCCCAATGGCCATCCCCCCCCAAACCAAACCCCTGTGCCCCACAGGCTCCCCCCATCCCCTTGGCTGGGAGCATCCCGCTTCTCTCTGCCTCATGGAAAATGTCTCCATCCATTTCCCACACTTGCCAGGCCTCACTGTGAAGGGAGCAGGTCAGATGGGATGTGGGGGTGACCAGGCCCCTTTCTGCTTCACAGGAAGGATCCCCCCCTCAGAGTAAACACCTCCCAGCCCCCAGACTCACCTGCCCCCACACTCTGTTCTCTTCACCCCACAGATGTTTGTGCAGGTGGCCAAAGAGGTGGGAAAGGCCTACGGACTGGACCCCATTCAGGTGAGACGGCTTCCCCCCCATCACCCGCTCTGCCTCATGTATCCCCCCATTGCACCCCTCCCCCACTCCACAGCATGCTCCTGCCCCATGCACCTGCCTGCCCCACTCCCGAGGGGTTGAGGTTTCCCCAGCAGACACCATCCTTCTCCCTGTCCCAGTCTCACCTTACCCCAAGTGACCTCCCCACTCTTCCTGTCTCCCCTGCAGCACCTAGACCTGTTGGTGCGGGATTGGAGCAGCTCCGTGGTCCTCGGAGCCCGGGGTGGGGAGCAATATCTGAGACACATCAGACAGGTGGGTGTGGGGCTTGGTGGTGAAGAATGGGACATGGAGCCTTTCCTGCCTGGCGGGGTCGGCTCTGACAGTTCCTCCGCTCTTTATGTATTGTTGCTCTTTGCATTTCACTGGTGTAAGCTCTGTACATCAATGTAACGATTCCCCCCTGGCTCCGGCAGACGCTGGAGGCGATGTCCCCCTGCAAACACCCCGAAGCCTTGGAAGCGCTGAAGAGAATCAGCACCCGCTGTTACCTGATGCCCTTCCCCGGCAAGCGGATCTCGACGGGCAGCCGGGGAACCCTGAGAGGTAACGGACCCGGGAGAGGGGCTCTGAGCCCCCTGCCATGGGCAGAGCAAAGTGACTGGGGCGCTGATCATGCCCGCGCGCGGAAGGTGGAGAGAAGGGGCATTAAACCCACCATCGTCCATCTCTCCCCTTCACAGACATGGATGAGGACTTCCGGGACAGCCTGAGGGACTACGTCACCGCCCTGGTGGGCTCGGCCAGTCGACATGTCCGGACGGACCGGCACGGGGAGCTGATCACCGGGACTCAGCTGGCTGCCAAGATAAAGGTGGGGACCGGCCAGCCGGGCTGCAGGGATCTCGACCGGGGGGCTCTCCGCTGGCCGTCAGTGATGACCCTGATGCCTGTGCAGTGTCACTGTGTGGCTGGTCCCCAGAGGTGGCTGCATCTCAGTGCTGGGCGAGCCGTCCCCATGTTCCCAGCCTTTCTCAGCCCTGTAGAGCCTGTGACGTGATGATTTCATTTGGTCCCTTTGCAGAATGTATCTGATGTGATGAAGAAACATCGCTTCGGCTTCTCCTCTGTCATTCAGGTACCGTCTCTCTCTCTGACCCGCTCGTGGGGTGTCTCCTTTCTCCCGTCCATACCAGGGCTGGTGCAATCTTGGGAGCTGGGTCCATCCTGCTGGAGGTGACGGGGAAAGGGTCTGAGTGAAATCTCCAGTTCTCGGACTCCGGGGTAGAAGAATTTGACTAGACTAGAGGACAACTCGCCCAGCCTATGGACATGTCTCCAACCCGTGAGACCCACGTCACCAAATCCTGTTTTCCCCCAGGAGATGCCTGTCAGCATTTAAGGAGAGGAGTTTGTTAGAACTGGTCCAAGGATGGGGGGTGTTTTTCCTGCAGAAGACTTGGAGGTTCCAGCAAAACCCCAGAATATCTCTGTGTGGAGAAAAGGCCATTGCAGCCGCTCCCGGGAATTGTAGTTCTTGTGCCTCACGTTCCCCATTTTCCTCTATGGGTCGGGCATCCTGTTTGAACTACACTTCCCATGATGCACTGCAGGCACCCCCCCGCCCGCTCCCCAAGAGATATGACCCTGGTGCTGCATCATGGGGGAGGTATCTTGGGCTACCCATCCCTCCTCCCCATTCTCCTTTATGGGATGGTGTAATGGCCTGGCCCCCACCTCTCATGAGCGCCCCTTCTGGTTGGGGGTGTCTGCGCTTCTTTAACCAATCCCGGCCCTAGCTTCCTCCCTGGAGAAGATGGTTTCGCCCTCTCTGGGTGTGTTCTGACCCCAGCTCTCCAGCCAGATCAATTGACAGTTCAGAGCCCCTTCTGGGGGTTTAATCACTGTCCAAGTCTAGGCCACATCCCCAGTGGCTTGTAGGGGGGAACCAGGCCCACCCACTACTCTGGGTCCTCAGCCTCAGGCCGAGCCCGGCTGGGACAGGGGTTTGCAAAGTCCTCGGTTCCAGGAACGTGGGGACTGAGCAAAGTGGAGGTCAGGGCAGGGAAGGGAGCCGAAGCGGGGTTGCCGGGAGGGTCAGACTGCAAACCGGTGCTGCCTGAAGCCCCACTCAGCTGCCACACGGGCTAGCAGCATCGCTCTGTTATGTGAGGCTGCAGCCACTAGGTCAGGGGTGGGCAAACTATGGTCACAGGCCACATCTGGCCCACTGGACCGTCTTGCCCGGGCCCTGAGCTCCTGGCTGGGGAGGCTCCCCCCATCCTCCTCCCGCTGTCCCCTCTCCCCCACAGTCTCAGTGCGCCACGCTGCTAGCGCTCTGGCTTGCTGCTCCTGGGCAGTCCTGGGGGGCAGTCAGGGGACAGGGAGCAGGGAGGGTGCGTAGGGGGTGAGGTCCTGGCGGGGCAGTTAAGGTGGGTCTCTGGAGGGGGTGATGAGGGGACAAGGAGCAATGCGGGGGTTGGACAGATTGAGGATTCAGAGGGAGGTAGTTGGGGGCAGAAAGTGGGTGGGGGTTAGATGGGGGGCGTGGGGCCAGGTTGTGTGGCCTTCCCTGCCTGGCCCTTCCTATAATTTTGCAACCCCGATGTGTCTCTTGGGCCAAAAAGTTTGCCCACCCCTGATCGAGGTGGAGTCGGGGCCCCATAAACTGTGGTTCACCCCGGCCTTGTCCTCCCCATGCAGATGGCCATCACCTTCCAGAACCAGACAGCCATGGACTGCGCCCGCAACAACCACGCTGTGTTTCTGAGCAAGAAGGTGGGTTTGCAGGGTTCATATTTCCAGCTCCCAGGAGAGGGTAGACTCCAACCCTCGCACAAGGGGGGCCCCCGATCTCGGTCAGGGGGGTCTGTGCCACGCCAGTCTCAGCCAGGTCTGTGTTGTGCCCGGCACGAGGGGGACCCTCCCCCATCTCTGGCTGGCGAGTGGGGTCCGTGCCGCACTTTCCCCTTCTAACGCTCTGGGCCGTCTCCTCTCCCGGCGGGCGCAGGACGGCGACTCCCGGAACATGATCGACTGCCTGAAGGTGAGGCCCAGCAAGATGGCAGAGCAGTTCGCGGAGCAGCGCGAGCAGTTGCTATGGCGGTGCCGGACGCACCTGCAGGATCCAGCGCCGGAGAAGGAGGCCCAGCTGGCGGAGCTGGAGGCGGAGCTGAAGCGGGAGGCCGAGACCTTCCTGGAAATCTACGGGAAGCGCTTCAAGAAATTTGCCATTTTGGCGGGCGTGGGGGCGGGAGTGCTGGTCCTGGCACCGGTGGGCGGCGCTGCCGGTGTCGGGATCGCCGCGGCGGCGTTCGGTATGGCTGAGGCAGCGGCCCTCGGCGCTGGCGTGGGCGCTGTGGCTGGGATGTGCTTGGGCGGGGGCGTGGGCGGGGGTGTGGGTGTGGGCGTGGGCGGGAACACCGCTCAGGGGGATACGACGAAGGCCGAGGCTACCACCGGCCCAAGGGAGGAGGGGGACAGCTCTGAGGAGCTGTCTGATGAGGCTCCCCTGATCAGTGCCCCCCGCCAAGTCTGGGGTGACGTCTAAGGTGACCGGGCTGTGGCCTGGTCCAGACGCGTCCCCCACCACGGCAGAGCCAGCGCGTCGTTGCCCACAGATTGCAAGTAGGGACACTGGTCCAACCCGCTCTTGAAAACCCCCAGTGACTGCGTGACACCCAGACCCATCGGTTCAGTGCCCAGTGTCAGGCCTGACAAACTCGCTGCACCTAACACGCCGCTGTCACGGTATTTAGCTGTCAATAGTGTCTTGTAATGTATCGAATGCTAGCAGCGTTCATATCCCTGTGTAATGGGTCCTGTGGCACCTTAAAGACTAACTAAAGTATTAGAGCATAAGCTTTCGTGGGCTAATACCCACTTCGTCGGATGCTTATGCTCTAATACTCTAGTTAGTCTTTAAGGTGCCCCAGGACTCTTTGTCACTTCTGCAATTCCAGACTAACACGGCTACCTCTCTGATTCCTGTGTAATGGGTGAGTGTCAGGCAGGGAGGGGTTACATGTATATGTACATGTGGAAAACAAGTCCCCTCCCCGGTTTATTCTCCCGTGCGGTGTCCCCACCTCTTTGTGGTAGCTTTGTATGTCAGGGGGGCATCCATGGGGCTGACTTACAATCCTTAATTTACACGTCCGCCGTGTAAATCAGGGCTTGTCTGGACTTGAAATGCTGCAGGGGTCTCTCATCCCCGAGAGGCTGTAGCTGGGGCGAAGGGAGAATTCGCCCGCTGCCTCAGAGCTAGCGACACCCGGGGGTAGGTCAGTTTAACCTGCCCGGGGGTGGGTGTGGATTTTTCACACCCCTGAGTGACAGTGATACCGACTGAATTTCCCAGCGCAGGCCAGGACGGTGGCTCTAGCCCGCCCTGAGAGCAAGCCATCCTTCCCCACGCACGGGGGAACAATGTGGCATGCAGGGGAAACCGAGGCACAGCTAAGGACCATAAAAATAGTACAGAAAATTCCCACCCAGTCTGGGGAGTCAAAGCCCCGAAGGGACCCGCCTCTTGGTCGGGGACGGGTCTGTGCAGTGCCCAGCCTGGTGCAGGGGCGGATCTCAGTTTGGGGAGGGGATGTGTCTGTGCCCAGGGTTCCAGATCTTGGTCAGGGTCTGTACAGCGCCTGACACAACGGGGCGCCCAATCTCAGGGGGGGTCTGTGCGGCACCTGGCGTGATGGGCAGCGCCCGCACTCTGCCATCCCACAGCAAACACCAGGCCGCGGAGCCAGTGGGAGGCGGTGGCGGGACAGGACCTAGTGGGAGGCGGCCCCAGCTGATGTGGGGCAGGTCGCGGTTGCTGCTGGGAGGAGGCAGAATTTGCCAAGCCGATTTATTGGTGATTTTCAGAGCACAAGTCGTGGGATCAAAGCGGCTGCAGGGCCCTTCCCCGTCGGCTTCCCAGTTACCCCCTGGGGGAGCTGCAGGAAGGGCTGGATATGACCCCCCGCCCCCTGCCCTCCCTAGCACCCCTGAGCTTCCATGCACCAGCCGCGTCCCACAGACCCCAGCAATGCGGGGCCCACACTCGGTGCCAAGGGGGGTCTATGGACATACTGAGGGGGTCCAGCTGGCAGTGCCAGGGGCTGGTCCATGCGTGGCTCACAGGGTGGTGAGGAGGAGGGCGGCGAGTATCAGCGCGGCTGGAGAAGCGACGGCCGAGGGGCCCATGCCGTTCATGTGCCCCTGGATCCAGCTGTCGTAGGCCGTCACCCGGCTGAAGACCCCGGAGAATCTGGGCTCAGAACAGAGGATTCCACTCTGGCTTTCTCGCACCACAAACCAGCTCACGACCCCAGCCAGCTACCAGGTGCCGTCCAGCTGACAGGCCAGAGGCCCCCTGGAGTCACCCTAGAGAGAGAGAAACGGGGATCAGGGTCTCTATTCCCATCGCGGTCACCGGGAGAGCAAAGGCTGGAGGAGGCTGCACAAAGTGGGCCCTGATCTTGGCCGGAGTCTGGGCAGCGCCCGGCTCAAGAGGGGGGCCCGTGCTCTCAGCCGGAGTCTGGGCAGCGCCCGGCTCAAGAGGGGGCCCATGGTCTCAGCTGGGGTCTGGGCAGCGCCCGGCCCAAGAGGCGGCCCATGGTCTCAGCC
>ML677520.1:533818-561207 GCA_007922305.1 Dermatemys mawii
GGGGTCTGGGCAGCGCCCGGCCCAAGAGGCGGCCCATGGTCTCAGCCGGGGTCTGGGCAGCGCCCGGCCCAAGAGGCGGCCCATGGTCTCAGCCGGGGTCTGGGCAGCGGTGCTGTAAGACCCACAATCAGCCGGGAGGAAGGGCTCTCACACGGCAGAATCCCTTGTTGCTGTCCGTGTACCCGGCGCAGATCATGTCACTTCTGATTGTCTCTGGACCCAGAGGTGAGTGCGGATTCAGTGTGTTGAAATGATCATTGCAGGCCGCCGTACTGAGGATGGGAACTGTCAGCTCCTGCAGGGTCTGGGGTGGGGAGAACTGGAAGAGGGCAGGTCATTCCACCAGCATCCGGTGCTCCCAACACCCAGTGTGCCGGGGTCCGAAGTAGCCGTTCGTGGCTGTGGGCAGCTTCCCCCATCCCTGTGCCATTCTGGAGACAAGTCTGGCTGCCAAGGCACATTTCTGCTGGTGTGACTGTCTCGCACTATGGCCAAGTGCAGGCATGTCCCCGTGTGTGTCAAAACACACACACACGCACACACACACACACGCGCGCGCACACACACACACTCACTCTCTCTCTCTCTCTCTCTCTCTCAGGGGGAAGTGCTAACACCCCCCCCCCCCCAAGGCCCTGATCATCCAGGACCCCAGGCCTCTAACTCAGGAGCTCAGTCAATTTAACTTAACAAAGCGAAGGTTAAGGGGTGAATTGAGCGCAGTCTACAGTGTGAAGAAGTGTTTAATAACGGGCTCTTCAGTCGAGCAAAGGAAAGTCTAACATGATTCAGTGGCTGGAAGATGAAGCCAGACAAACTCAGACTGGAAATGAGGTGCCAGTTGTTCACAGTGAGCAATTTCCCAAGGAGCGTGGTGGGGTTCTCCATTTGTAAATCCACATGGGACGACCATCCGAGAGACCTGGTCTAACTCAGGCAGCAATTCATTCAGGGATGTTCTCTGGCTTGCGCTATGCAGGAGGTCAGCCGTGATGGTCACAGTATCCATGATCACCAGACCCCTCCTGTCCAGAGGAAGGTTCAGGGGAACTGCCCTGAGCTCTGTGCTTTGGGGGACCCTGTGGGGCCCAGGGCAATCTGGGGGTTAAGTGGGGGCACCTGGTGCCAGCAGCAGGAGTGGGGCACTCACCCCCAGTGCCTCTCTGAGATCTCTGACACTTACTGGTCACTTCAACATTTCCCCAGCCGGTGACCCAGCACTTCTTCCCCACGGGGAATTGGCAGGAGGCCCCTGGCAGTGAGATGGGCTGGATAAACTGCATGGTTGGCACCGGCTCCTTCAGCCTCACCAAGGCGATGTCGGCAGCTTGGCTCACGTTATTGTAACCGGGGTGGGGGATGATCTGCATCTCGGCCAGGATCTCAATCCCGGAGGACTTGAGGAGCTGGTGCACCCCCAGCACTAATTGGTACTGGGAATAGGGCACAGAGCTGGAGGAGAGAAAAGGAAAAGGGGAAGAGAGTGGGATGCTGAGATGCAGCCACCTCTGGGGAGGGACAGCTGGGGAACAGCTGCACAGCAGGAGGTCAGGGAAGAGTCATCACCTCCTGCCTGGCTGACTCACGGATCGAAGCAGTGAGTGGCTGACACCACCCACTGGGCTGAGACGAGGGATCCTCCACAGATGTGGCTTCTGTTGACTTACACACTGACCTGCCAGGGCCTGTTACCCTTCTTGGCATCCTGCACCCCCCCATGATACGGCTGAACACTGCACAAACTGGGGGAGTCTTGTTAATACAGCACAAGACACACACCTGTTGCCCAGAACCAAGGAGAGAACCCAGGAGTCCTGGGTCCCACCCTCCTCCCAGAGCCAGGGATAGAACCCAGGAGTTCTGGCTCCCACCCCCACCTGTAATCGACTAGCCCCCAGTCCCCTCCCAGAGCAAGTGACAGAACCCAGGAGTCCCGACTCTTTACCTGGCTGGTCTTGACTCTCCTCTGCACCTGTGGAGGAAATGGAAATGTTGTGGCGACATCACAGAGTCAGGGCCATTGGGGGAAGAGGACCATTATGGTCCAATTTGGGAGAATGGAAGGCTGGGAAAAGAGCTGGAACAAAAGCCCTTTTCACTGTCGCAGAGCACCTCCCATAGTCTACATACTCTGCCTCAAATCATAGGTGGCTACTGTGTGTCAGTAGGTTTCAGAGTGAACGTTAATGAGATGAAAGGGGGCTGCTCCCAGGTCCCTCAGAGCAACATGCCCTCCATCCACCCTGCAAAGCCCAAGAGCAGGAGAGGGTTCAGGTGCAGAAGTTGAAAGGGTGATGGGGCCATGGCTCCTGTGGGAGTGAGCCCGAGGGGCTGGAGGGGTCATGCCAGCCCTGGGGCGGGGTGGGGGGTGTCTTGGAAGTGAGATCATGGTCCCCTCATTCACAGCAGGGCCTGGGGACTGGCGCATCATTTCTGCCCCTGTTTCACTCACATCCCCACACACCCATGAACCCAGGCCCTGGGAAAGAGACAGGATTGGCCCCCTCAGTTCTATTCCTCGCCCCAGGCTGCAGGGTCGTCCCCCTCTGGTCCCTCTTACCATGCGCTGAGGACGGCATCAGCAGCAGCAGTAGCAGTGTGGCCAGCTGGGAGCACAGCCCCCCCATGATCCTGCCCCACAGGAGCTCTGGGTCAGGACAGCCCAGCTCAGCCTCCAGTCAGCGGAGCAGCCAGCCCCGGCTTCGAGGCAGCAGGTTATAAACCCGGCTGGAGCCGTCCCGTGGGCGTGGGGTGTGATTTCTGCAGATGGCCAGCCGTGTGCATGCAGAAGCTGCCGCACCCCTGAGCCCTTATCTCCGGTCCCTGTATCTCTGGCTTGGAGCTCGGCGTTTTCCTGTTTACATCTCTGAAGTACAGGAAAGTGGAAGCAGAAGCTGACGGACCCTCCTCTCCCCCCACCCTCCTCGCGCGGCTCAGCGGGGATCTGGTCCTTGCTGGACCATCCCCAGCGGGAGGAGAAATCAGGGCTGCGAGTCCGGCCTGCCCTGTGCAGCCATCCCCAGTGGTGTGGCCCACTTCTGCCCCATCCCCCAGGTTCTCCCGGGACTGACCCTTTGCTGGAGGTAGCCGGGCCGGGCCTTCTGTCCGGTGCTCAGTGCCCATGGCTGGTCAGTGCTCTGGGGTCAGGATCCCCCTGGCCTGCCCCTTATTTGGTGCCTCTCCCCTGCTCCCCAACACTTCCCGGGACCGGCCTGCCAGCCCTTGTCCCAGACAGGTATCACAGACAGCAGCCTCCCATGCTGCTCTCACTCCTTGGCCTCCAGCTGCTGGGGGCACCAGAGAGATTTCCTGCCCACACAGCAGATTGGTGGCAGTGGTGGGCAGGGAGGGGATGGTACATGTGGAGGGGGGGGAGGCATAGAAACACGACACCACCACTGAGCTCACAGTGGCTCTTTTCCTTTACCCTCCCATGGCTCCTTCACTTGTGCCCCGTCCCCCGAAACTTCACACTGCTCCCGCTCCCCCAGTCCTGGCTGACACATCCTGGCCACAAACTCAGTCGGTCTCTGCAGCACCCAGCACAATGAGGCCCTGATTTCAGTCGGGCGGGGGTGGGGGGGTCTGTGCAGGGCCTGGCATGACAGGGTCGCTGATATCAGTCAGAGGTATCTGTGCAGGGCCTGTTGTGAGGTTGCACTTCGTATGTTTTATGGAAATATGCTAATGAGTGTGATTATAATGTAACTGGAATATGATTCATGCAAATAGTCTCTTGTGAGGTATCTTTACAAAGCCTATAATCTACTGAGTGTGATCATCCTATTTGTTTGCATGTATCATTCTTGTATCTAAAGCTAGAAATATCAATTATTACTCTAAAGTCCTATTATAATTATGCAAAGTGTGATCCATGAATAATGGCTTAGATTCTTGATGACTCCCATCAACAAGTTCAATTGGTTATAAATGGCCCTGTTTACTTGTAAGCCTTCCTCTGTTCCTGTGAGTGAGGCCGGGAAGAATGGAGGATTGAAGTCTCACAGGACATGTGAACATGTCACATGACACTGGGATCCATCTTAAACTGGGTACTTTTCCATTTAGAAGGAAGGGTGGGAAACCCAGAGAGAGACAAAGGATTCCCGCCTTGTGCCAAAGATTTCAATGGGGGTGGAACAGAACAAAGGAGGCTGCCAGTCATGAGAAATCCCCAAATTACCACCTGAGCTGGAGCTAACAAGGACTGTCCCAGGGGAAAGGATTGGGACCAGACGAGGAAGGAGTCTAGTCTGTGAAAGAAGCTTATTGGGACATCTCTGGGGGTGGGGGGAGAGATTTACCTGTAATCAGTTTCTTAATGTATTAGGCTTAGACTTGCCTGTTTTGGTTTATTTTGCTTGGTAACTTACTTTGTTCTGTCTGGTATTACTTGAAACCACTTAAATCCTACTATCTATACTTAATAAAATCACTTTTGTTTATTATATACCCAGACTAAGTGACTAATACCTGAGGAGCAAACAGCTGTACATGTCTCTCTATTGGTGTGTTCAGTGCCTTGCCTAGTTTCAGCCAGACACGCTGGCCTGCTGCAAACACAGACCCAGGTCTGAACTAGATCCCCCAAAAGCTGCAGGCTTAAGACATGCTCCTGTCTCCAGCACTCAGATACCTGACTCCCAATGGAGTCCAAGCCCCAAAGAAATCTGTTTTACCCTGTATAAAGCTTGCTCTCTGCATGTCTGTCTCTGCACAGAGCCTGGCTGGCCGCTCCCTCCTCAGTTCCACTTTCACTCTCTAGTTCCTGTGACGGAGTCAGACCAGAAGGATATAGGAGAGCGCTGGAAGGCAGGTATATTAGTCTCAGGATGTGCAGGTCCCTGTTCCCTGGATAGCCAAACAAAGGCTACTCCAGACCAATCAAGACACCTGGGGCCAATTAAGAACCTTCTAGAAAGGAGTAGAAACAGCTAGCCTAATTGGGACACCTGAAGCCAATCAGGGACTGGCTGAATCCAGATAAAAACCTCCCAGTTAGTCAGGTGGGCTGTGGGTGTCAGGAGCTGTGGAAGGAAGTTATGCTGTTGGTGAGACTGAGTGTTGGACAACATATCATCCAGAAGGAAGGAGGCCCTGAGGTAAGGGTGAAGTGGAGTTTGAAGAAGCGGGGACTGCTGTGGGGAAGTAGCCCAGGGAATTGTATTGTGTTTTGTGGATAAAAGGTCAGCCATCTTAGCTGATACTATTAGGGTCCCTGGGCTGGAGCCCAGAGTAGAGGGCGGGCCCGGGCTCCCCCCTTTCTGCCTCCCCCAATTAGTCTCTGAGATTGGGAGACAATAGAGACTGTGCCAGGAAGGATAGCTTCTCCTCACTGGCTTGTGATGAAAATGGCTCAATAGGCTGTGACCTTGTCTCCAGAGAGAGAAGGGCTCCGTGGAAGGTCATAGTGAGCCACTGAGGCTAGTAAAAATCCGCCAGGAAACGCAGGATCCACGAAGATAAGGACAGAGCTTTGTCCCATTCTGTAGCCCAGAGCCATGAGTGAACCTGGGCCTTGGGGTCTCTCCCTAGACCTGTTTGGCTCTGCAGGGCCCCAGCAGCACTGGGCGGTGAACGGATCTGAGTCCTCGCTCCACTTCCCTTTACCCAGAGGCCTCCCTGTCCTACAGGACTCCCCATGTCGCAGAGTCCTCGTAACCCTGACAAGTCTGGGCCCCGGGTTCCTGGGAGACTTCACCCCCAGACTGGCCATGGGTCGCTCAGGAGAGGGACCAGGGCGTCCCCACTCTGGGCTGCTCACTCTACACCAGCCACTTCCCCGACCCACTGATCTCTGCTGTAAGTTCAAACCAAACACCACTGAGTAATCAGCAGGGGTAAGAAAAATAAGGAGAACTGGGGAAAGTTAAAGGAACAAGAGGCCCCATCCTAAGGGCCCAGGGAGACTAGAAACAACCATCTATGGGGCTTAAGGAAGTTCACAATCTGCTGTTCACATGTCCCAGGCCTCCTGCCTAGGCCCTGGCTGTACTGTGGTGATACCAGGGGTCAGACATTTGCTCTGGGGGTGCCCCAGGTCCTCAGACATAGGCGCTGACTCTGTGGGTGCTCTGGGGCTGGAGCACCTATGGGGGAAAAATGGTGGGTGCTTAGCACCCGCTGATAACCCCCCATCAATGTCTCTCCCTCCCCCCAGTGCCTCCTGGCTCTCGGTGAGGGAGGGAGAGGCATTGACGGGGGGTCCCGCCAATCAGCTCCTCCCCCTGCCTCCCAGCGCCTACCACCTGCCATGGATCAGCTGTTTTGTGGCATTAGGAAATGGAGGGGGGAGGAGCGAGGGCCCAGCGTGCTCAAGGGAGGGGGTGGGAATAAGGGTGGAGCAGAGCAGGAGTGGGAAGAAACAGGGCAGGGGTGGGACATTAGGGGAAGGGGTGGAGTGGGGGTGGGGCCTGGGCAGAGCCATGGAGAGCACTCCTTGGCAGATTAGAAATTCGGAGCCTATGGCCTCAGGCTCTGGGGGGCAGGACCCTTCTCCCCAGCATTAGTCCTCCTGGAGGGTTCATGTCCTCCGAGTATGGCCAGCGAGGCCTCTCGTCAGGTGAAGTCTCCCTGCGCTGGGCCCTCTGCCCAGCCCTGCCCGTTCCCCCCCGCCCCGGCTCTCCCCAGCCGCTTCCCAGGCTCAGCTGCGGTGTTACATGGGGCATGGCCGGTGTCTGGTGTCCTGACTCTGGCCCCACGGCTCCTCCTGCAGGTTGACCCTGGATCCCTGGTCTCCGCTGTCCCAGATCCTGGCTCTGCATGGCCTCAGCCCAGCCTCCAGCCCAGCTCAGGCTGCTGCTTTTCCCCTTAGTTCTGCCCTCTTCTCACACAGAGAACAGGCCTCTGGGCTCCTGACTCCCTCATTGGCCTGCTTGCTCTGTCAGTCAGGTTGATAGGGAGCTTTGGCCTCTCCCCATTGGTACTTTCTCTTCAATCCTTCCCCTTTCTTTGGGGACAGGGCCAGCCAAAACCCCACTAACTTTCAGTGAGGGGCCAACAGACCCTGGCACTGGGTATATGGGCCAAATCTGGGCAGATTCCCTGGCCACTGGCCCAGGCCTCTCCCCTCAGCACTGGTGAATTGGGGGTTGACCTGGGGAAGGGAGAATGGGTGTGACCCCCAAAACGCCTCCTACAGCTTCATCTCCAGTGGGTCTGGACGCCCCACGCGGAGCTCCCTGGCTCGCTCTGCATGGGACTGATACCCCAGGGTGACGGCAGGGAATTGTGTGTCTCCCTGTTTTTAATGGGCTTTAACTGTAGGGTGAATCACTCCTGAAACTCTGCTGGGTTTGCAGAGAGCCTGGCACATTAGCTGTGAGAGGGGTGCGAGCTGGCCCCAATCCACCTCAACGTGGTGCTAACTCTGATCCCCTCTAAGGGCATCTCACGTCTCAACATCCCAATGTCTTCGCTGTGGGTCCCAGGCTTTGAGGCCAGAGGGCAGCGATCATACTACGAAGAGCCGCAGAGCCATCAGCAAGAGCTGTCGGGTTTCACTGTGGTATATCAGTAGCTGGCCATGACACCCTCCACCCTTCCTTAGGTTTGTTTCCTGTCTCACGCAGGTGGAAACCGAAAGCAATGTCAGAAATGCTCTTTCTGAGAAACAAGAGGGTTAGCAGAATTCATACTGGCTGCAAAACAAGACAGCAAACAAAACCCTCAAAAGCCCTGGACCGTTGCAGTGCTTCTCGGGGGACGTACAACCAGCACTGAGCTGCAGCTGATGCTGGGGTGGGGTGGCTGGGTGACAGAGTCACGCTGCGGTTTGCTCAGTGAGGACCTTGCTATCCCATTGCTCGGAGAGGTGTCGATGGTTCTCACACTTGTCTGGGAAACTATAACCACGCCGGGTACATTTGCCAGGCCACCCACTGGCCAGCACCGAGATTTGAAGGGGTGAACTTCACTGGCGGCAGGAAAGAAAAGGAAAGGGCTGGGCTGAACTGGGGACGTGGTTTCAGTTTAACGCCTTCCACTGCCGTGTGCCTTAGGGGCGTCGGTCGCAGTCCCAAACCAATGGGACCCTGAACGCCCTTTGTTCTGCCCCCCCCCCCATGCTCAGTTCATGGCTCCCCAACATCCTTGCTCACAGTCTGGGGTTCCAGGAGACCAGGAAAGTCGGGGTCTCTGCTCCGTGGGCGGTTCCAGGGCTCTACCACCTGCCCTGTGATAGCGGTTCCCACAGGGAGGCCTCACCAGTCGCTAGGTTGCCGCAGCCGGGTGCTGTGAACTCCCCTGCTCCCGCTGTCGTACACACGATGGCTCTCCCGCGGCTCCTCCTCCACCAGACACTCTGGGCTAAGGCTGAATCCAGCTGCTGCTTTTCTCTGCTTCCACTCAGTTACCCAGAGTGCCGCTGGGCTCGCCCATGTGCTATTCCCAGGCTGGACAACTGGTTCCCCCCGTGAGCTCTGCCCACCCAAGGCAATTCCAGCTCTTAGCTCAGCTCTTCGAGCTACAAGAGTCTTGGGGGCTTTAAGTACCAGCCCGGTCTCTACCACCCAAAGAGTTATTCCCGCCACAAACTTTCAGCCTCTTTCCCCTTCCCTCCAGATCCATCCAGGGCCTCTCGCCCCATCCCAGCCAACCCCGATTGTCCTAGCGAGGAAGAAGATCTCACAGGCACATTTGTGTGACGCTGTCACTATCCGGACAGCGTGAGGATGGGTGTGGTGTAACCCCCTAGCTAACTAATGAGCTCTCTGTATGTACCGTGCTCTGTCCAGTTCTCCAGCCATGTCCTGTCTATAATCCCTGTCTCTAGCTACCCCTAGCTCTGTCTCCAGCTCTTTCTCTTTTCTCTCTGCTGTATTATAGGCGAGGCTCAGCGAGATCCCACCAGGCCGGGCTGCCCAACATTTTCCGTTTTAAGACCCTGTTTTCAGTTGTCGATAACTACGACCATTTGGGCTGAAATTTCCCAGGCTGGGTGTTTGCCGCCAGCTGAAGTTTTGGGGAAGTTTCCCTAAAATGGGTGAGGGGTAGCTGAGAATGAGGCTAGGAGGGGAAAATACTTTGTTTTGCTGTGTGCCATTATTCCAGGGCTCTGGCTGCTCCCCTGACTCCAACTCTGAGAGCACCCCGTCACGGGCCATTAGTAGCACAAACAGAGACGTAACCTGCCCTTCCTTTCACTGGCTGGGTGTGGGAGGGACAGCTCTGGGTTTCCACCCACCAGAGGGGCCTGGCTCTTTCTAGCTCTTCCCACAGGTGGACACCAGCCGATCCTCACGGCCTGGTTGTTCCCCTCCCCGGGAACCCGCCTGGCTGTACCCTGGTTGACACGTCCAGCGTCACGTCTCTGGGAACCTGCCTATTCAAAGGTCTTTCTGGGACCTTTTGTCCAGGAGGATCCCAAAGCCCTTTATGGAGTGAGGGGAGCTGCTGGTACCCGGAGATTAGGCAGGGGATGTGGTGGGCAACCGTTAGGAGAAGGCAAAGGAGGGATTCCCCCATGGGGCTCCCCACCTGGTAATGTGGGGTACAGGGCTGGCTGTGCCTCAGTGCATCCAGGCAGGGTGCTCCCTGTTCCCTCTCCTGGGCTGGAGTCGTGCCCTTCGCCTCCTCTCAGACTGAGCCCTTCAAGGATCCAACTGACTGTGTCGGCCCTGCTAGGACACAAATGAACATGCTGCCCTGCCCTTATGACTGATACCCAGTGACCAACCAATCATAGTGATGTTTATTTAGCATCAGGAACGTAGCATTAGAGAAAAAGTTGTTAAAACAACAGCCTAGGTGCATGTCTGTCCACCTCGAGTCCTACCATCCCCTGGCATTAGCCCAGGGAGGTCTGGCTTCTCCAGCAGAGGCCTGTTCCTGGGTCCAGCTGCCCCTCATTGCTCCTCCACCTGCCCCATAAGCGTGGCCCCATTTAACCCCTTCTGGGGTCCTTTGTTCTCCTGAGTTCACAGGCATTGGCCATTCCCAGTGATAACAGTTTTGTAGGCTGGAGGGAGACCACAACCAGAACCAGCTAATAACTCTGGCACGGTCCCTTTAACACTGGAGCTGGTGGAAACTTTTGGGCACAAACTCCTGCCCCACCCAATAAAAAAGGCAGATTGAGAAATACCACAACGGGTTGAAAACTTTGTGCCCAAGAGCAGGCTGGTGTTACAGCGCGCAGGACGGCTCGGCTCTGGGATGGGTCAAGGCTGTGGAGCGAAGGAGGCTGCTGTCTCTTGGGCCCCTGCTTCAGCTCTTGCAGAAGTTGGAAGGCCGGTTGAGGAGGAGGCAGGGGATGGCGGGATGAGAATGGAAGGTCTCGGGGTTAAGGCAGCCCTGGGAGCTGGAGACGCTCCCTGTCTGGGGACCACCGAAGTCCTGAGTGACAAGTCACTGAAAACAAATGTTTCCCAAGTGGCCACTGACGGTGCGTTCCTCGTTTGCTGGGCACCAGACTCCAGGCCCCGGGGTTTGATTCGCAGAAGTGCAGAGCGGCCCCAGTTGCAGCTGAAGTCGCAGGGAGCTGCGCTTTGAACATGTAAAGTGCCAGAGTGTGCAACCCCCACCCCCCATGACTGGGTGTGCAAAGAAGGTGTAAAGCCCCTATCTCAGTATCCCACCCCGATCTAACCTTTGAGAATCCCGCTGTTGGGCACCAGGTGCCCAGCTTGTAGTTCTGCTCTCCCACCACTAGATGTCTCTGGGTATCAGGCTCCAGGTATCTCCACCTAGGCAGGTGCTTTTGCCTTTAATCCCTCTCTGTGGTTCAGCTCCCCTGTAAAAGGGGGGGTCACCACACCCCTGCCCCTCACAGGTGTTGTAGCCCCTTTCTTTGTGGAAAGAATCAGTGTTGGTGAAGGACTCAGGTGCCAAAGGAAAACCCAGCAAGAAATGGATCATTCTGACTTCAGAGCGGGGTGTGAAAGTCAGCGGGAAATAAGGCCGGGGGCCACACACTGAACAACGAGGGATGAGTAAACATAATCTCCACCAGCAGAGCACTGAATTCTGGGGAAAATACCAGTACGTCATTATGGAATAAGAAGATCCTATTCTAATGCACCTCCGCAAGGGGGCAGTGTTAAGGTTGTGCAGGCAACCTTGATATGGGCATTGCCTGGTTTTGAAGCGCTTTGCTTTGCAACTGGCACCTGTCTTTAGCGTAGGGGAAAGGTAGAGTGAGAAATTGAGAACAAATGGCTGGAAGTTAGAGCCAGAAAAAGTCCAATGAGAAATAAAGCACCTGTTTCTCACAGTGTAAGAGATTAACCATTCGGACAAACTCTCAGTGGCAGACACGGATTCTCTGTGCCATAGGGGCCGGCTCTGTGAGTGCTCTGGGGCTGGAGCACCCATGGGAAAAACTTAGCTCTTCCCTGGCAGGTGTTTTAGTCAAAATCACAGAGCAGGGGCTCCCGGTCCGACTGTTGTTCCCTTTCCTGGTGGGTATCTGCAGCTCTGGCATTTTCCTGCTGCCCCATGTTGCTCCCCATCTTCCTGCCCACGTGCATCCCGGCTGTAGTGCCCACCCCGGCCCCAACGGCAGCCGCCCCGACAAGGCTTAGCTCCGCAGTGGCAAGAACTCCGAGCCCACCGTCCACAAGCCCCAGGGCTGCCCCGCTTAGGGCGAGACCCGCCTTGATGGCGTGATGCTGATAGCGCTCTCCAGGAAGGTCGCGGCCTCCTGAGTCCGCTCTGTCTCTAGTTCCATCAGCTGGGTTGTCTCCGGCTTCTTCATCTCCCCCCAGTACCGCTCCAGCAGCGACTCCCGCTGCTCCGCCAACTGCTCTGCCATTACGCCTGGCGTCACCCTCAGACAGTTGACCATGCGCCGGGACAGGGCGTCCTGTGTTGAGCGGGAGAGAAGGGGGCCTGAAAGCTGTTCGAAGGGGTAGGAGGGTGACCCTGTCTCACGCAGGGACCCTCTGGCTACAGCAACCCTCCCCCTCCTCCCATGTCTGCTATTGGGGCCCAGACCCTACCTCCCCACTGTACTGGGTGTTGCACAGACCTCCCCTGACAACCAAGATTGAGGCCCCAACTGTGCCAGGGCTGGACTCCCCCAACTCCCCGGCCGCCCTACAAGCCGATATCAGCTCACAGATCCTGTTCCACAGCTCCTAGTCTGGGGGGCTGGCCGGGATGGTTCTCTGGGGTCCTCCTGGCTGGGGCACAGCAACACGCCCACCTGGGCTCACCTTCTCCTTCAGAAAGTCAGTGTGGTCTGTGCGGACGCTGTCCAGGACTCCCTGGTTGTGGAAGGTGATGGCCATCTGTGCAGGGGGAACAAGGCTGGGGTGAGCCACAGTTCATGGGGACTCGACTCCACCGAGTGGCTGCAGCCTCACGTAATGGAGCCACACCGCTAGCCTGTGTGGCAACTGAGTGGGGCTTCGGGCAACTGCAGTCTGACCCTCCCAGCAACCCAGCCTTGGCTTCCTTCTCTGCGCTGGCCTCCACTTTGCTCTGACCCCACGTTCCTGGAACCGAGGACTTTGCAAACCCCTGTCCCAGCCGGGCTCGGCCTGAGGCTGACACCCGAGAGCACGTCAGTGACGCCGGCTCCCACAGGTCTGGTGGTATCTGGAGGCTATTATCCATCGCCAGGAGGCAGGTGTTTTGGGTGCGAATCTCCGCTCTCGTCTTGGGCAGGGGTATTGTTCTGGGCTGGGTTAAATCTTGTCATGGAGGAGCAATGACCCGGGAACAGTCTGCTCTGGCGCTGGGCCGGAGTGGCTCTTGAGGAGGAGTTATTCCAGATTAGCGAGGCCGGTCTAGTCTCCCCAGGTAGATAAGCCCCCTCCCCAATTCTCCTCTAGAAGGGGGGCTGGGTAGCGCCCGTCCTAGCCGATCTGAGTAGAACTTTGTAGATCTTTCCAGTCTATGGCTCAGGTTATGTCTACACGGCGATGGAAGGCCAGGGTTAGTAACACTCAAGTTACCCACCCCAGGGGCTGTTAACCTAGGCCTGGAACATCTACGCTCATTTGTAACCCCAGGTGAGGACGGGTTGAACGGGTAGCCTGGGGCTCCAGCATCTGCACAGGCCTGAGTGCATCTGTCCGTATCCCAGACTCCTTAGCACCCTCCTCAGCTCTGGCTGCCCTGTTCCCCTTTGGTGGTGGTGCAGTCTGGGAAAACTGTCCTGTCCACCAAAGTTGACTGGCCACATGTGCCTCCCATGATTCACTGGGGCCATGCCCACACACCAAGAGAGGAGATGCTGTTGCATTATGGGAAATGTAGTTCAGGTGCCTCATTCTTCTCTATATGCTGGGCTTCCGGGCCAGACTTCATCTCCCATGATGCACCACAGCCATAATGTCCAGCTTCTCAATAAGGATCCATGAGGCTTTGTGGGAAATGTAGTTTGGCCCATTCTCCTCTCTACACCCAGCTCCCTCGTCAGGCTACATCACTGAGAGAGCGGATGCTGGTGCATCATGGGAAATAAACACTAGTTGCCCCATTGCCCTCTGCCACTGGGCTGGCAGGAAGGGCTGTCCCACCAGTGTGCCCAACCCGTAGAGGAGAATGGGGCACGTGAGGAGCAGGAACTACAGTTCCCAGGAGCTAGCTTGGTGGCACTTCCGAATGGAAACATCTGGGGGCTTTGCGGGAAACTCAACGGCTTCTACAGGAAAAGCAAAAATCCCCGTGTCTAGGCCAGCTGGGATCAACTGCTCTCATTTGCCCGCCAACACCCACAGGGCTGGTTGATGCTGCCATCGGTGCGGTGAACCCTCTGTCACCAAGAGCCCCCTAGTCTAGAGAAATTCTCCGATTACCCCGCACCAAGAACTGGAGATTTCACCCAGACCCTTTCCCAGTCTCCTCCAGCAGGAGGCACCCAGCTCCCAATGCTACCCCCGGCCTGGCATGGAGCGGTGAGGGGAGACCCCCCCACGATCGGGTCAGAGGCAGAGACGGTACCTCACAGGGGAGGAGAAGCCGAACTGATGTGTCTTCACTAGATCAACGAATCTCTGCCAAGGAACCAAATGAAATCATCCTGTCACAGACTGCACAGGGCTGAGAAAGGCTGGGAACATGGGGACAGCTCGTCCGGCGCTGAGATGCAGCCACCTCTGGGGTGGGGGTAGGGAAATCTGGGGTACTGCTGCACAGCGATGTCACACGGATAGTGGGGTCAGCATTGACGGCCAGAGGAGAGAACTCCCAGCCCACTCCCCACAGCACGGCTGGCCGGTCCCCACCTTTATCCAGCCAGCCAGCTCTGTCCCGGTGAGCAGATCCCCATGCTGGTCCAACCAGGCCGAGTCCACCAGGGCGGTGACGTAGTCCCTCAGGCTCTCCTGGAAATCCTCATCCATGTCTGCGAAGGGGAGAGACGGACGATGGTGGGTTTAATGCCCCTTCTCTCCACCTTCCATGCGTGGGCCTGTGCTCTGCCCAGGGCAGGGGGCTCAGAGCCGCTCTCCCGGGTCCGTTACCTCTCAGGGTTCCCCGGCTGCCCGTCGAGATCCGCTCGCCAGGGAAGGGCATCAGGTAACAGCGGGCGCTGATTCTGCTCAGCGCCTCCAGGGCCCGGGGGTGTTTGCAAGGGACTTCACTTCTAGCATCTGCCAGAGCCGGGGGGGAATCGTTACATCGACACACGAACACCTGCGTGAACATCAGCCCGACCTGCCGGGCCGTCAGAGAGGGTCTGGAGGGGCCCTGTCTCCTTTGCGGTCAATGTTGGAAGGAGACTTTTGCTGCTAAACTCCAGCCCGTCTCTTCTGAGCATTTGCAAAGATTATCCCAGGGAGAGACGAGATTATCCCAGGGCTTGTTACTTGGCCAGATACGGGGGGATTTTCTTGGGAACAACCCCGGCGTATCTCTGACAAACAGGCTGCACCCGCCTGCCAAATTCAAGTCCCTGCTCTGAAGTGGGGGTGGGGGTGAGGGGAGTGGTGTCTGGAGATGTTCAAAATAAGGGACATCAGAATTTTCTTTCCAAATGGCCAAACAATGTGTTTTTCTTTAGCCCCGATCTCAGAAACGGCTGGAGGACACGAGCAGGAATTCAGCCGGAGGCAGAGAACAAGCCTGAGATATTTCAGCCCAAACAGTTAAAGTTTAGCAAAGTTATAAGCAATTAAAGAGGGGCCTTTTAATGGGATTTGTCAGGTAACCTTTATAAAGGGTGGGGCTACCAGTCCTCTACAGAGGAAAGGCTCCATGTCCCATTCCCCATCCCCTGAGCCAGCCAGACCCTGCCCTTGGTCCAGATGGGGGCAGGCATCCTCCAGAGGGGACAGGCCCTGTGCCCCATTCCCCACTTCCCACCCCCCAGAGTCCCACACTCACCTGTCTGACGTCTCTCAGATACTGCTCCCCACCCTTGGCTCCGAGGACCCGGGACATGCTCCAATCCTGCACCAGCAGGTCTAGGTGCTGCAGGGGAGACAGGCGGGGAGTGGGGGTCACTGGGGGTGGGGGGAGGCTACGACGGAGAGAAGGATGATGTCTGGGGTGGGGAGCAGCTTCAACCCCTAGGGAGCTGGGGAGGCTGAAATGTGGTGATACACAGGGCAGGGCGGGGGAAGCCGTCTCACATGAATGGGGTCCAGTCCGCAGGCCTCTCCCATCATGTCAGCCCCATGCACAATCATCTGTGGAGCAGAGAGAATGGGGGTGTGAGGCTGCACCTGGCCAAGGGGATGGTGGGGGAGTCCCTGGGGGTCTGGCGGAGGCGGGACAATCCGTTCTCCACACCCCACGGAGGAGCCAGCTCTGGGCCAGGCCTGGCTCCTTCTTCCCAGTGTTCCCAAGAAGGCCCCACCCGCACACAGAACAATCCCCTTCTCCCCAGGCCACCGTATCTCTGTGTGAACCAGGTGTTTGCCAACGGGAGAACCCGGGGCCGTGAGGACAGATAAAACCCTCCCGAGCTGACTCCTCCCCTGCACAGGGAATCCCCCCGGGGCGCAGTACGGGGGCAGGACATGCTGTATGTTGCAGGTGGCAGGGATGTTGCTAAGAGTGGAACTGCCAGCGGCTCGGCCTGGCGAGGCCAGGGCTGGGTCAGAGCCTGGCAAGAGGAGCAGACCAGAGCAGGGGGCAGAGCGACCGCTCCAGGCCCTGACCCCAGCAGCTTCCCACCGAGAGCAGAGCTGGGCTGGAGGGGAGGAACGAGTCCTAACTCTGGCCCAGTGGCCCAGGCCGGACACCTGGGAGCAGAGAGCCAGGCTGGGCCGTGCGCTGACAGTGCTGACTCCAGAGGCCCAGGTGACCGTGGGAGAGTCGATTTCTCTTTCTGGGCCTCAGTTTCCCCACAGGACCCATGGGGAGGGATAACAACACTGTGGGGCTAACGGGAGAGCCTGGCCTGGCCACGTTCTGCATCGCGCTGCCCGGCCTCACCTCCAGGTATTCGAGATCCGGGTCCTTCACCCGACGGCCGATGTTCAGTATCTGCAAATAGGAGACGGACGGACAGAGCTACAGCAACGAGCAGGGACGGCCGCCCCGGGCCACTTCCTAGGCACGTGACCCCTCTCCATGGCACAGCGCCCCCTAGCGCCGCACTGGGGCATCGGGGCCAGCCCTGACCCCCAGGGGAGAGCGCCCCCTGCTGATTTCCCTGACCCGCTCCCTACAGCACAGCGCCCCCTAGTGCCGCACTGGGGCATCCGGGCCAGCCCTGACCCCCAGGGGAGAGCGCCCCCTGCTGATCCCCCGCCCCACTCCCTGCAGCACAGCGCCCCCTACTGAGCCCCCCAACCTGGATGGAGCTGAGCAGCATGGACAGGGCGGAGAGTTTGATGCTGGTCTCCTTGTTCCTCTCAACGTCCATGGAGCCCTCGGTGTCGACCAGCAGCGCGGCCACCTGGGTGGCGGGGGGACCCAAGAGTGAGAGCCCCAGGTCAGCGCCCGGCTTTGTCCAGCCACCCACGGCCCCTCCGCCCCTGGAGCCTGGCCCCTGCTCTGCCTCCCTGGTGCCTCGTTCTCCCCCACCAAGTGTTAGCTCCCTCCTCTGTCTCTTTTCCATCCCCCCTGTTCTCTCTCCCCTGGGGCCTCCTCCCCCACGTCTCCACCCTTGTTTCCTCTTTATTTCCTCCATTCCTTCCGTTCCCAACCCTCCACCCTGTTCCTCTGGTCCCCATTCCCTTCTCCTAGCGCATCCGTGACTCCCTTCCTTCGCACCCCAAGGCCCCCACTCACCTTCCCCTCCTTGGACGGGACCCAGAAGGGCTGACTCCAGGCCCACACCCCCTTGGTGACGTTGCGGGCACCCGCTCGCCACTCGAACCCCTCCAGGGGCTCGTCCTTCTGGCCCATCCAAGACCCGTACCCCACGTCCTGCCAGAGGTGGAGCAAGGGGGAGGTCAGTGCAGGGTCGGGGAGGAGAGTAACCGGTACCCCTCTTATCCCAGGCTGCAAACCCTGGGAGCGGGAGGGGGGTTAATTGTACTAGTGTGGGGTGGGGAGGATACATGGTGATGGGCATACTTGGAATTTGAGAGACAGACAAACAGACCCATGTAGACAGACAGACAGGCAGATACGCGAGGATCCAGCCACGGCTCCAACTAAGTGGACATGTTGAGGGGTAGGGGGTACTTGCAGATGCATGTGAAGCTCTAAGCCCCCCAGCAGGGGGCGGGATGGGGCCGTTCACACCCCACCTCACTCCTGCTCCCGTTCACACTCACCGGGCTCCGGAGACGGCGCATCAGGTAGTTCAGCAGGAAGGATTTGCCCCGGCGCTGCTCCCCGATGATGGACACCAGGCAGACGGGGGCGTCCCCCACCCCGCCCTGCTCCAGGCAGCGGCTCAGGGTCTCTTCGTCCAGGATCAGCTCCCCTTCCTCATCCAGACGCACCAGCTGCACTGGGCGCCCCGGCTCCGGCTGAGACCCCAGCCCCTGCTGCAGGGAGAGAGCAGGGTCAGAGATCAGACCCCGCTCCTGGGCCGGCCAGTCCCCCGCCCTTCAGATCAAAGCCCCCTACCCCATTCCCACTGGGACACCGCTTCCCACATTTTCCATAGTAATATGATGAGATGAGTGTGTGATCATCACAATGTAAGATGGGCCTTGTGAGGCATCATTGGAAAGGTGATGATTTACTGAAGGGGATGATCCTATTTGTATGTGTGGTGTGGGGGCTGCCCCATCCCTATGTGAGGTTAGGCTAGGGCAGGCCAGTGCAGCTGCTTAGTAGGGCAGCCAATCAGAGAGGGCCTGAAAGAGAGCCAATCAGGGCACGAGGAGAGGCCAGCCAGTCAGGGCCAGGCTGGGCGCTATATAAAGGCTGCCCTGGAGCAAAGCAGGAAGTCTCTCCCAGACCTTTAGGAGGGAAGGTCTGTCTCCTGAGTTAGGAGACCAGTTCCTAGGACAGGACAGGACAGGACAGGACAGGACAGGACAGGACAGTGCAGGGCAGTGCAGTGCAGTGCAGTGCTGGGCAGGCCTGGGGGAGCAGAAGGAAGCTCCTGCCCAATACCTGCCAGACTGTGGGCCCTGAGGGAAGGGCCTAAGAGGGTGCAAAAGGGTCAGAGGGGAAGTGGTATAGGGAGAGTGGACAAATGAGGGGAGAGAAGGAGGGCAGGGAAATTGCTGCTAGAGGGTCCCTGGGTCGGGACTCAGAGTAGCAAGCAGGCCTAGGTCCCCTACTTCCCCCTTGTGCTACACCTGGCCATGGAGGTGTGGCCGTGACAGACTGCAACTGGCCCCTGATGAGAGGGGCTAGGCGTTGGGTTGCAGTTGGCCCCTCTGGCAGGAGAGAGGTGAAAGACTTGTGTTAACTCCCCCGAACCCAGGAAGGGGGTGCGTGTGGACTAAGGAGCACTGCCGGAGGGCAGTGTCCTGAAGAGGACACCGCAAGCAGGGGACCGACGCGGTTCCAGATGCCAGCAGGGCGCGAGAGGCGGATGGGGTGCCGCCGGCAGAGGGCGCTCCAAATGGACTGAGCTAATTCCCATACGTGCCAGCAGGAGGCGCTGCGGTGATGAGTCCCATCTCCCTCCCCCTGCCCCGTCACGGTTATGCGTAGATCATTTCTATACCTCAAGTTAGGAATATTGACTATGCACCTCTACAGTTGTGTTTGCACGTGGGGAACACTCATCGGACAGAGTGCGATCAGTCTGGCTGGCTAGCGGGGATAAGTCGATGAACCTGTGGGGATATGTTAGGGTTAAGGGAAGGCCTGGGAAGCTGCTGTTATGCTGACATGGCACTGGGGAAGAAAGGCACAGACCAGCAGTATTTCCTCATTTAATAAATAAGTTGCCAATCTTCCCCTTCCCCGTTGCTTGCTGAGAACTGCTAAGCCTTGCACCTGCATCAGAAACGTAGTTGTCTAAAAAATACCCTTTGTGTAAGAAACGCTTTGACGATGCTAATCTCCGGCTCCCTAATAAACTTCCTGGGATGCTGCCTTTGACTCGTGGCTGCTTTGACGCTGTGGGGTCATGTGATCATGTCACCTGGTACTGGACTCTGTGACGTTGCTCTCCATGTGCTTTATGAACATATGCTGATGAATGTGAATAGGATGTAACTGGAATATGCTTTATGCAAAAAAATCTCTTGGATGGTGTCATTAGAAATCTTGTAATCTACTAAGTGTGTAAATCCTATTTATTTGCATTTATTAGTTCTTTGTCTGGAGTTAGGAGAATAAGATATAAACTGGTATCACTGATGTAAACATAGAAAGTGGAGGCCATTAAGGGCACTTCAGAATCAATGAACTTTGAATGGCTCTGTATGCTTGTAAGCCTTCCTGTGTGCGTGAGGGCCAACTGGGGTATTATGGAGACTAAGGGGCTTCAAGTGACAGGTGACCATGTCACCTGGTAGTGAAATCCATCAGTGATACCAGTAGAAATTGTCACCAGAATTGGCTGAAGTGGAAGCCAGATTCAAACAGCTTAATGGGACTAAACTGGAGGGCCTGGACCATCTCCATCCACGAATAACAGCAAAGATTTGTAATTAATCTGTAAAAGTCAGGGGTCATATCTAGGGTCCTACCAAATTCACAGCCATGAAAAATGTGTCACAGAGGGTGAAATCTGGTCTCCCCTCCCGCCCCGTGTAATCTGATCTTTTGTGTGCTTTGACTCTAAACTAGACAGATGTAATGGGGAAAACAGCATTTCTGAAATTGGGGGTCCTGACCCAAAGGGGAGTGGCCGGGGAGGGTCGCAAGGTTATTTTAGGGGCCACAGTTTTGCCACCCTTAATCCTGCGCTGCCTTCAGAGCTGTATGTCTGAGGAGCAGAGGCTGGTGGCCAGGCACCCAGCTCTGAAGTCTTCAGGGCTGAGCTCGATACATTTCTGGAGGGGATGGTCTGATGAGACGGCCTGCAATGGCATGGAGCTGATCTGCAACTGCGAGCAGCAAATATCCCTAACGGCCCATGAGGGGACACTAGATGAGGAGGGCTCTGAGTTGCTACAGAGAATGCTTTCCCAGGGATCTGGCTGGTGGGTCTCACCCACATGCTGAGGGTCTAACTGATCGTCATATTTGGGGTCAGGAAGGAATTCCCCCCCCCCCACCCCAAGTCGGATGGGCAGAGACCTGGGGGGTTTCCGCCTTCCCCTGCAGCATGGGGCACAGGTAACTTGCAGGTTTGATCTAGTGTAAATGGTGGAATCTCTGTAACTTGAAGTCTTTAAACCAGGGGTGGGCAAACTGCGGGCCGGATTCGGCCCCTCAGGGATTTGGATCCAGCCCACGGGATTGCCACCCCTATGCGGCTAAAGCCAGTTCCCTGCCTGCCCTGGCCTCGCGCTGTTCCCAGAAGTGGCCAGCACCACGTCCCCGTGGCCTCTGGGGGACGGGTGGGCAGAGAGCTCTGTGGGCTGCCCTCGCCTGTGCGTACCCTTCCCCCCCGCAGCTTCCATTGCTGGGGAATGGGGAACAGCGTGCGAGATGTGGAGCCCTCGGCTTTTCCCTCCCCCAGGGGCCACAGGGATGTGGTGCTGGGAGCGGTGGGGGACCAGGGCAGGCAGGGAGCCTGCCGTAACCCCGCTGCGCCCCACTGCCACCCCAGAGCTACTCACGGTAAGCAGCGCCAGGCCGGAGGCTGCATCCCGCACCCCAACCCCCCTGTTCTGAACCCCCTGCCGCATCCCACACCCACTCCTACACCCCAACCTCCTACCCCAGCCCTACGTTCATGGCCCTGCAGGCAATTTCCCCACCCAGATGTGGCCCTTGGGCCATAAAGTTTGCCCCCCCCCCCGCTTTAAACTATGATTTGAGGGTGTCAGTGACTCAGCCAGCGGTTCGGGGGCTGTTACAGGAGTGGGCGGGGGCGGTTCTGTGGCCTGCAATGTGCAGGGGATCAGACCAGATGATCAGGATGGTCCCTTCTGGCCTGCAAGTCTATGAGCCTGTGTGTCCCATTCCCCATCCCCTGAGCCGGCCAGTCCCCACTCTGGGGCCAGACCAGGGATGGAGACCTCTAAAGGGGACAGGCCCCGTGTCCCATTCCCTGCCTCCCCCAGCCCGAGCCAGCCAGTCACTGGCCTGGGGCTTAACTGGGCCCAACATCCCCTACAGGAAAAAGCTCCTTTTCCCCTTATCCGGCCCGTCTGGTCTCACCAGCTCCAGCTGTTCCTCCAGGTGCTTTGTGATTTTCTCCACCAGGCTTTTGACACGTGTGTCTGGGATCATCCTGTCCCCAGAACAGGGGGCCCGGCACTCCGGGCAGCAGGGCCCCTGGGACGAGACCTGGCTCCAGTGAGTCGAGAGGCAGCCCCGGCAGAAGTTGTGGCTGCACTCAATGGAGACGGGGTCGTTCAAGACGTCCAGGCAGATGGAGCAGGTGACGTCCTCCCGGAGTCTCTCCATCCCTCTGATCCTGCAGGCCTGGGGAGATCCATGGGGTCAGGAGCTAGCACATGGGAACACCGGGACGAAGCTGCTAAAGTGGGGCTGGGGGTGGGAGCCAGGACTCCTGGGTTCTTTTGTTAGTTTTCACACTTGGGTGGGTAAGTTTCCATTCACTGCTGTGCGCCGGCCACTCCCATTTTTGGGCAGGGCTGACAAGTGTCTCTGCTCCTGGGGTTTTGGGATTCCTGGGGCCTGGGAGCGCAGCCCCCTGAACTCTGATGAGGGTGACACAGCTGTTCCTGCTCCCCTGAACTCACCCCACTGGAAACACCTGATTGGCCAGGATGTGGGCTCAGCAGTGGAGTGAGACTCTGAGCCCCCCCCGGGCATCTGCCAGCCCAGCCAGCCAAGGGGCCTCCGAAACGCCAACTGCTGTTGTTATTAAAGGGGGGGATGGAGCCAGGATTGGTCCCTGGAGCAAGGGAGGAGCTGGGGGTAAACTGTAAATGCAACAGGGCTGGGGAGGGGGTAAACAGGATCCCCCCCACACTCCTGCCCACATTGAGCAGGTACCTCCCTTCTCCCTGGTCCTAGCCCATTCTCTTTGTCTCTCTCTGCCCCGAGCTGAGGGGGGCAGGCACTGAGCACAGGGCTGGGGGTGCAGGGTCTGGGAGGGAGTTAGGGGGCAGGAGCAGGCTGGGGGTTGGGGTGCAGGGTCTGGCCAGGAGCTAGACTGAGGGAGGGGGCTCAGGGTTGGGGCAGGGGGTTGGGGTGAGGAGCACTTACCTGGGGCAGCTCCCGTTTGGTGGGGGGTGGTGCAGGTGGGAATGGGGGGGGGGTTGCAGGAGCTCTCGTTTGGTGCTCAGGGTGGGGATGTGGGGGGTGCAGTAGTCAGGGCAGGGTGCCTGTGAGGGGGGCTGCAGAGCTGGGGTCATGGGGGTGCTCCCAGTCCCCTGCCCTGAGTGGTTTCCAGTAGAGGGCTGGAGGGGGTATGACCCGATTCCACCGAAGGCCCTGCCTCTTCCCACTCCCCCCACCACCCGCAAACAGCTGATTGGAAGCAGAGAGGGGGGAAGGGGAGCGGTGGTTTAGTTGCAGCTGCCTTGGAGCAGCAAGACAGAGCGGGACTGGGGCGGGGTGGGGGAGAAGAGCAGCGACCAGCACCCCCCAGAGCGTGGGGCCGGTGCACGGCACCAGGGGCTCTACGGTAAATCCCCTAGTGCCTGCTGGTGCCCCTCGCTCCCGACCCCACCTTCAGTTCTATCCTTCTTTCAGGCCATGTCCCCTCTGGGTCTGACCCTTAATACCCTCCTGGGCAAAGTGGGAGCATTTTGAAACATTTCAATGAGGCCTGGGTGTGCTTCACTTCCCCTTCGTGCCACACTGGTAGCGGTGGGTGAGAAGGGACGGTTTGCTCACCGGGCAGGCGAAGAGTCATAGGTGTGGATGCTGCTGAGCTGTCTGAGACAGGAGTGGGTCATTGGAGGGGACTGGCTAGACCCACCCCATGTCACTGGGGCATCCATGGGGATAATGGCAAATGGAATCGCCGGGACGTTGACCCCGGTGACCATCGATTGCCCCACATCTCTGCAGGAGGCCACACAGCATCATCCTGCAACGTCACCCAGCCAGTCCCCAGATGGGGGATGCAATGTCCAGCACACGCCCTGTGAGCTGCGAATGGATACACAGGGGAAGGGGCTGACGTTGGGGGGTCTTTGGTTGGCCCTGTCTCAGCACCCGTAGAAAGGGGCGGGGCTGAAGAGAACTCAGGATCCTGAGACTGACAGTCTCCAGGGCCAATGGGGAAAAGCCAATGAACCAGGTGAACCTGATTGACAGGGCGTGAGGCCAATGAGGGAGTCAGGAGCCCGGGGGCCCTCCTCTGAATGAGCTGGGTCAGAAAAGGGCAGAGTTAAGGGGAGAGGAGCAGCCCGAGCTGGGCGGAGGGCAGTGCTGGGGGACTGGAGCTGGGGCAGGGCAGATCAGCCGTGCTGACAAGGAGCCAGGGCCGAGTTACTGCGGGAGCCACGGGCCCAGAGCCAGAATAAGGGGCCCCGGCCGTGCTACACACCAGAGCCGAGCGTTGTGAGTGGCTAGGACGAGCGAGGGGAGCTCTGGGCAGAAAGCTGGACTCAGAGGGGTGATGTGAGTCAGGTGTGGGGGGCTGACGCTGTGAGAGGCGTCCTGTAACCTACAGCCTGACGGTGAGTGACCACCGTCAGAGCAATGTATGACTCACAGTGTCACCACAGCCCAGCCAGGGCCTGGGACGGGTGAGGAACAGACTGGGACCTTTCCTGCTATCCCAGTGACAGCTGGCGTTGGTGTCCCCTTGCCACAGAGTGGGGGCCCCTTGTTCCTTTAACCTGTCCCATTCTGACCTGATTTTTCAGACTGTTTCTTGCTGGTTAATAAAATCTATTTGGTCTGAACTTCCCGTGGGGATCAGAGGCACAGGAAAGTGGTTGAGTGCGGAGAGAGCACCCCGGAATGGGGACACCCCAGCCTCTGTCCTATGGGACCGTGACCAGATGGGGGGTGAATTCTCCCTGGAGCGAGGACGCCCCAGCCCCTGTCCTACGGGACCGTGTCCAGATGGGGGGTGAATTCTCCACGGAGTGGGGACACCCCAGCCCCTGTCCTATGGGACCATGACTAGACGGGGTTGGGGGGTGAATTCTCCCAGGCGCCTGGGGCCCAGCCGTGTTGGGGTTACGAGGACTCTGCCGCACAGCTGAGCAGAGGTTCGAGGTCAGGCCAGCCCCGGGTGAAGGGAGCTGGAGCCAGGACTCGGATCCTTTCCCCGGCCACCAGGAGAGAGCAGAACCCCAGAACGTTCCCCACACTGGTGGGACATTTCCTCCCCATGTGCCCCCCCCCCATTTTTGCCAGGACTGAGTGGTTCTGCTTGGTCACTTTGTGGGGCCAGGCCCCTTCCTGTTGCTTTGCTGCTTTTCAGGCTGCTCCCCGACCAGCTAACTCCCGGGAGCTGCAGGGAGGGGCCAGGGAGGATGAGGGGGTGACTCATGCAGCTGGGGGAGCGAACCTTTAAAAGTGCCACCCCCACCCTGAGCAGGCACCTGCCCTGGGCTCCGGGGAGAGGAGCCGGGTGCCCTGAGCCGCACCCTGCAGAGAGTGAAAGTGGAACCGGGCAGGGAGCGGCCGGGCTCGGGGCAGAGACGTGCAGAGAGTCGGGGAGGCAGAGGGGGAAACCCAGAGACAACCGGAGCATTAACCCTGGGGGCTGCGCTCCAGTCTCTTCACTGGGGTGAGTGACAGGGGAAGAGCTGTGGGGAGGGGGAGCCCAGGGCTGCGGGTCGGGAGTGAGGGGCACCAGTGTGGTGTATTATGCTGCTCCCCGTAGGAGCAGTAAAATTTTTATTAAAACTTATGTTAAAATGAAAACATACACAAGTTAAGAAGTAAGGTGCTGGACATCTGGGGTCAGGCTGGGGTTATGGGCGATCGTATGTAACAGGTACAGGGTTTACGAGTTACATACATATTTCAAATCCAGCACAGATCCAGACTGGGGTGTGGGAGTGTTTTAAAGTGTCAGTGTATAAGTGTGTTGGGGAACAGCACCCAGCGGGTGTAGCGAGAGTCCAAGTCCGTGGTGGTGTAGGCGATAAGTACATGGGTGGGGTGTGTCCCTCTGTTTGTCAGGGAAGGGAGAGGGTGGGTTGTTTCCCTGGTCGACAATCTTGGTTACTCGACCTGGTACTGACGATGATGTCCCATGACGTGTTCAGTGTATATGTCTCTAGACCACCTGATGGTGTCAGATTTTTGGCTCCATACGTGCTCCAGGGTTGGAGCACCCACAGGGAGAGAAGAGTGGGTGCAAAGCACCCATTGGTGCCAAGCTCCCCCCTTCTGCCCCTCCCCCTGCACCTCTCATGCACCAGTGGCCCCAATCACCAACTCCTCCCCATCCCTCCCAGAGCCTCCGCAGCACTGTAAACAGCTGATTCACGCCTTCAAGCTCTGGGAGGGAGGGGGAGAGGTGGGGTGGGGGTGGAGCAGGGGCAGAAAGAGGCAGGGCAGGGCCTGGAAATGAGGGAAGGAGGGGCAAGGAGGTGGTGGGGGAGGAAGGAGGTGGAACAGGAAAAGGGAAGGGGGGCAGTGGAGAAGGGAATAGGGAAATTGCGAAGGACACAAGAACCTGATATGCGGGGTCCCCTTGGCAGCAGCTGTGGCTCCCCCACTAAGCAGACCCGTCGAACTCTCCCCAAGAAGCCCTACACCTGGACCCCCCCACCCAGACTCTCACCTAACTCTTGGATCCCCCCCCCACTAAGCGCCTCCACCCTTGGATCCTGCTGGACTGAGCTTGTCTGACCTGCACCTGGCACAGAGGGGCAGGGCCCCGGGGTGTTTCGGGGACAGGCAGCGGGTCAGGGTGAGGTGCAGCCTCACTGCCGAGTCCCTGCACTGGGGGAGGTGGGGGCTTATACAGCCAGTGGCCTCTGCGCCCCCACAGCCAAGCTGGAGCCTCCACAGTTATTTATTGACTGATACAATTTGCAGATTTTAAAGTATTGTGCGCAGATGTTTTCTTTGTTTGGCGCAGAATTCCCTTGGGAGTCCGGGGGTATTTATTCCATTCACACTATGGAAGGGGTCTCTATCCATGTCCAAAGCGCATCGTGGGGGTCTGCAGCAGACCCCAGACACTCTCCCAGGGGAGCCTCTCGTAGCTATCCTCCCCCACAGGGATTCTGACCCAAAGAGATTCTGTTTTACCCTTTCCGTCCCTTCCCATTTCCATGGCTCTGTTCTCCTGACGGCATCTGGTTTCACTTCCTGCCCCCCTAGCTCTAGTGACTCCATTTTGTCACCCAGGCTCCAGGCGTTTCTGTGCAGACGTTGTTTTGCTTCCACTTGGCTTTGCTCAGTTTCTCACTTGGTTACATACAGTCCTGCCCTCCGTCGTTCCTGTCTCCGTTGGAAATGGGACATGTGGCTTTTCCCCTCTGGGGTGCTGGCTGTGATCCGGGGGGGGGGGGGGGGGGTCAACAGAGCGCCACGGGGGGGGGGGGGGGGGGCATGGGAGTGGGGGGGGAGGGTGGGGCGGGGGCAGGGGACTGGCTGACTAAAAGGGTGGGAATGGGACAAGGAGCTCTGCTCTGGGGGGCAGGGAAGTGGCTGGCTAAGGGGGTGAGTCCAATCTCTGACCCTGCTCTCTCCCTGCAGCAGAGGCCGGGGACTCAGATGGAGCCGGGGCGCCCGGTTCAGCTGGTGCGTCTGGACGAGGAAGGGGGCCTGATCCTGGATGAGGAGGCCCTGAGCTGCTGCCTGGAGCAGGGCGGGGTGGGGGACGCCCCCGTCTGCCTGGTGTCCATCATCGGGGAGCAGCGCCGGGGCAAATCCTTCCTGATGAACTACCTGATGCGCCGGCTCCGGAGCCCGGTGAGTGTGAACGGGAACAGGAGCGAGCTGGGGTGTGAGTGGCCCCATCCTGCCCCCTGCTGGAGGAATCAAAGCTACACACGGGTCTGTCAAGAATCAGAGGGGTAACCGTGTTAGTCTGGATCTGCAGAAGCGACAGAGTCCTGGGCACCTTAAAGACTAACAAAGGTATTGATACTAACAAAGGTATTGATACTAACAAAGGTATT
>ML677520.1:561217-595225 GCA_007922305.1 Dermatemys mawii
ACAAAGGTATTGATACTAACAAAGGTATTGATACTAACAAAGGTATTCAGTAGTTTTGTTGGTCTTTAAGGTGCCACAGGACTCTTTGTCACACGTGTCTGTGAGTCTCCCCCCTTCCCTGCATCATGTCCAGGAGCCATGGCTGGACCCTGCATGTCCGTCTGTCTCTCCATGTGGAATGCAAGAGTGTCTGTCTGTCTGTGTCAGATTCTGAGCACTGCAGTCACCTCTATCCTCCCCACCCTACATTAGTACAATTTACCCCTGTGCCCCTCCCAGGGTTTGCAACCTGGGATGTGTAGGGGGGAACCAGTCACTCTCCTCCCCCGCACTGCACTGACCCCTCCTCCATGTTTGCTTCCCGCAGGCCACAAGAGACGGGTCGTGGATGGGCCGGGATGACGAGCCCCTAGAGGGGTTCGAGTGGCGCGCAGACGAGGACCGAGTCACCAAGGGGCTGTGGGCCTGGAGTCAGCCCTTCTGGGTCCCCACCAAGGGGGAAAAGGTGAGTGGGGGTGTTGGGGTGCAGAAGAAGAGGGGAGGCAGCCATGAGTTGGCTGGGAGAAGGGAAAGGGGATGAGAAAACAGGGTAGAGGGCCGGGAATAGAGGGACTGGGGGGAAACAGGGAGGGATGGAGACGTGGGGAAGGAAGCGCCAGGGGAACCTGATGGAGACATAACGGGGGGAATGGAGAAGAGACAGAGGCAGGAGCTAACAGTGGGGTGGGTGAGAACGAGATGCCAGAGTCCAGAGGGCAGAGCAGGCTCCAGGCTCCGGGGGCGGAGGGGCCGTGGGTGGCTGGACAAAGCCAGGCGCTGACCTGGGGCTCTCACTCTTGCTCCCCCCAGGTGGCCGTGCTGCTGGTCGACACCGAGGGGTCCATGGACGTTGAGAGGAACAAGGAGACCAGCATCAAACTCTCCGCCCTGTCCATGCTGCTCAGCTCCTACCAGGTTGGGGGGTTTCCCTGGGGTTGGGGGGCTGTGCTGCAGGGAGTGGGGCGGGGGATCAGCAGGGGGCGCTCTCCCCTGGGGGTCAGGGCTGGCCCTGATGGCCCAGGGCGGCACTAGGGGGCGCTGTGCCGCAGGGCGGGTGACGTGGCTGGGAAGTGGCCGGTCCCTGCTCGTTGCTGTAGCTCTGTCCGTCCGTCTCCTATTTGCAGATACTGAACATCGGCTGTCGGGTGAAGGACCCGGATCTCGAATACCTGGAGGTGAGGCCGGGCAGCGCGACGCAGAACGTGGCCAGGCCAGGCTCTCCTGTTAGCCCCGCAGGGTCATTACCCCTCCCCATGGGTCCTGTGGGGAAACTGAGGCCCCGAGAGAGAAACCGACTCTCCCACGGTCACCTGGGCCTCTGGAGTCAGCACTGTCAGCGCATGGCCCAGCCTGGCTCTCTGCTCCCAGGTGTCCGGCCTGGGCCACTGGGACAAAGTTAGGACCCATCCCCGCCTCTCCAGCCCAGCTCCGAAACTCGGTGGGAAGCTGCTGGGGCCAGGGTGTGGGGCGGTTGCTCTGCCCCCTGCTCTGCTCTGCTCCTCTCTCCAGACTCTGACCCAGCCATAGGCACCGACTGCCTGGGTGCTTCAGGGCTGGAGCATCCATGGGGAAAATTTTTTTGGGTGCTCTGGACCCATCAGCAGCCGAGCTCTCCCCTCCCCCTAGCGCGTCTCCCTTGCTGATGGCCCTGCTGACCAGCTCCCCACCCAGCGCTTCCCGCCCGCCGCGAAACAACTGTTTGATGGTGCTTAGGGTGCTGTGGAAGGGAGGGGAAGGAGCAGGGACACAGCATACTCGGGGGAAGAGGCGGGGCCTTGAGAATGGGGGTGGGATGAGTCGGAGCAGGGGCGGGAAGAAGCGGGGCCTTGGGGGAAGGGGTGGAGTGGGGGCAGGAGCAGGGGCAGAGGGGGATCAAGCACCCAGCAGCCAAGGGAAAGTCAGCGCCTATGTACCAATCCCCATTCCCACTGGGTGGAGCCCCCAGCAGTCATCACTGCTGCCACAGACATACGGGGTGTCCTGCCCCTTGGCCACGCTCCGGGGGGGATTCTCTGAGTGAGGGATGGGTTGACTTGGGCAGGTTTTTATCTGTTCAAACTCCCCTGGTTCCTCAGCCATGGGAAAAACCTGGTTACCGCAAAGATACGATGGCCTAGGGGGAGCTCAGGGAAATGCTTCATGGCCGAGATCGTTCAGGGAGGGAGCAGAGCCCTGGTTTCACTGCCAGGGCTGGGCAAAGCAAGCTGGTAGCATCCATCAGCCTGAGGCAGTGGTGTTTTGTGGGGTCAGGGGGTGCTTCTTAGGAACTACTCAGGGAGTGGACCCCACAGGAGATCATTGATCTGACCAGACCCCCATCTCCATGGAGTGCCCTGGAACTGGACTTGCCCCTCCATGGAGGACTGTTGCCAACAGTCGTCCTCCCGGCAACAGACAGGAGCGCTGGAAGTTCTCTAGAAGTGGGGGGAGCCCCCTGGCACCTGAATCATGGCCCCGCCCCCTGCCCCACCTCTCACCTGAGGCCCCATAACTCACCCCCCATTATGACCACCCAGGTGCCAAACCCCCTGTGACGGTGCTGTTCCTAGGGGGATGCCATTGAGAGTCCAAAGTCAGGACAAATTGCTTCAAACAGGACATTTACAGTCCAGAGCTGGGGTTCCTCCATCCTAGAGGCAAACCAAGCCAGCCAAACAGAACAGACTTTGGTTTCGCCCCGCTGGCTAGCCACAAGTCACACAAGCAATTCCCTAGACACTCCAGTTTCCCAGTATCACCACCAGCAGCCACCTGTCCTGGGGACAAATGGTTATGAAAACCAATACCCCAAATAAAGAAAACGGTTCTCCCCAATTCCAAAGAATCAGGTCCCAGACCCAGGTCAATATACAAATCAGATCTTACCCACAAGTCACACTGTTGCCAATCCTTTAGAATCTACAATCTAAAGGTTTATTATACAAGGAAAAAGCTATAGGTGAGTGTTAGGAATGGTTAAAGGAAATAAAATACATGCAGTAGTGGCAAATCTCTTGCATCAGATGTAGAATAAACTGTAGGGTCAAATCAAAGTCTCTGGAATAAAGCCCTTCCAGGAATGGGTCATCGCTCCTTTGACCAGACTTCCTCCAGAGTAAGAATGACAGACTGAAGACGAAACGGAGATATCTCATCCAGGTTTATACAGACTTCCTCTTGTGAGTGGAGACCGCCTCCTTCTTGCTATGCAGAGTCCAGTTGTAAAATGGAGTTTGAGCCATGTGAGCCAATTCAGCTCCTGAGCAGCCAGGCCACGTTCCTGGGGAAGCTCGGGTGTGGACGGGCATCTACAAAGTTCATTGTTAGCTTGATTGGAACTTGATGGGCCCTCAGGAAGGCGAGGCCAAGCTAACAGTAACTTGTCTGGGATTTCACCCAGAAGCAGAGCATAAGTTTGAAATACAGACACTATACAGCCAATATTCATAACTTTTGCTACAAAAAAGATACACACATACAAATAGCATAATCGTAATCAGCAGACCACAACCTGGTCATAGACACCTTATATGACCCCCTTTACCTAAGATTTGGTGCCCCTACAGGACCTTGGGTGCACCAGTGATTTATATGATCCCAGATAATTTCAATAACGTGACACCCACATTTCCCAGGGCCTCCCCCCACCTCCTTGGCTGGGTGCAGCCTGGTTCCCTCCACCCCATGGAAAGCGGCTTTGTCCATCTCCAGCGTTATTGTGCCTCACTCTCTGCAATGGGTGGAGGGAACAGCTCACCGGGAGGGACAGAGGCAATCAGGCAGGATTCCTCCCGCCTCTTCCCCACCCCATGTAAACACCCCCCAGACCCCCAATTCACACGTACGCTCCTGTTGTCTCTGCTCCGCAGATGTTTCTGCATGTGGCTGAAGTCGTGGGAGAAGCCTACGGACTAGACCCCATTCAGGTGAGACGGCGTCACCCCCCTCCCCCCTGCCCTTTGTATCCCCACATTGCACCCCTCCCCCGCTCCACAGCATGGTCCTGCCCCATCCATCCCCTCCCCCACGCCCTAGGGGTTAAGACTTGCTCTGACAGGGGAGTCCAGCATGGCTTTGGTACATCCCATCACCCAGTCATCGGGATTCCCTGTTAGAGCATGGTGGGCTCTGGACAGTCTGTAGCCCCCTGCGCTGCCTGGCTGGAACAGACAGTAACAATTGGGCAGAGCAGAACAGCAGTCAGTCTGTAGCCCCCGGGCGGGGCAGGGCAAATAAAGTTTCCGGGCTGGGGCAGAGAGCAAACAGCAGCCACACTTGTGGGGTGTGGCAGGGGAACCCGGCCCCACCCGCTCCCCTGGGCTCCAAGCCAGGGCCCTATGAAGCCGGGGACTTCCCTGTTAGGAGTTTAGGCATTGGCTTCTCCTACATCCCCTTGATCACTTCTTACCACAAATTGCATCCTGGGCATCTCCTCAGCTGGGGGTAACTTGGCGTCCCCGTCCATAAGCGCCGACTTCCCCTCTACCAGGGAGTGGTAGACACCCCCCCCACTCCACCCCAGGCCCTGCCCCCGCTCCACCCCTTCCCCCAGGCCTCCGCCCCGACTCTTCCCACCTTCTCCCCTGAGCGTGCCCCATCTCTGCTCCTCCCCCTCCTTCCTGGAGCCTCCTGAACACCGTGAAACAGCTGTTTGTGGTGGGCGGGAGGCGCTGGTGGGAGAGGGGGGAGGGGAACGAGGCTCTGCACCCACTAATTGGTCTCCGTGGGTGCTCCATTCCCGGAGCACCCTGGGAGTCAGCATCTACGTCCCCGCAGCCAGCGAGACGTCCGCAGCGTAGTCCGGGTTTGTAGGCTCTGCTGCCTGGAGCGTCTCTGGCACCTTTGCAGGAGCTTGCAGTATACGCTCTTCCTCCTCTGTGGCCAGCCCTGATGGAGCCAGGCTGCCTCCCTTGATCCAGCTCTTCCACCTGAAACCTGTGCAGCTAGGGGGAGGGGGCATGGCCTCCTGGGCCCACAGTGACTGGTCCGTCCCTGTTGGCCCAGTGCAGGTTTGGTACATCCCATGACACTTCCCCTCTAGACATTGCCTGTCTCCCCACCCCCAGTGACCCCCCCCACCCCTCTCCTGTCTCCCCTGCAGCACCTAGACCTGCTGGTGCGGGATTGGAGCAGCTCCCGGGTCCTCGGAGCGCAGGGTGGGGAGCAGCATCTGGGACGTGTCAGACAGGTGAGTGTGGGGCTCTGGGGGGTGGGGAATGGGACACGGGGCCTGTCCCCTCTAGGGGGCTCTGGCTCCGATACAGCCCCATAACGGGACACTGGCTGGCGCAGGCCAGGGAGGTGGGGAATGGGACATGGGTCATTTCTCCTCTAGGAAACTGGCAGCAAAACCCTTTATAAAGGTTGCCTGACAAATCCCACTATAAGGCCCCTTTTTAGTTGCTTATACGTTTACCAAACTTTAACTGTTTGGGCTGAAATTTTTCATGCTGCTTCTCTGCCTCCGGCTGAATTCTTTCCTACTTACCTGCTGTCTCCAGCTGTTTCTGAGATCGGGGCTAAAGAAAAACACCTTGTTTGGCCATTTGGAAAGAAAATTCTGATGATCCTGTTTTGGAACTTCTCTCTTGTCCCCCTGCTCCAGAGCAGGGACTTTACATTTGGCAGTGGGGTGGCCTGTGTGTCAGTGATATGCCAGGGGCTGTGCCCATGTCTGGCCAAGTAACAGGCCCTTGGATAATCTCCCTTTGCACCTGCTCTGCAGAGACTGGCTGTGGTTTAGCTGCTGAACTCTCCAGGGTCTGTCCGCACGGACCATGCTCCAGCTCCTCACAGCTCCACACACAGCCCAGACTGAGTGTCCTCCGTCCAGAGGGACGGAGTAGGATCCAACCGGGGGCTGCAGAAGCAGAGCTGGACTTTCCCTGCAGTTATTGCTCCAGGCCCGGCACCCGAATGAGGAGGGGCCTCCTGTACCACCCACATGCCCAATGAGCCCGGGTAGCGTGGAGGAGGAGGCAGCTTGATTGCAGTGTGGAGGGGAGAGAAGCCAGGCCAGGGGGAGGGAAAGGAGCCGGCTGGGACAAGGCGTCTGGAGAAAATGGGATCTGAGAGAGGAGGCTGGGACCTGGGATGCGGAGACAGACTGGCAGCCACTCCTGTTTCTTCCTGCCATCCCCTGCCCTGTTCACTGCTCCCCTTTCAACACCCACCACAAACGAGGCCGGGCCCCTCCACACCCTCTGTCCACCCGGCAGGCCGGGCCGATGTTCACACAGGTGTTCGTGTGTCAATGTAACGATTCCCCCCTGGCTTTGGCAGAATCTGGAGGCGACGTCCCCCTGCAAACACCCCAAGACCCTGCAAGCACTGATCAGAAGCAGCACCCGCTGTTACCTGATGCCCTTCCCCGGCAAGCCAATCTCGACGGGCAGCGAGGGAAGCCTGAGAGGTAACGGACCCGGGACAGCGGCTCTGAGCCCCCTGTCCTGGGCAGAGCAAAGCAACTGGGTCGCTGACCATGCCCACACATGGGCAGTAGAGAGAAGGGGGATTAGACAGGTCCTTTGTTCCCTCACCATCATCCAGCTCTTTCCCCTTCACAGACATGGATGAGGATTTCCAGGAGAGCCTGAGGGACTACGTCACCGCCCTGGTGGACTCGGCTGGTCGACACGCCCGGAGGGACCAGCACGGGGATCTGCTCACCGGGGCGCTGCTCGCAGCCAAGATAAAGGTGGGGACCAGCCAGCTGTGCCACAGGGATCGGGACGGGAGCTCTCCCCCTTGGCAGTCAATGATTAATCCAATACTTATGGGGCATCGCCCTGTGACTGTTCTCCAGCTGCCCCACCCCAGAGACGGCTGCATCTCAGTGTTGGGCAAGCCGTCCCCATGTTTCCAGCCTTTCTCAGCCCTGTGGCGTCTGTGACGTGATGATTTCATTTGGTTCCTTGGCAGAATTTATCTGATGTGATGAAGAAACATCGCTCGGGCTTCTCCTCTCCCTGTCAGGTACCGTCTCTGCCTCTGACCCGGTCGTGGGGGGTCTCCCCTCACCCGTCCATATTGGGGCTGGGGCAGTATTGGGAGCTGGGTCCATCCTGCTGGAGGTGACGGGGAAAGGGTCTGGGTGAAATCTGAGGTTCTTGGAGTCTGGGGTGGAAGAATTTCTCTAGACTAGAGAGCAGATGATGCTGGAGGGTTCACCCAGCTTACGGACACATCCCCAGTTCATGAGACCTGTAGCATCAACCGGCCCTGTGGGTGTCAGTGTGCAAATGAGAGCAGTTTATCCCAGCTGCCCCAAAAGTGGGGTTTTGTGTTTTGGTTTTTCCTGCAGAAGCCGTTGAGTTTCCCGCAAAGCCCCCAGATGTTTCCATTTGGAAGTGCCACCAAGCTAGCTCCTGGGAACTGTAGTTCCTGCTCCTCACGTGCCCCATTCTCCTCTATGGGTCAGTGCGGAGGGGGACAAACTATGGCCTGCAGGACACATCCGGCCCATGAGACCCTTCTCTCTGGCTAGCCCCCTCACTTGGGCTCCCCTCCTCTCTCTGGGCTGAGTGGTCGGGGGTGGGAGTACCGGGGGGCCGATCAGGGGACGGGGATGGGGAGTTGGAGGTCCCAGCCTGCCACACCATCAAAGGGCCAGAGCGGCTGCCACTGGGGAGGGCGCTAGGGAGTCTGGGATATAGGTGGTTTCACTGAGGCCTGCACAATGCAGTGTAGACGCTGGAGGCCCAGGCTGGGACCCAGGGTTCAACCCATCCTCACCTGGGGTTACAAATGAGTGTAGACGCTCCAGCCCTAGGTTAACCATCCCATGGCCTAATAACTCAATTCTTATTAACCCTGGTTTTACATCGCAATGTAGACATAATCATAGGCATAGACTGCAAAGTTCTCTTGGGTGTCAGCCTCAGATTGGCTGAGACGGGCGCTACCCAGACCCTCTTCTCTACAGGGGAATAGACCTGCCTCGCTATTCTGCAATAACTCCTCCTCAAGAGCCACTCCAGCCCAGCGCCAGAGCAGAGACTGTTCTGGAGTCATTGCTCCTCCACAACCAGATTTAACCCAGCCCAGAACAATACCCCTGCCCCAAACGAGAGCAGAGATTCGCACCCAAACCACCTGCCTCCTGGCGATGGATAAAAGCCCCCAAACACCACCAGACCTATGGGAGCCGGCGTCACTGACGTGCTCTCGGGTGTCAGCCTCAGGCCGAGCCCGGCTGAGGTTTGCAAAGTCCTCGGTTCGAGGAACAAGGGGTCAGAACAAAGTGCAGGTCAGGGCGGGGAAGGGAGCTGAGGCTGGGTTGCCGGGAGGGTCAGACTGCAAACCGGTGCTGCCTGAAGCCCCACTCAGCTGCCACACGGGCTAGCGGCATCGCTCTGTTACATGAGGCTGCAGCCACTCGGTGGAGTTGGGCCCCATGAACTGCGGCTCACCCCATTCTTCTCCTCCCGGCACAGATGGCCATCACCTTCCACAACCAGAGAGTCCTGGATAGTGTCCGCGCAGACCACGCTGTGTTTCTGAGGGAGAAGGTAAGTTTGAGGATGTGGGGGTGGGCAGGGGGAAATGTGTCCTCAGCCAGGGAAACCCCAGGGAAAAATCAAAGCCAACCCCATGGGCTCTGGGCTTTGGGGCAGGAGAGGGGAGTTTGTATCTCCAGCTCCCAGGGTGGCTGCGGAGAGGGGAGACTCCAACCCATGTCCAGTCAGGGTCCTGATCTTGGTCACAAGAATGAGGGGAAGTTGCCATAGCCATAGGGTCCACGGGAGAGACAGAGTCTCACACCCACCCCTTCTAACAGCCTTGTATTCCCCTTCTCTCCCCCTCCTCTCCCGCTCAACACAGGACGGCCTGTTCCAGCGCATGGACGACTGTCTGAGGGTGGATCCCGGCGCAATGGCGAAGCACTTGGCGGAGAAGCGGAGGTCATTGATGGGGTGGTGCCGGAAGGAGATGAAGGAGCCGGAGCCAGAGAAGGAGACCCTCCTAATGGAGCTAAAAGCAGACCTGACTCGGGAGGCCAAGACCTTTCTGGAGACATATGAAGGGCGCTATCAGCGTCATGCCAACAACCAGAGAGCCATGGACAGCGCCCTCCAAGACTACAAAGCCTTTGTGAGGGAGAAGGTGAGTCTCAGGTGGGGAGGAGGGTCTGTGCCCCAGCCAGGGGAACCCCAGGAAACTATCCTGGCCAGCCCCACGGGATCTGGGTTTTGGTGAGGAGATGGGAGTTCACATCTCCAGCTCCCAGGGTGGCTGTGGAGATGGGAGACCCCAAACCTTGCACAATGGGGGCCCCCGATCTCAATGAATGGGGTGGGGGAAAAGTTACTGTGTTGTAACTGGAGGGTTCATGGGTGAGACAGAGTCTTACACCCACCCCTTGCAATGGTCTTGCCCCTCCCCCCCCACTCAACATAGGGTGACCTGTCCCAGAACGTGGTCGACGCTCTGTTCGTGACACCGGGCGCAATGGCAGAGCAGTTCGCGGAGCAGCGCAGGTCACTGCTGGCGCGGTGCCGGGAGGAGATGGAGGAGCCGGAGAAGGAGACCCTGCTGACGGCACTAGAGATGAAGCTGACCCAGATGGCTGAGATCTTCCTGAAGGCCTATGGGGAGCTCTATTGGCATCGCATCAATGCAGGCATCTCCATGGCGGCGACGGCAGTGGGGACGGTGGCAGCGGGAGCACTGGCTGTCGCTCGTCATCTTGGACGCTGAGGCTGCAGCACTACACCTTTGCTGAAGCAGCAGCCATGGCGTTGGGGGTGGGGGTGGGTGGGCATTACGGCTGGGATTTACATTGGGGGGAAGGTGGGTTGCAAGACTGGACAGGAGAAAACAGCAAGAGCTGCAGGCACCCACAGGAAAAGGTGTTGCCATCAGTGGAACAGTCAGACCCTGAGCCCCTGGGATGCAGTTTTGACAAAAAGACCTTCCAGGGCGACTTCCAGCCAGGACTAGGAGCCATCGAGGCACAGAGAATCCATGTCGACACTTGGGACTTTGTCCCAGTGGGTTAATCTCCTGCACTGTGAAAAACGGATGCTTTATTTCTCCTTGGCCTTCGGTTTGGCTTTAAATTCCAGCCGTTTGTTCTCTCTCTGCCTTTCTCCTGTGCTAAAGGCACATGATCGTTGCAATGCAAAGCACTCCAAAAATAGGCAATGGCGATATCAATGTTTCCCACACAACCTTAATTCTGCCCCCTTGTACGTCTGCATTAGGAGCTGGTCTTTAATACCATGATCACATACCAGTGTTTTCCCCCAGGATTCAGTACTCGGCTGTCTGAAATTGTGTTTTCTCCTCATTGCTCAGTGGGTGGCCGCCAGCCTTCTCTCCTGCTTACTTTCACACCCTGCTCTGAAGTCAGAATGATCAACTGCTTTGTGGGATTTTCATTGGTGCCCGAGTACTTCACAAACATTGATTCTTTCCAGAACACCTGGGAGGAGCAGGGGTGCAGAGAGGCCCCTTTCACAGATGGGCAGAGAGATTAAAGGCAAAAGTAGCTGCTAATTTTGTCTGCCCAGCTGGAGAGACTGGGAGCCTGATTTGTGCAAGTTCTCTGCATCCCATAGCACTTTCCGTGTTCAAAGCGCAGCTCCCTGTGACTTCGGCTGCAATGGGTGGAGCTCAGCACTTCTGTGAATCAAACCCCAGGGCCTTAAACCAGGTGCCCAGAGAATCAGGAACACATCATTTATGGTCACTTGGGAAAGGTTTGGTTTCAGTGACTTCCCCAACATCACACAGGAACTCAGCACCCCAAGTCAGGGAGTAAATTCAGTTCCTCAGGCCAGCATCAGCTACCTTAGCAATGAGACCCTCCTTTGTCATCCCGCCATCCCTGGCCTTGTTCTCCCTACACCTTCCAGCTTCAGCAACAAATGAAGCAGGGGCCCAAGAGACAGGATCCTCCTTCACTGCACGGCCTTGATTCATCAGTTACGAGAGAAATGGACTTAGCATAACCCACAGCCATCTTGTGCCCTCAGCCACCATAAGCTGGAAAAGAGAAAAGCAGAGTCAGAAGAAAATTTGTCCTTGCTCAGGCAGATAAACAACTGCACCGCTGCTGTGTGTGTTACTAACCAGCATAGATACAGCAAAGTGACTGATTTATGGGAATGGAAGGGAGTGTGGATAACTGACAGTGAGTCTCTGTAAGTTTCTTATTGGGCGTCTGTAATTATAAGTTTGCAGGGTGGGGGGAGGTTTCTAAATTTGCTTTGCTAATAAGTAGAATAATGAATTATTGTTCGCTGTTGCTTGGGTAATTGTTTCAGCCCATTAGAAGTTACTTTGAGTTATGCTTTGTTTTGAGCTACAAATAAAAGAAATTCGTTTGTGAGAAGCTTGTGAGAGAAGTTCGAGAGGATTTTCTACAAGCAAGGAGACTGACATCAAACTCCCCAGCAGCTAGCCGGAAGGCCGGCCACTGGAAACCTGTTGCAGTCACTGGACGCCGCCTCACACTTTGGGTAACTTTAATCTGGGGTGTTCTTAGACCATTGCTATGTTTGATGTGTGCTTTGTACTCATTAAAACAAGGATTTTTGGGTGGAAACACTCTGGTGTGTCCCAATCACTTATCAGATGGCGGTGCTTGGTCCCCATTAATGTATGCCCATCACTGCCTGGAAAACAGAGACGAGTTACCATAACTTTGGGTTCAGATAACTCCAGGTAACACATCCGCAGAGCAGAGCTGTCCTGTGCACGGCAACTCCGGAGTGCTTGTCTTAGTGAGCTGAATAGCGTCTTTTTAACACTGGGCTTTTTTCATGTAATTTCCCAAGTTTTTAAATTTTTTTTTGAAAAGCCAACTGGAAAAAACCCCTCTGCTCTTCCCCTCACTCCCCCGCTCTGAAATCCCATCGTGGATCATCAGAAGGGTTAGAACCCTGGTGGGTTTCACAGATATTTTGGGGACAGCAGAGGGATTTTAGATTAGTGAGTATTGACAACCAAGGACAGACAGTCTCCTTGCTCTCAATTGCACTGCCTGGCTAGCACAGCCCCTTAGGGTTAGTGTGTCTCTAAACCCTCCTTGGCACTGGGTGTGGGCCCCATGTTGCTGGCAGCTGTGGGATGCGGCTGGGAGAGGGTGGTGGAAGGAAGCAGAGGGGTGGTTATGGTGGAGGGCTGGCGCCTATATCCAGCCCTTCTTGCAGCTCTGCATCACGCCCACAAGGAAGGGCCCCACAGCCGCTTTGATTTCAGGATTCATGCTTTGAAAATCGTCAATAACCCAGTTTGGAAAATTCCATCTCCTCCCGGCACCAGCCGCGACCTGCCGTATTATATCGCTCCTTGTAAGACTGGGCTACTCAGGGTGCACTGAGCATGCTCTGTAACATCTGCTGAAGCCACTGCCCTTCCCCCCCCCCTTTATTAGCCATAAGATTCTGCTGTTAACAGGTGTTAAAAAGCGGCAAAGGGGGCGAAGGGGAGGAGATGGGCGGCCGGGGTCTGAGCAGGCGGCGGAAATGGACCAGTCACGGGGGGATCAAGCGGCTGGAGGCAGGATTAGCAGAGGGGCTAAAGGGTAAAATCAGGGATGGGGGGGGGAAGGGAGGGGTTAAGACCCGGAATAAGGTGCTGGCAGAGGGTGACAAAGGGCAAAATCCAGCCCAGACCAGGGCAGGAGACAGTTCAGAGGTAGGAAGCCATTCTGGAGGAATGGTGCTGGTGTGGACAGGCCCCCAGCGCTGGGAGCCGGGCTCCGAGCGAATCCCCCCGTGAAGGTGGCGTTCCCGCAGCAGCCCTTTGAAACGTCAAGTGTAGCCAAGTCCACAGCCCCAGTTGGTTGGATCAGACACAGAGGAGCTGCACTGGGGAGGCATTGGGGGGCCTGGGCCTGGGCCTGGGAAGCCAAGGCTGAGAGGTGCTGTCTGTGGGAGGGGACATAAAAAAAGCCCCATCTGCCCCCTCCTCCCCCACCCATTTCTGCAAATAGGGGTGTCTCAGTCCCACTGGGGCAACTGAAACTTCCCCGTGCCTCTGAAGGGCAGCGACTTCAGCGGATGTTACGGAGCAGGCTCACAACTCCCTAAGTAGCACATTCGTACCAGGAGCAGTATAATACACTGCACCGGTGGCTGGGAGCCCAAGGTAAACACTGCACCCCCCACCCGCTCCCAGAGCCTGCACCCTCCCCGTTTCGGCCCCCAAACTCCCTCCCGGAGCCTGCCCCCCTCCTCCGCACCCCCTCAGCCCTCAAACTCCCTCCCAGAGTCTGCCCCCCAGATCTCCTCCCCCTACCCAAACTCCCTCCCAGAGCCATAGGTGGGTGGGGGTGGGTTCTGGGCACCACCAAAGTTTCTACAAACCTGCCACCCCCAGGGCGCTCGCTCCACCCCGACCACTTCCCTGGCCCACTGTCCCTGCTGTACGTTCAAACCCAGTACAATTTATTAAAACAGCAAGGAAGTATAAGAAAAATCACATAAACCTGGCACAGGTTAAAGGAGCAAGGGGCCCCGCCCTGTGGGCACAGGACAGCACACACACCCGTCCCTGGGGTGTCAGGGAAGGTCATAGTCTGTTTCTCACCTGTCCCAGGCCCCCCGCTCTACGGTGAGACTGCGGGTCAGACACGGCTCTCACCCTCAGGCTGCAGGTAGCAGGACCCTTCTCCCCAGCATCGCCCCCCAATCGGGGTCACACCCCCACCCCAAGTCTGGCCTTCTGCTCACAGCCCCCCTCACTCCCCTCGCCTACTGTTTTATGTATAGCATGGCCGGGGCCCCTATTCTGGCTCTGGGCCTGTAACTCCCGCTGTAACTCAGTCCTGGCTCCTTGTCAGCACAGCTGGTCTGGCCTGCCCCAGCTCCATCTCCAGCTCCCCAGCACTGCCCTCAGGCTGCTGCTGTCCCCTTAACTCTGCCCTTTTCTGCCCCAGAAGGGCCTCTGGGCTCCTGACTCCCTCATTCACCTCCTGCCCTGTCAATCAGGCTTACCTGGAGTTACCTTACTATCAGTCCCAGGATCCTGAGTTCTCTTCATCCCTGCCCCTTTCTCCTGGCACTGAGACAGGGCCAACCAAAGACACCCCGACTCCAGCACGCCGTTGGCGATCCCCGATGTACAACTCGTCCTCCCAGTCCCCTTCCCTGGCACGGCCACTACGGCAAGTTACACAAGGCCAGCCAGGCCTACGCCCCGGGGCAGGATCATCCCCCCCGCACATCGACTCCCCCCTCCCCAGCAAAGGAAGAGAGAAGATGGAAGATTCGGGACATGAAGAACTGGCTAGGATAACGGTGCAGGGTGGAGGGGGTTGATTTTCTGGAACATTTCTCCACCATCTATGGGGAGAGAGGCTTGCTCAGTTTGGATGGCCTCCACCTCCAGACAAGGGGGACCAATCTGCTTGGGGACTGACTGGTTACACTAACAGCAAACAGGGAGGGTAAAAGAGGGAAGACGAGCACTCAGCTAGCTCTGAAATGGAGATCTCCAGAACAAAGGACAAGGAACCCAAGGACACAGGGAGAAGAAATTCTTTCATTGCCTGACCACCAAGGCTAGGAGCCTGCGTAATAAACAAGAGACACTGGAATTGTTGATTTATGAGTCTATCTGAAACGTGCTAACCAATAGTGATGTTAAAATCAGCTTGGGAAGGATCAAGGGGGCAAACGGGGAGGGGAAGGGCCACTCTCTGTTAAAAATTATCTGTTTCTGAGTTACCAGTCTCTCGACTAAAATTGATTCTATTTAAGCTGACATCTTGCTCTCCTCAGAACAGGTACTCATGGCATTTAAGCCGTCATTGACCTGTGGTCCAACCATTTTGGATTCCTGTAAGTCAGTAGCAGGAGGAAAAAGCCAGCGTGGGAGGGATTGTGAATGAGAAACCAGTGAGATGGTGAATTGACTTTGGCACCCTTGATCTGCCTTGATTGGGAGCTGCCCCCTGCTAAACTGATTCAGGATTTCAAATGTTCTAACCTGTAGAGAAGTCCCAGGAGAAAGGACAGACTAAAACCATTCACCACCATTGTCCCATAGTGACCCGTGGAATGACTGATCTCCCAGAGAGACAGGTGAGGTCCAGGAGTCAGGTGAACATTGAGATTGAAATGAAGACAGTTTCTGTCTCTTGTGCTTCCAGAGCGAAGCTTGAAAATTGAACTGGGGCGCGACCTAAAGACTCAGAAATCCAGAAATGCTTGAAGCTGCATTTTCCCCCCTTTTCCCACTTCCAGCGCTTCCCAAATGAGTGAGTTTCTGGCCATTGGTGCCTAGAAGATTCCCAGAACTTTTGGAATGGCTCAGGTGTGGTGTTCAAACACCATTATATAGAGAGAGACAGAGAAACACCATTGGGTTGTGTATCGGGCCTCTGTCAGCTCGGCCAAAGACTGTGGTGTGAGCCATGGATAGCTTTAGGAGTTGGATGACACCTTGTTACGGGTTGAGTTAAAACCCCATTGAGATTGTTGGGTTTGAACTCACCCTTCAATTTAGATAACCATCAGTACAGGCTCCTGCCCTAGGTCACAGGATCAGCGCTAAACCCTGGCTTTGAGGAACATCTTCAGTGTCCCCGACACCAAAGGAGTCCCCCTTTTCCTTTGGGGTTGTCCACACGGTCATAGACTCATAGACTTTAAGGTCAGAAGGGATCATTATGATGGTCTAGTCTGACCTGCACAATGCAGACCACAGAATCTCACCCACTCACTCCTCCAATAAACCCCTAACCTATGTCTGAGCTACTGAAGTCCTCAAATCGTGGTTTAAAGATTTCAAGGTGCAGAGAATCCTCCAGCCAGTGACCCGTGCCCCTTGCTGCAGAGGAAGGCGAAAAACCTCCAGGGCCTCTGCCAATCTGCCCTGGAGGAAAATTCCTTCCTGACTCCAAATATGGCGATCAGCTAAATCCTGAGCATGTGGACAAGACTCACCAGCCAGAGACCCAGGAGAGAATTTGCTACAGTAACTCAGATCCCATCCCATCCAACAGCCCATCACAGGCCACCAGGCCCATCTACCACGGATAGTCATGGATCAAGTAACTGCCTAAATTATGTTATCCCATTACACCATCTCCTCCATAAACTCATCAAGCTTCGTCTTGAAGCCAGACAGGTCTTTTGTCCCCACTGCTTCCCTTGGAAGGCAGAACTTCACTCCTCTGATGGTTAGAAACCTTTGTCTAATTTCTAGCCTAAACTTCCTGCTGGCCAGTTTATATCCATTTGTTCTTGTGTCCACATTGGTACCGAGCTTAAACAATTCCTCTCCCTCCATGGTGTTCATCCCTCTGATATAGTTATAGAGGGTAATCATATTTCCCCTCAGCTGCCTTCTGGTTCGGCTAAACAAGCCAAGCTCCTTGAGTCTCCTTTCATAAGACAGGTTTTCCATTCCTCGGATCATCCTAGTAGCCCTTCTCTGCACCTGTTCTAGTTTGAATTCATCCTTCTTAAACGTGGGAGACCAGAACTGCTCACAGTATTCCAGATGAGGTCTCACCAGTGCCTGTATAACGATACTAATACCTCCTTATCTCTACTGGAAATACCTCGCCTAATGCAACCCAAGACCGCATTAGCTTTTTTTCATGGCCCTATCATGTTGGTGGCTCATGGTCATCCTGTGGTCAACCAATATTCCGAGGTCCTTCTCCTCCTCCATTACTTCTAACTGATGTGTCCCCATTTTATAGCTAAAATTCTTGTTATTAATCCCTAAATACATGACCTTATACTTTTCACTATTAAATTTCACCCTATTACTGTTACTCCAGTTTACAAGGTCATCCAGATCTTCCTGTATGATAGCCCGGTCCTTCTCTATACTGGCAATACCTCCTGGCTTTGTGTCATCCGCAAACTTTATTAACACACTCCCACTTTTTGTGCCAAGGTCAGTACTAAACAGATTGAATAAGATTGGTCCCAAAACCGATTCCTGAGGAACTCTACTGGTAACCTCCCTCCAGACTGACTGTTCACCTTTCAGTATAATACACTCTTGTCTGCCCTTTAACCAGTTCCTTATCCACCTTTCAATTTTCATATTGATCCCCATCTTTTCCAGTTTAACTAATAATTCCCCATGTGGCACCGTATCAAACGCCTTACTGAAGTCAAGATAAATTAGATCCACTGCTTTTCCTTTATCTAAAATATCTGTTACTTTCTCAAAGAAGGAGATCAGGTTGGTTTGGCACGATCTAGCTTTTGTAAAACCCTGTGGAATTTTGTCCCAGTTACCGTTGACCTCAATGTCCTTAACTACTTTCTCCTTCAAAATTGTTTCCAAGACCTTGCACACTACAGATGTCAAACTAACAGGCCTGTAGTTATCTGGATCACCTTTTTTTCCTTTCTTAAAAATAGGAACTATATTAGCAATTCTCCAGTCCTACAGTACAACCCCTGAATTTACAGATTCATTAAAAATTCTTGCTAATGGGCTTGCAATTTCATGTGCCAGTTCCTTTAATATTCTTGGATGAAGATTATCTGGGCCCCCCTCGTTTAGTCCCATTAAGCTGTTCGAGTTTGGCTTCTACCTCAGATGTGGTAATATCCACCTCCATAGCCTCATTCTCATTCATCATCCTACCATCATCCCTAAGCTCCTCATTAGCCTCGTTAAAGACTCAGGCAAAATATTTGTTTAGAGGTTGGGCCATGCCTAGATTATCCTGAACCTCCACTCCATCCTCAGTGTTCAGAGGACCTACTTCTTCTTCTTTCCTTGTTTTCTTCTTATTTATATGAATATAGAACCTTTAACTATTGGTTTTAATTTCCTTTGCAAGGTCCAAGTCTACTTGACTTTTAGCCTTTCTCACTTTATCCCTGCATGTTTTGACCTCAATAAGGAAGCTTTCCTTGCTGATCCCTCCCATCTTCCCCTTCTTGTAGGCTTTCTGCTTTTTCTTAATCACTTCCCTGAGATGCTTGCTCATCCAGCTTGGTCTACAACTCCTGCCTATGAATTTTTTCCCCTTTCTGAGTGGGGTGCTTAGAGCAGCCCTGCCAACCTGGTGTTCCTTAAGGACCCGCTGGCAGTGATGAGTGGGCAGGGAAGGGGCTAAAAACTCAGCCTGACTTCATCTCCAGTGGGTCTGGATGCCCCACGCGGAGCTCCCTGGCTCGCTCTGCATGGGACTGATACCCCAGGGTGACAGCAGGGAATTGTGTGTCTCCCTATGTTTAATGGGCTTTAACTGTAGGGTGAATCACTCCTGAAACTCTGCTGGGTTTGCAGAGAGCCTGGCACATTAGCTGTGAGAGGGGTGCGAGCTGGCCCCAATCCACCTCAACGTGGTGCTAACTCTGATCCCCTCTAAGGGCATCTCACGTCTCAACATCCCAATGTCTTCGCTGTGGGTCCCAGGCTTCGAGGCCAGAGGGCAGCGATCATACTACGAAGAGCCGCAGAGCCATCAGCAAGAGCTGTCGGGTTTCACTGTGGTATATCAGTAGCTGGCCATGACACCCTCCACCCTTCCTTAGGTTTGTTTCCTGCTGGAAACCGAAAGCAATGTCAGAAATGCTCTTTCCGAGAAACAAGGGGCTTAGCAGAATTCATACTGGCTGCAAAACAAGACAGCAAACAAAACCCTCAAAAGCCCTGGACCGTTGCAGTGCTTCTCAGGGGACGTACAGCCAGCACTGAGCTGCAGCTGATGCTGGGGTGGGGTGGCTGGGTGACAGCTGCAGAGTCACGCTGAGGTTTTCTCAGTGAGGATCTTTCTGTCCCCAGAAGTTGTTCTGAAGCTGACAGCTGCAGAGGGCTCCAGGAGCGTCTCCTTTTTTGGGATTTTCCCTGTCATTGGGTATGAAACTGCCCCAGTTCACTGGTCACTTGACCAGTATCCTGCTCCTCCTTCTCCTTTTAAGGCAATCACAGCAGCAACGTCTGCCTGAGTCTTCAGAGAGCCTGAAACTGCCGCTCAGAGAGGTGTGAACTGCACCCAGTGTAACTGACACAGCATCACTGCCTGGATCTGCAGAGAGCCTGACCCCATTGCTCGGAGAGGTGTGATCTGTCTGTGACACTGTGGGTTTACCCTAGGGGTCCAGGGTGAACCCCTATCACCTGCTCACAGCATGGGAGAGCCGTGCCTGTGGCCAGCTGGGGGAAATTCACTCTTAACTGCTGGATACTGACAGCGCTGACACTCCGCTCTGGGCTCCACAAGCCCTGCGCTTTCCCCTGCCAGTGAGCAATTCACACCTCCCTGCCTGTCAACACAGGGCTGGGCCGGGCGGGAAGGTGTCGCTGGTTCTCACGCTTGTCTGGGAAGCCAAGGCTTTAAGTACCAGCCCCATCTCTACCACCCAAAGAGTTATTCCTGCCACAAACTTTCAGTCACTTTCCCTTTCCCTCCAGATCCATCCAGGGCCTTTTGCCCCACCCCAGCCTACCCCATTGTGATGTTATTGACGTGAACTGTGACCGTATAGACCATTGTTGCAACCAGGGTCCTAGGGCTGCACCAGGTCTTGTGCAGAGGAGGTCAAGTCGGGTGTCTATGGGAAGGTTGTAGTTTGCTGGTTATGATTATGCGGTCTGTATGTGTGTATCATTTTTGTGGTTGAAGTTATGAATATTGACTACGCACTTGTATCTCAATGTGTTTGATTCTAAGTAGCCTCGGTGAAGCATTTGGTCGACTTCTTGAGAAAGGACGATTCTCAGTGAGTGCCCGATCAAGAAACACTGAACTGACAATGGACTTTGGGAGATGCCAGTCCACAGCTGAGCTTTCCTGGGAACGTTCAAACTAGCATGTAAACATTGGCATCAGCCTGCAAAAAGCTGAATCATTCAGAGACACGGGACTTGCCCAGGTGGCTACAAACTCCATTGTGTTGCTGTGACTTTTCACAGAAGAACAAAGGGGTTTCTGTCCATAAAAGAGAGAATATAAAAGAACCTGGAAGCCCCTCCGTTTTGTCCAGAGCAGGCTCAAGAGACGGCCTCTCCACCCCAAAGACATGCCTGAAAGAAACTGGAACGAAGGACATTAACTACGCGGGTGTAAGTGACTGCTGGACCCTGACTAGAAAGGAGTCCAGTCTCTTAGAAAAAACACTTATTGGAACATCTCCAGGGGTGAGATTTCATCTGTGATCAGTTTCTTAAATGTATTAGGCTTAGACTTGTGTGTTTTGCTTTATTTTACTTGGTGACTTACTTTGTTCTGTCTGGTATTACTTGGAGTCACTTAAATCCTCCTTTTTATACTTAATAAAATCACTTTTGCTTATTAATGAACCATGAGTCAGTAATGAATACTGTGACAAAGCTCCAAGTCTGTACTTGTGGGTCCTGCGCTTCCTGGCAGATTTAGGGGCCTCAAACTCATCTAGGCCCCAGAGTGACCTCCCTTTCTCAGTATAATTGGCAAGAGTCACCACCTAGTGAGTTGCCTTCATCACAGGCCAGTACGGAAGATGGAAAAGGGGGGAGCCCGGGCCCGCCCTCTACTCCGGACTCCAGCCCAGGGTCCCTAACAGTATCAGCTAAGATGGCTGACCTTTTATCCACAAAACACAATACAATTCCCTGGGCTACTTCCCCACAGCAGTCCCCGCTTCTTCAAACTCCACTTCACCCTTACCTCAGGGCCTCCTTCCTTCTGGATGATATGTTGTCCAACACTCAGTCTCACCAACAGCACAGCCTCCTTCCACAGCTCCTGACACCCACACCCCCACCTGACTAACTGGGAGGTTTTTAACTGGTTTCAGCCAGTCCCTGATTGGCTTCAGGTGTCCCAATTAGGCTAGCTGTTTCTACTCCTTTCTAGAAGGTTCTTAATTGGCCCCAGGTGTCTTGATTGGTCTGGAGTAGCCTTTGTTTGGCTATCCAGGGAACAAGGACCTGCACATCCTAAGGCTGATATACCTGCCTTCCAGCACTCTCCTATATCCTTCTGGTCTGACTCCGTCACATATCCCTCCCCCCTGCTCAACACCAAGGGGTTGGGCAACTTGGGTCGACATACAGTGCACCCGTGATAAGCCATCTGCATTGCCGTGGCGACTTCCGGCTCTGTGTTGTATGCAGAACTGAAAGGGTTGGAGGGATAAGAACCATCTAGTCACTCTCGCATTTTTCTCCTTGTTCCGCTGCATCCACTGAAGAGGGGCATGGTCAGTCACGAGGGTAAACTGTCTACCTAGCAGGTAGTATCGCAGTGTTTCCATGGCCCACTTAACGGCAAGGCATTCCCTCTCGACCACAGCATACTTCTGTTCCCTTGGGAGAAGTTTTCTACTCAGATAGAGGATTGGATGTTCTTCTTCCCCGACCATCTGGGATAGGACAGCCCCTAGTCCAACTTCAGATGCGTCTGTTTGCAAGATGAACTCCTTAGTGAAGTCTGGAGCTATAAGTACAGGGTCACTGCAAAGGGCTGTCCTTAGATCTGTAAATGCCCTCTCTGCTGTGTCTGTCCATCGCACCATTTCAGGTCCCCGAGCTTTTATGAGATCAGTCAGGGCACTTGCCCTGGTGGCAAAATGGGGAATAAAGCGTTGATAGTACCCCACTGCCCCCAAAAATGCCCGGACTTGTTTCTTGCGAACCGGTCGGGGCCAGTTTTGGATGGCCTCTAGTTTATTTAGTTGGGGTTTCACTACACCTCGTCCCACAATGTAGCCCAGATACTTCGCCTCCGTTAATCCTATGGCACACTTTGCGGGGTTTGCGGTAAGGCCAGCACGCCTTAGGGTATCTAGGACAGCTTCAACCTTTTCCAAGTGGGTTTCCCAGTCTGCGGTATGAATAACCACATCATCCAGGTAGGCAGCTGCATAACTAGCATGGGGGCGCAATAGCTTATCCATAAGGCGCTGAAAGGTAGCTGGGGCCCCATGTAGACCGAATGGAAGGACTGTATATTGAAACAGTCCATCTGGGGTGGAGAAAGCGGTCTTCTCCTTTGCGTCTTCAGCAAGGGGGATCTGCCAGTACCCTTTAGTTAAGTCTAGAGTGGTCAGGAAGCGGGCATTTCCCAGTTGGTCCACTAACTCGTCTATCCGGGGTATAGGATGTGCATCGAACTGGGACACCTCATTCAGCCGACGGAAATCGTTGCAAAACCTTGTGGAGCCATCTGGTTTGGGTACTAGCACGATCGGGCTAGACCACTGACTGTGAGACTCTTCAATTACCCCTAAGTCCAACATTTTCTTTACTTCCGCTCTGATTTCTTCTCTTTTGGCCGCTGGCACCCGGTAAGGCCTCATCGTTACCTTGGCCCCGGGGTTTGTAATGATGTGGTGATATGTCTCAGTTGTTCGTCCTGGCCGAGATGAGAATACGTCTTGGTTCCGGTTGATCATCTCGACCACCTCCTCTCTTTGGGCTGGTGTTAAATCAGGAGACACCTTCACCTGCTCGGGGTTTTTGTTCTCCTGTAATGGGTCCTTTTGAGCAACTACACACGCTTCTTGGGTACGCCAGGGTTTTAGAAGGTTGATGTGGTACACTTGTTCCTATTTTCTACGTCCGGGTTGTCGTACCTTATAATTTACCTCTCCTATAGATTCAACTATTTCATAGGGCCCCTGCCACTGGGCCAAGAGTTTACTCTCTGCTGTGGGTACTAACACCATTACTCGGTCTCCGGGTTGGAACTGCCGAACCTTTGCTTGACGGTTGTAGTGTGTTTGTTGGGCTTTCTGGGCCTTCTCCAGGTGCTCTCGCACTATAGGGGTGACTCGGGTTATACGATCTCTCATTTGTAATACATGCTCCACTATATTCTTCCCTGTATTAGGCTCCTCTTCCCAAATTTCCCTAGCTATATCTAGTATGCCCCGGGGGTGGTGACCGTATAATAGCTCAAAGGGAGAGAATCCAGTGGAGGCTTGAGGAACTTCCCGGATGGCAAACATAAGGTAGGGCTACAGGGTATCCCAGTCTTTTCCATCCCTACTTACCACCTTTTTGATCATGGCCTTGAGGGTCCGGTTGAATCTCTCTACCAGGCCGTCGGTCTGCGGGTGGTAAACTAAGGTTCGCAGAGTCTGGACATGGAGCAGAGAGCAGAGGTCCTTCATCAGCTTTGACATGAAAGGCGTTCCTTGATCCGTTAGAATCTCTTTCGGTAGCCCAACTCGGGCAAAAATTTCCACCAATGCCTTCGCTATGGACTTGGAGGCTGTATTTCGTAGGGGAACGGCCTCTGGATACCTGGTTGATAGTCCAAGACAACAAGCACATATTGGTGACCTCGAGTTGTCTTCTCTAGAGGCCCCACCAGGTCCATGGCCACCCGCTCAAAAGGGATCTCAATTATTGGTAGAGGTATCAACGGAGCCCTTAGATGTGGTCGAGGGCTGTGCAACTGATACTCGGGGCAGGAGGCGCAGTACTGCCGGACATCCTCATGTACTCCTGGCCAGAAGAATCTGCGCAAGATTCACGCTTGGGTCTTTTCTACCCCCAAGTGTCCCCCAAAGAGGTGACTGTGGGTGAGACTTAGTATTGCCCTCTGATGTTTTTGGGGTACCAGGCGCTGGTTTACTACCTCTTCCTGTATTTGAGCCACCCTATACAGGAGGTTCTTCTTGATAATGAAATAGGGCGCTGGCCCTCGGGCCTTACCCTCCACGGGCTCCCCATCTATCTCAGCCACCTCTCTTCTGACATTATCATATCTGGGATTTTCTGCCTGGTCTCGCCCGAAAGTCTCTCTTCCAGGACCTATCAACCCAAACTCTGAGGAACTGGTCTCTGCCTCCTCAGTCACTTCAGTGACATTAGGGTTGGGACTGGATTCTGCTTCCTCCTCCTCCTCTCTGGGGGTCTCTTTCTCAGTTCCCTGTGCCCTTCGGCCTACCAAGGCCATGTTCTGACCCTGAAGCAGAATCCGAGTGCCCAAAGCCTTTGCTGCCCTTCTTTCTTTCTTGGTTTTTCTGCCCTTCCCAGAGGCGGAGAACAATTCGGGAGATATTTCAGCAAAGAAAGGAGGGTGATTTTCTGTTAGGGATGACTCCTTAACTTCAGAGTCTTCTCGTCTGTCCTCTCCCTCTGGTGGGAGCAAATTTCCAAATCCTGGAAATCCCTTCCAATAAGCACTGGGTATGGGAGTTTTGGGACCACTCCTGCTTTTACCCCAGTGATGGTTCCCTGGATTTCAATCCTTACTGGGATGACAGGATAGTAGCTAACAGTCCCATGTACACAGGTTACTCCCGTACGCTTAGCCTGTAATAACTGGCTGCGTTTCACTAGTTTTCCTGAAATCAGGGTGACAGCACTACCTGAATCAATGAGTGCCATAGTTTCTACCCCATTCAGTTTCACTGGTTTTGTATATTGGTGTGGGGTGACTGCAACCCCGACTAGATTGATTAGGGTGCATGGGTCTGCCCAATCCCCAAGGTTACACTGCATGGGCTCCTCAGTGTTGGGACATTGTGCCGCTAGGTGTCCCCATTCTCCACATGCATAACATCTATAAGAGGCTTTAGTTGCTCCTTTGTCTCTTGGGTTAGGGGTCTTTACCCCATGGTTCCCCCACTTCTGGGTTCCCGGCTGTTCTGTGGCCACTACCTTCTTCCACCTGGGGAACCCCGGATGCTTGGTTATCTGGCCTTCCTGGGTCAGGCCCAGATACTTCTTTTGGGAGAGGGCTTCTCTGGGTAGTTGGAACAGCTCTCGGGTCGCAATCCACCTCTCTACCAATGTGATCACCCCGTCATAGGTGGCAGGGTCATTCTGGCCCACCCATGCACGAAGATATGGAGGCAATCCCCTCATATAGTGGTCTATGATCAAAGTTTCCAACATTTCCTCTGAGCTGCAGACCTCGGGTCGTAACCACTTCCGTGCGAGGTGGATAAGGTCGAATAATTGGGACCTCGGAGGCTTACCCTCCTTGTACTTCCACTCATGGTATCTCTGTGCCTGTACTGCTGTCGTTACCCCTAATCGTGCCAGGATCTCTGCTTTCAGCTGAGGGTAGTCCATGGCAGCTTCAGCGGGCATGTCCTGATAAGCTTTTTGTGCTTCTCCGCATAAGAAGGGAGCGAGGATGCTAGCCCACTGATCCTGAGGCCAGGTCTCTCGCAAGGCAGCCCTTTCAAAGGAGAGGAGATAAGCCTCTATGTCGTCATTAGCTGTCATCTTTGGCAGACAACCAGCAGCCCTCCATACTTGCGACCCCTCAGATCCTTGGTTTTTGGTGGTGAGGACTTTCAGTTGTTCTACCGCGTCCCGCAAGAGGGCTCGATCCTGAGAGGCCTGCTCCATCAATAATTGGTTAGTCTCTTGTTGTACCCGCAGGGACTCCTGTTGTGCCCTAGCCTGGGCTCGGGTGGCCTCCTGCTGGGCTGCAGTGGCTTGCAACAGTGCTTTTATTACGTCCTCCATTGTGGTGAGAACACCCCAAACCTAGTGCACTTTTTTTTGTTTGTTTTTTTTGTTTTTAAACCTCTCCCTTTCTTCTGCCGCACAGTGAACAGTAAGTCAGAAACTCCCACTCCCAACACCAGTTGTGACAAAGCTCCAAGTCTGTACTTGTGGGTCCTGCGCTTCCTGGCAGATTTAGGGGCCTCAGAAACTCATCTAGGCCCCAGAGTGACCTCCCTTTCTCAGTATAATTGGCAAGAGTCACCACCTAGTGAGTTACCTTCATCACAGGCCAGTATGGAAGATGGAAAAGGGGGGAGCCCGGGCCCGCCCTCTACTCCGGACTCCAGCCCAGGGTCCCTAATAGTATCAGCTAAGATGGCTGACCTTTTAGGCACAAAACACGATACAATTCCCTGGGCTACTTCCCCACAGCAGTCCCCGCTTCTTTAAACTCCACTTCACCCTTACCTCAGGGCCTCCTTCCTTCAGTATGATAAGTTGTCCACCACTCAGTCTCACCAACAGCATAACTTCCTTCCACAGCTCCTGACACCCACAGCCCACCTGACTAACTGGGAGGTTTTTATCTGGATTCAGCCAGTCCCTGATTGGCTTCAGGTGTCCCAATTAGGCTAGCTGTTTCTACTCCTTTCTAGAAGGTTCTTAATTGGCCCCAGATGTCTTGATTGGCCTGGAGTAGCCTTTGTTTGGCTATCCAGGGAACAGGGACCTGCACATCCTGAGACTAATATACCTGCCTTCCAGCACTCTCCTATATCCTTCTGGTCTGACTCCGTCACAATACCTAGAGAGATACGCACAGCTGTTTGCTCTCCTATCAGTGTTATAGAGGGCAGACAATTTATGAGTTTACCCCATATAAGCTTTATACATGGTAAAATGGATTTATTTGGGGTTTGGACCCCATTGGGAGCTGGGTGTCTGGGGGCTGGAGACAGGATCACTTCTTAAGCTGTTTCCAGTTCAGTCTGTAGCTTTGGGGGCGTGGTTCAGACCCCGGGTCTGTGTTTGCAGCCGGCCAGCGTGTCTGGCTCAACAAGGCAGGGTTCTGAAGGCCCAAACTGGCAGAGAAATGTAGCAAAAGCATATCCCAGTTGGAGCATACACACATCTATAGGCACTCCGCCTTATGGGGTACACCGTCACACCTGGTTTATCTTGTCGGTTGTCCTGTTCCGGCTTATCTTAGCTAGCACAGAAACCCCGACTCCAGCATGATGTTTGGCAATCCAGTTAGCGCACACCCCCTGGTCTTAGCTAGCATAGACACTGGGATAAGTGAAAATAGTGCTGATCCTAGCACAGTGCTTAGCTTAGCTAGCACAGACACCCTGACTCCAGCACACTGCTCGGCGATCCCCTCCTCACAACTCGCCCTCCAGTCCCCTTCCCTGGCACGGCCGCTAAGAAATGAGGCAAATGACTTATGTCAAGCCAGACCTACCCCCAGGGGCTGGACCTTCCCCTCCCATCTATTCGTCCCTCCCCAGTGGACAGGACCGTCCCCTCCCGCCCAGTCCCTAGGCTGCGCCCCGCTCTGAGGGGAATGGGATCAGCTGAGAGGGGGTTAAGGAGGCCCGAACTCATGGGAAATTGTAGGGCTTTGTGAGACAGAGCGTGACTGGGACTTAGGGGAGCCCACCAGTCACGGGGCTGCTGGCCCCACTCTGAAACTTACTGGGGAGTTTTGGTTGGCCCTCTCCCAGTACCCAAAGAAAGGGGGATGGTCAAACAGAAATGGGTATCCCTAGACTGACATTCCCCAGAGCCAATGGGGAGAGGTCAGTGCTCCAGGTCAGCCTGATTGACAGGGCAGGCCAGCCAATGAAGGAGCCATGAGCCCTGGACCCATCCTCTGCGTGAAGGGGGGTGGTTTGAGCCGGAGGAGGGCAGAGTTAAGGGGAGAGAAGCTGCCCAGAGGGCAGAGCTGGGCTGGATGCAGAGCAGGGGCAGCGCAGAGTCGGTGCGGGTGGGGGGTGGAGCAGTACAGAGCCCAGTGGGGAGCCAGGACTGAGCCGCAGGGGGAGCTATGGGCCCAGAGATGGGGAGTGGGCACCAGCCAGGCCCCGTGTAACCCTGTGCCCGAGCGGGGTGAATAGCCGAGGAGCGTTAGGAGGGACTCTGGGCTGCCTGGAGATGTAGCTAGACAAGAGGATGTGCAGGCTGGATTTGGAGGGGGGGATGTGGGGTACACCAGGGGTAGCCGATGCTGGGAAGAAGGGTCTTGGCACCAAGAACCTGAGCAGTGTCTGACCTGTGGTGTCACCGCGGCCCAGATTGGGATGGGTGAGGAACGGACTGTGACCTTCCCTTATGTCCCAGAGACGGGGGTGTGGGGTCCCCATGCCCACGGGGCGGGCGGCTTTGTTTCCTTTCTCCTTCTGCATGTTTTCCCATTTCCTGCCCTAAGTGACCTCAGCCCGGCAGGGGGTGAAGATTCTGGGGAGTCCTGGGCCCAGCCGTGCCGGGGTCACGAGGACTCGGCCACCCAGGAGAATGGAGGGAGAGTCCTGGAGGACGGCAGGTCTCTGGGTGAAGGGAGCTGGAGTGAGGCTGCGGATCCTTTCGCTGTCTGGTTCCGCCGGGGCCAGGCCAAACCAGGAAAGTTCTCCCCCAATAGCGGGACCGTTCCCCCCTTTACACAATCGTCCCCTCTGCAAAGGGCTCTAGGGAGAGGAGTCAAGAGCCCTGAGCCGCACCCACCGGCGCGTGATAAAGTCAAGGGGAAGTGGCCAGCCTGTCACTGTGCGGAGAGACGCCCGAGAGCAAGGGAGGCAGAGGGGAAACCCAGAGACGACCGGAGAATGAACCTCGGAGTCTGTGCTCAAGTCTGTTCACCAGGGTGAGCGATAGGAGCAGAGCTGTGGGGAGGCTGCGGGAGGGTAGCAGGGGGTTGTTGTGGGTTGTGATTGAGGGGCACTGGCAGAGTAGCAGTGGGGGGAGCCCAGGGCTGGGCTAGCAGGGGGCTGCGGATCAGGGCTGTGGGGGAGTGGCGGAGCTTGGGGGGACAGGGCCCAGGAGTGGGGTGGCGGGGGGCTGTGGGTCAAGGCTCAGGGACACTGACGGAGCTCGGGGGGACAGGGCCCAGGAGCAGGGTGGCGGGGGGCTGTGGGTCAGGGCTCAGGGACACTGGCGGAGCTAAGACTCAGCTCTGAGACGCTCTGAGATCTGCCAGGGGCAGAGTGATCAGTATGCCGGGCTCTGCTCCAGTGACCTTCCTTCAATCCCCTCTCCCCGGGGGGTGCGGTTTGCTCTGCCCAGCTGCGCTTTGTCCAGGACCCCCGGGGCCCTGTGAGCTGGTGGGGGGGGGGGGGTTCAGGATGCCAAAGGCAACCCCCCTACCCCCGCAGTAAGAACAGGAACCACAGCGGCTGGCGTTTCCTTTTGTCTGGCTGGGCTGACCGAGGCCCGGGGGGCTCTGAGAGTCTCACCCCACGGCCGAGCCCACGTCCTGGCGGGTTGGGTGTTTCCTGTGGGCTGAGTTCAGGGGGCAGGATCAGCTGTGTCACCCCCTTCGGAGCTCAGGGCCCTACGCTCCCGGGCCCCCAGGTAACCCAACACCCCACCCCCAGCGGGTACAGCAGGCAGGCCCTTCTCGTTGGCACTCGCCAGCCCAGCCAGAGAATGGGAGTGGCCAGCTCACAGCACCCCAATGGAAATGTACCCAGAGCAGTGGTGGATAAGTAGGGGGAGAGAACTCAAGAGTCCTGGCTCCGAGTCCCTGGCCCCAACAGTTTCCCACCCCCATCTTAGCCCCAGTGTTCCCATGTGCTAGCTCTTGACCCCATGGATCTCCCCAGGCCTGTGGGATCAGAGGGATGGAGAGACTCCGGGAGGACGTCACCTGCTCCATCTGCCTGGACGTCTTGAACAACCCCGTCTCCATAGAGTGCAGCCACAACTTCTGCCGGGGCTGCCTCGTGGCTCACTGGAGCCAGGGCTTGGCCCAGGGGCCCCGCTGCCCGGAGTGCCGGGCCCCCTGCTCTGGGGACAGGATGATCCCAGACACACGCCTCAAAAGCCTGGTGAAGAAAATCACTCAGCCTTTGCCGGAAGAGCCGGAGCTGGTGAGACCAGATGGGCCAGATAAGGGGAAAAGGAGCTTTTTCCTGTAGGGGATGTTGGGCCCAATTAAGCCCCAGGCCAGTGACTGGCTGGCTCGGGCTGGGGGAGGCAGGGAATGGGACACCTTTAGAGGTTGCCAGCCCTGGTCTGGCCCCAGAGTGGGGACTGGCCGGCTCAGGGGATGGGGAATGGGACACACAGGCTCATAGACTTGCAGGCCAGAAGGGACCATCCTGATCATCTGGTCTGATCCCCTGCACATCGCAGGCCACAGAACCACCCCCGCCCACTCCTGTAACAGCCTCCGAACCGCTGGCTGAGTCACTGACACCCTCAAATCATAGTTTAAAGACTCCGAGTGACAGAGACTCCACCACTGACTCTAGTGCAAACCTGCTGGTGGCCCGTGCCCCACGCTGCAGAGGAAGGCGAACTTGCCCCCGCCAAGTCTCTGCCCATGGAACCTGCGGGAAAATTCCTTCCCAATCCCAAATATGGTGATCAGGGAGACCCTGAGCATGTGGGTGAGACCCAGCAGCCAGACCCCAGGGTAAGAATTCTCTGTAGCAACTCAGAGCTCCCCCCGTCTAGTGTCCCCGCACCGGCCCATGGCGATATTCGGTGCAAGTCTTCACATAAGCCGTGTGCCATTGTAGACAGTCCCATCACACCATCCCCGCCATAAACTTCTCAAGCTCCGTCTTGGTTCCAGTTCGGTTTTTGTTCCCCTTGAGAACAGGTCCCCCAGTTTGGTCCCATTAAGCTGTTTGAATCTGGCTTCCACTTCAGCCAATTCAGTGACAATTTCTACTGCCATCTTCTTCTCATCAGCCATCTTGGCACAAGCTTCTCATTATGCTCATTAAAAATGGAGGCAAGGTATTCGTTTAGCTGTTGGGCCGTACCTACGTAAACCCTCTGCCAGGGGGAGCTGGCAGCAACCAGGGGCAGGATCAATATCTAGGGGTTCCTTTCCTTGGATACAACAGAGAATCGGCTCGAGCCCCCCACCCAGTGACCTGAGACATTTACACCCCACCCCTGGGTGCCTCTGAGAGACAAAACTTCCCCTCTCACAAGCACAGAAGCTGAGTGAGGAAAAGAAACTTTTAATAAAAGGCAGGAAGTAACTCAGCATTAATTTGGGAAAACACCAAAAGTGGGATTCATAAACATAAACCATGAGGAAAAGACCCACCCCAGGTAGGCCAGGCCGCGTCCTTTTCCCCTCGTGTTCTTAGGTCCAGCAACCCAACAGTCCCTTTAATGTGCCTGTCCCTTCTCTCCACCCCACTCATAGTCGCTCTCCTTGGCCAGTGCAGTCCCAGAGTCCAGAGATGCATCCGCAGATTCACCTCCCGCCCTGGGTAAAAACGGGGGCGGGAAATAGGCTCGGTACTCGCTCCACTGCTGGGGCGCTCACCACCCCCTCCGCCAGCCGCCTGCCTGCCGCAGCAGGATGTCTTCTGGGCCCCACACTTGACCCAGCTCTCAGTGATTTCGGCAGTTAGCGGGGGAGTCTCACGGCTGGTGCAGACCGGACCAGTCTCTTGCATCAGAGACACTGTCCCAAAGCAAACTCTGTCTGGAAAAGTAAAGTCTCCCGTGATCGCACAATTTCCAGTGGTATTCATTTCATTCAGACTATCCAAGGGGTCTGTATCCACATCCAGACTGGACCCTTGGGTCTGTAGCAGACCCCAGACACTCTCCCAGGGGAGCCTCTGGTAATTTTCTTCCCCACAGTGATTATGACTCAGACTGATTCTGTTTTACCCTTTCCATCCCTTCTCATTCTTCTCACTCCACCTCATCATGAACACACAACACTACCCCGCCACCTGGGCCTTTTTCGTTTCTTCCTGTTCTCTGGTCATGGCTGCTCTTCCCCCATGGTTCTGTTAATCTGATAATATCTGGTTTCCTGCCCCACACCTGTAGTTCTTCCTCCATTTTGTCACCCAGGGTCCTGGCGTTGCTCAGCAGACATTTTACTGCTTCCTCAGTTGGCTTTGCTCAGATTTCTCACCCCGGGGAGGTACAGTCGTTTTACTGCCAGTATCGGCCACCTGACCGTTCATGTCAGTGCTCTTGGCACCAGTGTTCCTCTTGTCATGCATTCTCCTGCCCTCTGTCATTCCTTTCTCTATTGCTGTGTCCTCTCCGACTCGGTTTGCCTCCCGCTCAGTGTGAGAATCAGGCCTGGAGATTCCAAGAGCATCTCCCAGGGTTCCTAGTTTAAAGCCCTTTTCATCAGCTGTGCCAACCTCCATCCTGGATCTCTGTCTCCCTCCCTACGCACATGGCGTCTGTACCATGAGACCAGTTCTCTGTGTGTGAATGCCTCCCAGTGGTCAAACATCCCAAAGCCCTCCTTAGTTCCACTGCCTGACCTATCTCTTGATCATCAGTATCGTGTCTCACCTTCGTGCTCCTCCTCCAGAGACAGGCAGTGTAACAAGTATCAATTAAGAACAAATTGCTTAGAGCAGGGCAGTCACGGTCCAAGGCTGGTGGTTCTCCACCTCGAAGGCAAATCAAACCAGCCAGACTGTCAGGATTGCCTCCCCACTCTGAACTCTAGGGTACAGATGTGGGGACCCGCATGAAAAAAGAAATAACCTCCTAAGCTTAATTTACCAGCTTAGGTTAAAACTTTCCCCCCCAGACTTCTCCTGTGTCTGGACCTGGTACGCTGCCACCACCAAACTCAGTATCCCAAAAACTAGGACAAAGTGGAGTTTGGGACCCTTCTTTCCCTTTCCACTAAACCCCCAAACTTCTTCCTTCTCTGGGAAGCTTGAGAGAAAAAAACAAACCTCGCCTGATCCTGCGAGACGTGCCCGATCCAAAACCAGAATCTTACACAATGGAAAACAAGCAGTCAAATTCTAAAAAGGAGGATTTTAATTAAAGAAAAAAGAAAGGAATAAATCCCTTATAGAAAATCAGTAGAACAGCACTACAATAATCAAGAAAGAGTTAAAGACAACTCCCTCCCCGAATTTCTCCTCCTGCTGAAGCGTTACAGTATTAGAGAAACACAGAGATAAATTTCCACCAACTGGAGAATTTTCCAAGTGATAAAAAGAAGGTAAACTTACTGACTACCTTCCTTGTTACTGGATAGAAAGCTTATAGTTACAGTGAAAGAAGTAGGTGTGATTCATCCCATAGCCGAGTTGAACACAGAAACTGAAACTAAAATCTCCTCTTTGTCTTTGGAGGTTGATTAGCATCTCCGGTTCCTATTGGTCACTTGTCCCCCTCTCTTCAGGTTACCTTTAGTGTAACCCCTTACAGGTAAACAATAATTCTAGGCTACTTTATACTTATGACACAGACTGAGAAGACTTCGGTTTTACCCCACTGACTAACCAGAAGTCACACAAGCAATTCCCTTAGACACTCCAGTTTCCCAGTATCACCACCAGTGCCACTCGTTATGAAAACCAACACCCAAGTAAAAGAAAAAAATTCTCCTGACCCCAAAGGACCAAGCCCCAGACCCAGGTCAATATACCAATCAGATTTTACCCACAAATCACGCTGTTGCCAATCCTTTAGAATCTAAAAACTAAAGGTTTATTCATAAAAAGAAAGAAATATAGATGAGAGCTAAAATGTTAAAATAATCAATTACAGACAGTGATGGCAAAGTTCTTGGTTCAGGCCTGTAGCAGTGATGGAATTTACTGCAGGCACAAATTAAGTCTCTGGAGAACAACTACAGCTAGGATGGGTCATTCAGTACGTTGTTCAGAGCTTCAGTTTGTAGCAAGGTTCCTCCAGAGGTAAGAAGCAGGATTGAAGACATGATGGAGATGATGAAGCAGCCTTTTATAGTCCTTTTGCCATGTGGTTTGTGTTTCCTTTGTCCCAAAGACGAGCTGTCCAGCACATGGCATGGAAAAACCTCAGAGTTCAATTCATAGGCAGGTCCCTGCCTGCCTTGCAGAGTCACAAGGTGTATCTGACTTCTGTCCGTGGGTCAGTTGTGTAGCTGATGGTCCTTAAGGGGCCATCAAGCAGGCTAGGCAGAGCTGATGCCAAATTGTCCGGGGTGTCATCCAGAAGCAGAGCACAAGTTTGAAATACAGACAGCATAGAGCCAATACTTGTAACTTTAAATGGAAAAATGATACGTGCATCCAGATAGCATAATCCTAACCAGGGAACCATAACCTTCGCCTAGACATCTTACTTGACCTCCTTTGTACAAGATGTGTTGTGACTACAGGACCTTGTTTGCAACAATGATCTATACGGTCCCAGTTCATGTCAATAACGTCAAAGGTAGAATCCCACTGAAGATCACCCGAGTCTCTGTTTCTTTAAGGGGCTTCCCCAGCCTGGCCTAGTCTCCCTTGATGTGTTCCAGCAAGAATCTAGGGGCCTTTCCCCTCCCAGGAGTCCTGGCTCTGATCCAGCCCCAGGGCAGGGGGACTGGCTGGCTCAGAAGGGTGGGAATGGGGCACGGGGCCATAGGCACCGAATCCGTGGGCGCTCCAGGGCTGGAGCACACATAGGGAAAAATTGGTGAGTGCCCCCTCACTCTCAGTGCTTGCGCTGCCA
>ML677520.1:605225-635289 GCA_007922305.1 Dermatemys mawii
TCTCGAATACCTGGAGGTGAGGCCGGGCAGCGCGACGCAGAACGTGGTCAGGCCAGGCTCTCCCGTTAGCCCCGCAGGGTCATTACCCCTCCCCATGGGTCCTGTGGGGAAACTGAGGCCCAGAAAGAGAAACTGGAGTCAGCACTGTCAGCGCACGGCCCAGCCTGGCTCTCTGCTCCCAGGTGTCCGGCCTGGGCCACTGGGCCAGAGTTAGGACCCATCCCCCCCTCTCCAGCCCAGCTCCGTCCTCGGTGGGAAACTGCTGGGGCCAGGGTCTGGGGCAGTCGCTCTGCCCCCTGCTCTGCTCCTCTCGCCAGGCTCTGACCCAGCCCCGGCCCCGCCAGGCTGAGCCTCGGGCATTTCCACCCATAGCGACGTCACTGCCGCCTGCAACATACAGTGTGTCCTGCCCCCCGTACTGCGCCCGGGGGGAGAAGCTCAGATGTGGGGCTCGGGGGGTGGACCAGGCCCTGTTCTCTTCACAGGCAGGATCACCTCCCCCCAGACTCACCCGCCCCCTTTTCTCTCCGCAGATGTTTGTGCAGGTGGCTGAAGTGGTGGGAAAGGAATATGAACTGAAGCCCATTCAGGTGAGATGGATTCTCCCTCCCCCTGCCACTCACTCTGTCCCATGTATCCCCACATTGCACCTCTCCCCCTCTCCACAGCATGCTCCTGCCCCATGCACCCCCTTCCCCACTCATGAAGGGCTGCGGTTTCCCCAGCAGACACCGTCCTTCTCCCTGTCCCAGCCTTGCCGCACCCCCACTAACCCCCACTTCCCGCCTGTCTCCCCTGCAGCGCCTAGACCTGCTGGTGCGGGACTGGAGCAGCTCCCGGGTCCTCGGAGCGCAGGGTGGGGAGCAGCATCTGAGACGTGTCAGACAGGTGAGTGTGGGGCTCTGGGAGAGTGGGAAATGGGACATGGGGCCTGTCCCCTCTAGGGGGCACCAGCTGCGATCCAGACCCAGTGTGGGGGATTGGCTAGGTCAGGGGGATGGAGAATGGGACACGGGGTCTTTCCCCTCTAGGGGGCTCTGGCTCCCATCTGATCCCAGTGTTGGGGACTGGCTGACTCAGGGGACTGGGAATGGGACACGGGGCCTTTTCCCTCTTGGGGGCTGGTAGCCCCAACCTTTATAAAGGTTGCCTGACAAATCCCCTTATGAGACCCCTTTAAAGTTGCTTATAACTTTGGCAAACTTTAAATGTTTGGGATGAAACATTCCGTGTTTGTTCTCTGCCTCCATCTGAATTTGTGCTTCCTCCAGCTGCTTCTGAAAATGAGGCTAAAAAACCCCCACGTTGTTGGGCAAAATTGAAAGAAAATTCTGATGTTCCTTTTCTTTTTATCATCTCTAGCCCGCTCAGCCCCCACCCTCCCCACTTGCGAATAAGGACTCTCAGTTTGGTGGGGGTGGGGTGGCCAGTGTGTCAGAGAGATGCCAGAGTCCGTCCACACTGACCATGCTCCAGCCCCTCACAGCTCCATGTGCTGCCCAGACTGAACACGCTCCGTCCCCACAGAGCTCCTGTGACGGTGCTGTTCCTGGTGGGACCCAACTGATAGGGCCAAGTCAGGACAAATTGCTTCAAAAGGAGCAGTTACAGCCCAAAGCTGGGGTTTCTCCACCCTTAAGGCAAACCAAACCAGCCAAACAGAAAAGACTTTGGTTTCGCCCCACTGGCTAGCCACAAGTCACACAAGCAATTCCCTTAGACACTCCAGTTTCCCAGTATCACCACCAGCAGCCACCTGTCCTGGGATCAAATGAACACCAATACCTCAATAAAAGAAAATGGTTCTCCTCAATTCCAAAGAATCAGGCCCCAGACCCAGGTCAATTTACAAATCATTTCTTACCCACAGATCACGCTGTTGCCAGTCCTTTAGACTCTAAAATCTAAAGGTTTATTCATAAAAGGAAGAAGAGATAGGTGAGGATTAGAAATGGTTAAAAGAAATCAATTACATGCAGTAATGGCACAGTTCTTGGTTCTGGTTTGCATCAGTGGTAGAATAAACTGCAGGTTCAAATCAAAGTCTCTGGAATACAAACATCCACAACATGGATGGGTCATTCAGTCCTTTGTTCCAAGCTTCTGTGTGTGGCAAAGTCCCATCCAGAGGTAGGAGCAAGGCTGGAGACTGGAAACTGAAGACAAGATGGAGGGGCTGTAGCAGCTTTATTTATAGTTTATCCCAGGTGCAAGAACCTCTTTGTTCCTGCTGTGAAAAGTCCAGCCCCATGGAGTTCTGGAGTCACATGGGCAAATCACATGACCGTGCATGATTCAGAATTTGCAGGTGTCAGCCATTATCCACCGGCTGCCTTGCATGCTCCTTGCTATACTTCTCATGTGGATTGGAGCTTTCCAAACTCCCAGTGGGTCCATTGTGTAGCTGATGGTCCTTAATGTGCCATCAAGCAGACCAAGAAGAGCTAATAGCAACTTGTCTGGGATTTCACCCCGAAGCAAAGCATAAGTTTGAAATACAGACACTATACAGCCAATCTTCATAACTTTAGCTACAAAATGATACACACATACAAATAGCATAATCATAATTAGCAGACCACAACCTGGTCATAGACACCTTATATGACCCCCTTTAACGTAAGATTTGGTGCCACTACAGGACCTTGGGTGCACCAATGATCTATATGATCCCAGATAATTTCAGTAATGTGACAGCTTCCCAGCATGCTCCCACCGGGGGATATGGAAGCAAAGCTGGACTTTCCCTAGATTTGCTGCTCCAGGCCGGGCACCCGAACCGAGAGGGGGCCTCCTGTTTCTCCCACGTGCTCAATGAGCCCAGGCAGTGTGGAGGAGGAAGCAGCTTAATGGCAGTGTGGAGGGGAGAGAAGCCAGGCCAGGGGAGGGAAAGGAGCTGGCTGGGACAAGGCATCTGGACAGACTGGGAACGGGGCCTGAGGAGACTGAGACCTGGACTCTCTCCTCTCTCTTCCTGCCATCCTCTGCCCTTTTTCACTGCTCTTCTTCAAACACCCACCACAAATGAGGCTGGGCCTTTCCACTCCCTCTCTGACGGCCTGGCAGGTCTGGCTGGTGTTAACACAGGTGTTCGTGTGTCGATGTAATGATTCCCTCTGGCTTTGGCAGAAGCTGAAGGTGACGTCCCACTGCGAACACCCCAAGGCCCTGGAGGTGCTGAGCAGAAGCAGCACCTGCTGTTACCTGATGCCCTTCCCTGGCGAGCAGATCTCAAGTGGGAGCGAGGGAACCCTGAGAGGTAACGGACCCGGGAGAGAAGCTCTGAGCCCCCTGCCCTGGGCAGAGTAAAGCAACTGGGTCGCTGACCATGTCCGCGCGTGGATGGTAGAGAGATGGGGGATCTGACAGGATCTATTTTCCCCTACCATCGTCCGGCTCTCTCCCCTGCAGACATGAGTGCCAATTTCCGGGAGAGCCTGAGGGACTACGTCACCGCCCTGGTGGACTCAGCTGGTCAACATGCCCGGAGGGACCAGCATGAGGAGCTGCTGACTGGGACACAGCTCACTGCCAAGATAAAGGTGGGGACCGGTCAGCTGTGCTGGAGGGAGCAGGAAGGGGATGCTCTGTCCTTGCAATCAGTGATGACCCCAATACCCCCAATTCCCCAGCTGCCCCACCCCAGAGGTGGCTGCATCTCAGCGCCGGGCGAGCCGTCCCCATGTTCCCAGCCTTTCTCAGCCCTGTGGCGTCTGTGACGTGATGATTTCATTTGGTCCCTTTGCAGAATTTATCTGATGTGATGAAGAAACATTGCTCCGGCTTCTCCTCACCCTCTCAGGTACCGTCTCTGCCTCTGACCCAATCGTGGGGGGGTCTCCTCTCTCCCGTTCATACTAGGGCAGGGACAATGTTGGGACCTGGGTGCCTCCTGCTGGAGGAGACTGGAAAAGGGTCTGGGTGAAATCTTAGGTTCTCAGATTCCAAGATAGAAGAATTTCTCCAGCGCGGCTGCTGCTATAGGGTCCCTCTGCCCCTCCCGTGGACGTGTTTCCGGTCCGTGAGACCTGCAGCATCAATCAGCCCTGAGGGTGTCAGTGTCCAAAAGTAGGGATTTGTGTTTTGATTTTTCCTTCAGAAACCGTTGAGTTCCCCGCAAAGCCCCCAGACATTTCCACTGGGCCCAGATCTCCTCTATGGGTCGGAGTGATGGGGGAACACTTTGCCTCACGTGAGCGCCTCCTGTCAGCGGGGTTCGATCCAGCATTCTTCCATTTTCTCTTCCCGGAGCCCCCTGTTGGCGGTTGCCTTAGTCAGGGAGGTCTCCGGGAGCTCAGTCCTCTGGCTAAGTCACACATAGTCGAGAGACACAGTCCAACAAATGACTGGTCCTCTGCGTGGGCTTCAGCCTGTTCCTGGGCCTGTTGAAACTCAAGCCCCTTTCTCAGCCCATCCCAGCTGAGCACCATGGTTGGACAGCAACATCCATGAGCCTGTCCTCAGAGGACCATCGGGCAAGTAGAATTCATCTCCCACGATGCACCAGCATCTCCTCCCTTCATGAGAGGAAGCCAGGGATTGTAGCCCTAGTGCATCATGAGAGATGTAGTACGACCAGTGAGCTGGACATATAGAAGAGACTGAGGCAGCCAAACTACATTTCCCACAATGCACTACCATATTCTTTTAGGTGAGGGGAAGCTGGTCCATCATGGGAGATATAGTCTGCCAGGGAGCCTGACATACAGAAAAGAATGAGGCATCTTAACTACATTTCGCACAATGCAACAGCATCTCCTCTATAGGTGTGTGCGCCATTGCCTCAGTGCACTGTGGGACACACAGCTGTGTGGGGAAGGTGGCTTTAAAGCCACTTTTGCGATCCCTGGATTCAGGGCCCCAGGGTCTCAGGACCCACTGGGGCTGGAGGGTACAAGCCAGAGTCAGGCTGCGAGCCAGTGTAGACTCAGTGTAGACTCAGCGCTGCTGGACCCTTGCTCTGGCAGGCCACGGAGAGTATCCCACAATCCTACGGGGCCGACTTTCTTTCTGCTCTGGCCCATCAGGTTTGCGGGACAGTCCAGTTTTCCCAGGCTGCGCCACCACCAAAGAGGAAAAGGGCAGCGCAGCTGGAGAGAGTGCTAGGGAGTCGGATACGGGTCGTTTCACTCAGGCCCACGTAATGCCGTGTAGATGCTGGAGCCCCAGGCTGGGACCCAGTGTTCAACCCGTCCTCACCTGGGCTTACAAATGAGTGTAGATGCTCCTTGCCTAGGTTAACAAGCCCAGGGGCTGCTACTTCGAGTGCTATTTAATCCTGACCTTACATCACAGTGTAGACAGAATCTTTAACATGGACTGTAAAGTTCTGTTGGGCGTCAGCCTCAGATGGGCTGGGACGGGCACTACCCAGGCCCCCTTCTAGAGGCTGCTGCAATGGAAGCTGGACATGCTAGGTGGCAATAGCAACCCAGAAACTGTGGCTCACCTCGGCCTTGTCCTCCCTGCACAGATGGTCATCGCCTTCCACAACCAGAGAGTCCTGGACAGGGCCCGCGCAGACCACGCTGTGTTTCTGAGCGAGAAGGTGAGTCCGAGGGGGCAGCTGTGTCTCCAGCCAGAGAAAACCCAGGGAAACTTCCTGGCCAGCCCGGCAGCCTATGGGATCTGTGGCAAGAGATAAGAGTTCCTACCGCTAGCTCCCACAGCGGCTGCACAGATGGGAGCCCAAAATTGGCACAAGACGGGGGGGGGGGGCCCGGTCTCAAACCCGAGGGCTGTGCAGCACCCAGCCGTCGTGGGGGCCCCCAACTAAGATGGGGGTTGGTCTGTGCAGCACCTCGCTGACTGGGAGCCAATTCAGGCAGGAAATCTGTGCCGTGCCCGGCGCGATGGGAGCTCTGATCTCAGTGGAGGGCTGTTTGTATGAACAGGGCCTGATCTCAGTGGGTGAGGGGGTCTGTTGAATGCCCCCTGTGAAGTGGACCCCAATCTTAAGATGGAGCTGGGCCGTGCTTGCCCCTTCTAACGCTCTGGGCCGTCTCCTCTCCCGGCGGGCGCAGGACGGCGACTCCCGGAACATGATCGACTGCCTGAAGGTGAAGCCCAGCAAGATGGTGGAGCAGTTCGCAGAGTGGCGCAGGCAGTTGCTATGGCAGTGCCGGACAGACATGAAGGACCCGGCGCCGGAGAAGGAGGCCCAGCTGGCGGAGCTGGAGGCGGAGCTGAAGCGGGAGGCCGAGACCTTCCTGGAAATCTACGGGAAGCGCTTCAAGAAATTCGCTATTTTGGCGGGTGTGGGGGCAGGTGCGCTGGTCCTGGCACCGGTGGGTGGACTGTCGGTTTCGGGGTTGCCGCCAGCATTGCCACCTCTGTTGAGGTGGCTGCGGACCTTTGGGGCTGGGGTGGGCGCCACGGCCGGGGCCGTCGTGGGTGCGGGCGTGGGCGGGGGAGTGAGCGCGAACATCGCCCAGAAGGATACGCAGAGGGCCAGGGCTGCTGGTGGTGGAAGTGAGGAGGGGGACAACACCGAGGATTCATCCGAGGACAAACCCCTTCTCTGATCAGTGTGTCCCCCCCCGCACAATCTGGGGCTGACGAATGGGGTGACGGGGTGTCGCGTGGCCCAGACACGTCCTCCACAAGCCACCCCAGAGCGGGGAAGCCGTCGCCCCCAGGTTCTAAGAAGGGTTGTTTGGATCCTCTCGTCTGACCCGCTGTGCCACCCTGGCTGGAGAACACTGCCCACTTCCCCCGTGTTGGGCCCGGTATCTCCTGTTGTCACATCCTCAGATCCCAAACCAGTCCCACTGAAATAAGGTGCTATTGGGGTGTTAGGAATCCAGCCCTGTCCTGACAGTGCCCATCACCACCAGAGAAAGGTGGTTAAAGAAAACTTACTTTGATAGCATCCTGTCTGGCAAGAACTCACTTCTCAGTGGTGATCACTTAGCAATGGCATCAATTTCCGTCTGTTTTATCTTTACAGCCCCCACTTTTCTGTCTGGTTCTCTAGTTGTTTCTGTCTGTATAATTCATTTTCTTAGGGGTAAGTTAATTCGGGGAGTAGGATATAATTGGTTAGAGAGTTATGTTACAATATGTTAGGATTGGCTAGTTAAATTTCAGTAAAGTGATTGTTAAGGCATAGCTGAGAATATTATTATATAAACTGGAGTCAAACAGGCAGCTGGGGGAAGGGAAATTGGAATCACCTTGTGGAGGTTTGGGTCACAGACACCCCTTTGGGAACTGCCACCTATGTGCCTAGACTACTCAGAGCCCGTTTTCCCTGCCAGCCTGGGACTTCAGGACCCTGCCTTGTTTGAGCCAGACGCGCTGGCCTGCTGCAAACACGGACCGAAGACTGTACAAAGGTTTTTTCCATAGAGCAGGTGTGTCCCATGTTTTTAAAAGGTTTCCCACCAGTATTAACATCTTTGTCTTGACCCAGAGATGAAATAGCAAAAGACAGAAGATTAAGAGAAAATCTACAGTGGACCGGCTTTGTTCACGCCATGGAGCTTGTTTAGTGTCTACTGCATTTTCCAGTCCCTTTGTGTACCGGGATATGTGCCCTGATGCAGATTCTGCTGTCTCTTTGGAGGAGGATTTCAGTTCAGGCCCGTGTTTGGGGCTTTGGCAAGGAAACGATGCACTGTAACCATGCCCGCCCTCAGCCCCCCCGCCAGAATCTCTTTGGGTTGGACCCCACCCCCTTGTGAAGTTGACCGAATGCAAAGTGTTTCTCCCCCCAGCCTTGCAGAGACAGGGTTCTCCCTTACAAGGGCAGCAGGACCAGCATCTTTCCATGGGGTGCTTTGGATTGGTAAGATCCCCTCAGTTACCCCACTCTCTGCTCTCAACAGGTCAGCAGGGTGGAGTCTCCCCTCGAGGAGGTCTGACCCCCCAGTCTTCCCTTAAACCCTGACCCATAGGAGAAGGTGTGATGTTATTATTATGAACAGCGACTATATAGATCATTGTCACAACCAAGGTCCTGCAATGGCACCAAGTCTTGTGTAAAGGGGGCCATGTAAGGTGTCTATGACCAGGTGATGGTTTGCTGGTTATGATTGTACTATCTGTCTGCATGTGGCATTTTGTAGTTGACATTACAAGTATTGGCTCTACACTGGCTGTATCTCAAACTTATGCTGTGCTTCTGGGTCACATCCCAGACAAGTTGCTTTTAGCTTTGCTTAGCCTCCTTGATGGCCCATTAAGAACCATCAGCTACACAATGGACCTACTGAGAGTTTGGGAGGCTCCAATATACATAAGAAGTCTACCTGAGAACCTGCAAGGTTGCCTGTGGGTAATGGCTGCTATCTGCAAGTCCTGACCATGGACATGTGACTTGCCCATGTGACTCCAAACTCCATTTTGCTGTAATTCTCCACAGCAAGAACAAATTAGGGTTCTTGCACCTGGAAAAGGCTATAAAAGGCAGATGCATCAACTCCCTTTTGTTTTCAGTCCTGCTTCTTACTTTGGAGAAACCTTTGCTACACACAGAAGCTTTCAACAAAGGGCTGAAGGACCCATCCCAGCTGTGGATGTTTGTTCTCCAGAGACTTGATTTGAATTTGCAGTTTATTCTACAACTGATGCCAGCCTGAACCAAGAACTTTGCCATCACTGTCTGTAATTGATTCCATTTAACTAATTCTAGCCCTCACCTATCTCTTTTTCCCTTTATGAATAAACCTTTAGATTGTAGATTCTAAAGGACTGGCAACAGTGTTATTTGTGGGTAAGATCTGATTTGTATATTGACCTGGGTCTGGGGCCTGGTCCTTTGGGATCAGGAGAACCTTTCTATTGTATTGGGGTATTGGTTTTCATAACCATTTTGTCCCCATAACGGGTGCCTGATGGTGGTGATACTGGGGAACTGGAGTGTCTGAGGGAATTGCTTATGTGACTTGTGGTTTAGCCAGTGGGGTGAAACCGAAGTCTTCTCTTTTGGGCTGGTTTGGTGCCTTAGAGGTGGAGAAACCCCACCTGTATCTGCCCTGTTTGAAGCAATGTGTCCCGGCTCGGCACTCTCAGGTGGGTCCCACCAGGACCAGCACCGTCACAAGGGCCCACTAGGACCCTGCGGCGGCCGTTGCTGCAGGGAGGGAGCACGGAGCTGCACGGAAGAGGCAGGAACGCTCTGCTCCGGGGCCCCGGGAGGTGCATGGGGGCAGCAAGGGGAGGCCGGGGCACACTTGTGGGAGGCACAGGGTGGGGGTGGGGCAGTAAGTGGGGCCGGGGTGGAGACCCATCCCCAAATATTGGTGGAGCCAGGCCCCTGCGCTCTGAATACTCCTGGAGCCTGGCACCGCGAGGGAATATAACTCACCGCCCCTGGTCCTTGCTCCGGTTCCCTTTACCCAGAGGCCTTCCTGGCCTGAAGGACTCCCCATGTGAACTCCCCTCCTAACCCTGACAAGTCTGGGACCAGGGTGCTGGGAGACTTACATAAGAATGGGCCGAGCTGGGTCAGACCAAAGGTCCATCCAGCCCAGTATCCTGTCTACTGACAGTGACCAATGCCAGGTGCCCCGGAGGGAGTGAACCTAACAGGTAATGATCAAGTGATCTCTCTCCTGCCATCCATCCATCACCCTCCTCTGACAAACAGAGGCTAGGGACGCCATTCCTTACCCAACTCAGCTAATAGCCATTGATGGACTTAACCTCCAGGAATTTATCCAGTTCTCTTTTAAAGCCCGATACAGTCCTAGCCTTCACAACCTCCTTAGGCAAGGAGTTCCACAGGCTGGCTGTGTGCTGTGTAAAGACTGGCCATGGGTCGCTCAGGAAAGGGACCAGGGCGTCCCCACTCTGGGCTGCTCACTCTACACCAGCCACTTCCCCAACCCACTGATCTCTGCTGTAAGTTCAAACCAAACACCACTGAGTAAACAGCAGGGGTAACAAAAATAAGGGGAATTGTGAAAAGTTAAAGGAACAAGGGGCCCCTCCGTAAGAGCCCAGGGAGACTAGAAACAACCATCTATGGGGCTTAAGGAAGTTCACAGTCTGCTGTTCACATGTCCCAGACCTCCTGCCCAGGCTCTGTTTGTGCTGCGGTGTTACCAGGGGTCAGACATTTGCTCTGGGGGTGCCCCACGTCTTCAGGCATAGGCGCTAACTCCATGGGTGCTCTGGGGCTGTAGCACCCAATGGGGAACAATGGTGGGTGTTTAGCACCCGCTGGCTGCCCCCCATCAACACTTCTCACTCCCCCCAGCGCCTTCCTGTGGCAAAGAGTGACTGTTGGAAGGAGTTGCCGTCCCATCGTGAGTTTGTTGGGAAACGCCGCTGTGGCAAGGCCTGACAGAGTTTGACAGAATCCGATTTTTACTTATCTTATAATTCTGATGGGTTTTTTAACATATTTTTCCTCAGTTTTTGTTGACTTAAATTTTCACAGTTGTGAGTCATCACGGTGTGGTGTTATGTGTGGCTGTTCCCCAGCTGCTCCACTCCAGAGGTGGCTGCAGTTCAGGGCTGGGCAAGTCATCCTTGTGCAGCATTATTCATGGCTGTTCCCCGCCTGCTCTGCCCCAGAGGTGGCTGCATCTCAGCCCTGGGCGCTGGGTGACCGTTACCCAGCACTGGGAGAGTCGAATATTTGCTGAGGATTTTTGTTTCAGTTCTAGAAATTCCTCATTTCTGGGAAGAGGCAGTTGCTGGGGTGTTATTTCTGGAGGGAGAAAGTTCCAGGAATGTTCTAGGTGCCAAGGGCCAGAACCCTGCAGATTTTTGGGGAGATCAGAGGTGGGGAAAAGGGGCAAATGCAGCTTCTGGTTTTCTGAGCCTTCATGTCAAGTTTTTCTCTGGCACCACAAGGATGAGAAACTGACCCATGAGAATATCAGTGATCACCTGAGTCCTGGAGCTCAGGGCTTTAAAAGAAACTTGACACTTCGTGCGATGCCCGGTGCTCGTCCAGTAACCCCAGCAGAAGAGGAGAACCCAGCCTGCCATTTCAGGGTGGCAAAGGCAGCTCCCGGCTCCCGATCAAGGCGCCGACAGGGGTGCCAACGCCAACCTACCAAACCCTGTTTTTTCTCCCTCAGTTCCTCATGCAAAGACTTTTATGTCCCAGCCACGGACTTCCAGGAAACCAAAATTCATGGCATGGTGGTCAGTCAATGCTCAGATGCCAGCCCCTGACCTGGTGGAAGCTGGATCTGAGAGCAGGGCATGGCCGTGCTGGACAATACAATGGCTTAGATAATCGACTATATCAATTTTAATGGTGAGTCACCCGAAAGGTGGCTACAGACCTGGGGTCTGCCCGCCCGGGGTAGGAACAGGATATTTTTTTTGTATAAGTCCGACATATCAATACTTATTTTTAAACATTTTTCTATACAATTTTATCTATTTATTTTATTGATAGATTTAATTTAATTTAATTTTAATTTATAAATGTTATTGATTTATTTTTACCTTATACTTATTTTTAAACATTTTTCTACTTTTACTTATTTTGTTCGTTTGTTTTGTTTGTTTAATTTATTTATTAATTTAGTTAATTGCTTATTCAATTTATTTATTTTTACCTATTTAATTTTTTACTTATTTAATTTTGTACAGTTGCAGAAAATGATGCCGGGGGAGGGGTGTCAGGCAATTATTTTACTGACAGCAAACGCTGCGATCCAAAACGTCTAAGCTTTATAACCGCATGGACAATTGTGAAAACCACACGAGAAAATATACAAAGTTAATCTCAAATCAGACCTCTTCATTCACTAGCCTGTTTGTAACACACCTAATTCAGAAGTCTAAATCATTGGATTTTGACTCTAAGTTTATGAGCCTCACTTTCCTTATGTTTCCTTTTGGTAAATTTCGATGCTTTCTGATGGAAATATTTGTCCATTGGTTTGGGATGATGCAGTGAAATTGACATTTACTGATAACAATCTGATCCTTTCAAGCCTAGTAATGAATTAGAGACCAGGATCCGAATTCGAAAAGACCTTGACAAGTTGGAGAATTGGTCAGAAATCAACAAGACGAAATTCAGGAAAGACGAGTGCAAAGTAGGAAGGAAAAATCAAATGCACAGTACAAAATGGGGAATCACTGACAAGGTGTTTGTATTGCTGGAAAGGACCTGGGGGCTATAGCAGATCACAAATTAAATATAAATCAACAGTGGGATGCTGGGCAAAAAAGGTGAATATTTTTCGGGGCTGTATTAAAAGCAGTGTCGTCAGTGAGACATGGGAGGTCATTTGCCTACTCTGTGGTGAAGTCTCGGTGGCACACTGTCCTGGATTCTGGACACCGCACTTCAGGAAAGATGTGGACAAATTGGAGAGTCCAGAGGAGAGCAACGAAAATGATCAAAGTTTCCGAAAACTAGGCCTACAGGTTAAAAACACGTCCCCTGTTCAATCTCGAGGAGACAGAAGGGAGATCTGGATCAGATATTAGGAAAATCTTTCTAATGCTCAGGGTAGTTGAGGCATCTGGAACGGGCTTTCAAGGGAAGTTGTGGGATATATCTGTCACTAAAGGCTTGTAAGAAAAGGTTGGACAAGCACCTACCAGCCGGCCACTTCCTGACACCAGCCAGAGACGGGACAGCTGGGTGGAAAGGAGGTTGGGAGCTTCTTCAGCATCAGCACATGCAGCTGGGAATCCGGCCAAAATCCGTCCCCACGGGGCGGCTCTAGCCAGGTTTATAACTTGCTGCCTCGAAGCCGGGGCTGGCTGCACCGCTGGCTGGAGGCTGAGCTGGGCTGTCCTGACCCAGAGCTCCTGTGGGGCCGGATCATCGGGGGGCTGTGCTCCCAGCTGGCCATGTTGCTGCTGCTGCTGGTGCTACTGTCCCCAGCACATGGTAAGAGGGACCAAGGGATCCAGACAGATGTACAGCTGCGGGGAACAGACCGGAGGGGATGATCCCACCCCAGGGCAGGGGGAATAGGCTGGGCGGGGGACGATCCTGCCCCATTGGACTGGCGCTGACCCTCTCCCAGGGCCTGGGTTCGTGGGTTCATGGGTCTTGGGGGATGTGAGGAAAACGGATCCTGTCCAGAGAGGGGCAGAAATGACAGTGGAGGTCCCCAGGCTCTGCGGTGCATGAAGGGACCCTGCTCGCACCCCAGACATCCCCGCCTTGACCCCTCCGCCCCTCTGACTAACCCCCACGGGAGCCACAGCCCCCAGTTCCCCTCCCACTTGTTGTGCCCCAATCTCCTGCCGTCAGGCTTGGCTGGGTAGAAAGAGCGCAGGTAGCCCTGACAGCAGCCCTCGTTCATCTCATGCCAGTGTTCACTCTGAAGCCTACTGACACAGTGTAGCCACCTACAATTTGGGGTTTGGTATGGGGATTATGGGAGGACCTATGGGACAGTGGGTCTGGCTTGTATTCCAGCCCTTTAAGGACATAAGAGTATAAGAATGTTCCTACTGGGTCAGACCAAAGGTCCATCTAGCCCAGTATCCTGTCTGCCAACAGTGGCCAGTGCCAGGTGCCCCTGGGGGAATGAACAGAGCAGGGAATCATCAAGTGATCCATCCCGTGTTGCTCAATCCCAGCTTCTGGCAAACAGAGGCTAGAGACACCCTCCCTGCCTGTCCTGGCTAATAGCTATTGATGGACCTGTCCTCCATGAATTTATCTAATTCTTTTTTGAGACCTGTTGTGGTCTGGGCCTTCACAACATCCCCTGGCAAGGAGTTCCACAGGTTGACTGTGCGTTGTGTGAAGAACTATTTCTTTTTATCTGCTTTAAACTTGATATCTGTTAGTTTCATTTGGTGACCCCCGTTCTTTTGTTATGAAAAGGAGAAAACAACACTTCCTTGACTACTTTCAATACACCAGTCATGATTTTATAGACCTCAATCATATCTCCCATTAGCTATCTCTTCTCCAAGCTGAAAAGTCCCGGTCTTATTAATCTCTCGTTATTTGGAAGACGTTCCATACCCCTAATCATTTTGGTTGCTCTTTTCTGAACCTTTTCCAATTCCCATAGATTTTTTTTGAGATGGGATGACCAAATCTGCACGCAGTATTCAAGATGTGGGCATAGCATAGATTTATACAGAGACAATATAATATTTTCTGTCCTATCATCTATCCCTTTCTTAATTATTCCCAACATTCTGTTCGCTTTTTTCACTGCCACTGCACATTGAGTGGATGTTTTCAAAGAACTATCCACAATGACTCCAAGATCCCTTTCCTGTGTGGTAACAGCTCATTTAGATCCCACCATCTTATATGTTTAGTTGGGATTATGTTTTCCTATGTGCATTACTTTACATTTATCAACACTAAACTTAATCTGCCATTTTGTTGTCCAGTCACCCAGTTTTGAGAGATCCTTTTGTAGCTCTGCGCCATCTGCCGGGGTCATAACTCTCTCGAGTAATTTTGTATCATCTACAGATTTTTCCACCTCACTGTTTACCCCCTTTTCCAGGTCATTTATGAATATATTGAATAGGACTGGTCCCAGAACAGATCCCTGGGGGACACCACTATTTACCTCTCTCCATTCTGAAAATTGACCATCCATACCTACCCTTTGTTTCCTATCTTTTAACCAGTTATAAATCATTGAGAGGTGTGAAGGAGTGGAAATGCTCTCAATGGCTCCTCTGACTATTGTGTGAAGGTGGCCATACCTGAAGCTGTAACTTGACTACAGGTGGGGGGAAGAGGTCACCTGACCTCCTGTCCGGGAAGGAGACAAAGGAAGCAGGGGAGGAGCTGGGGAGTGATTTTCAGTCTGCAGCTGGCTAAGGAAGGGCAGGGAGGCCCAGATAGGGTCTGGCCTCCCTGGACCCCCGAAATGGATCCAGCTGAGGGATCCAGTTCACTCTATCTACAAGCTCTGTGTTAGATCATGTTCCTGTCATCTAATAAACCTCTGTTTTACTGGCTGGCTGAGAGTCACGTCTGACTCTGGAGTTGGGGTGCAGACTCACGGGCTTCCCCAGGACTCTTCCTCGCTGGGCTCAGTGGGAGAAGTGCACGGAGGGGCAGAAGGTGCCGAATGCTCCGAGGTCAGAACCAGGAAGGTGGAAGCTGTAAGCGGTGAAGCTCCTAGCCTTGGAGACAGGCTGTTCACAGAGAGGAAGCTTCCCCCCGAAGTCCTGACTGGCTTCATAGGGAGCAGTTCCAGAGCGTTGCCCCGGGGACTCCGTGACAACTGGTGGCAGCGGTGGGATGTACTGCACCCCATGGAAGGCGCGTCTGACAGTAAGTGACTGGGGAGCAGTAAAACAGAAGGGGATCGCTGGGGACCAGGCGTGCTGAAGGCTCAGAGAAGGCCGGTTTCAGGGGGTGGAGAAGCTGCGGCTCAATCCCTGAGAGTGTATGACCAGCGAGAAGGACTGCTGCGGAATCAGGGTCCCCCTGAGAACTGCGGGGCGCAGTCTCAGGGGCGGAGAAGCCTGTGGCTTGGCCCTCGGAGGGAGAAGGACTTTTGCAGTAACAGGGTTCCCCTGGGAATTGCAGCAAGCGGTTCCAGGGGCCAAGGGGTTGCAGCTCAACCCTGGCAAAGAGGCGGTGGCCTCGAGAAGGGCTGGCACACAAAAGGGGTTCCTCCTGGAAACCGTGGGGCACTGAGAGCACACAGGCCTGCGAGTCCACAACAACCTGCGAACAGTGGAGTGATGGCTTATCACCATCTCCTTGAGAAGGACGTTGTAACCCTGTGCAAACAGAGGGTTATGCCTTGAGATGTGCACACAGACACAGTTAATCGTGCAGCGGAAGGTTAATGACCAGCTGGCGGATTATGGCCATTAGAAGATGCAGATTCCTGAACCAGCTGGGGTTGCAGGAGAATCTGGGAGCATCTGGAGTGGTCACTGGGCATCTCCAAGACTCCTGTCCCCAACCAGACGGGGGTCTTCACGATTGGGTTCCCCATCCGGGGACCGAAGAGAGAGGGAAATGGAGCTGAGTCCAAGAAGGGAAGTGGACTGTGAGAGGCAGCAAAAGCCTGGAAAAGCGCTGCAGGAGGAGCAGCAGTGTGGACTGGGGATGGTGAAGCCGAGGGGCCCAAGGGACTTCCGAGGGGTGAGTGGGGATAGACCCCTGGATGCCAGTTCCGCAGGGAGCGTCAATACTAAATTGGGGTCCCTGGTTAAGGGATGGGGGGATGGGAATGTCCACCTCACTGCTGTGGAGCAGGCTGGCAATTCGAACCAGGGGAATCCTGTGGAAAAGCCCCGGTGTCTAGCTCCCTTGCTGTGTCCCAAGGCTATCGATGCCATCAGCCAGATGGGTGGGGCAGTGGACAGACTCCCACCCCTGACCCCAACCTGTATGTCTGTGTGGAGTCCCCTGGGTTCAAGTCGTGTGGACACCCAGAGGGAGCGGAAGGTGGGGGTGAATGGGGAGACAGTCCTGGGGTGGCGAGACCCTGGGATGGAGAGAAGTGTTGTTGGGCCCCGGGTGGCACAGTGTCACCAGAAGCTGGGGGACTGTGTGACGGTCCCAGGGATGGAGATATTCGCCCTGCCTAGAGCCCAGACCCCTGTGCAGACACAGGAGGGGTCAGGCTGGCTGGTTGTTGGGAGTCTCCAGGATATGGGCTGTGAGATCCTGTTGGGGGGTGACTGTGTCTCTTTGGGGCAGGATCCAGGCCTTGCTCCTGTAAGGGCCGAGGGTTTGAATTTGAATCCAGGGAACCAATCGACTGAGAGGGAAATGATCAGTGAAAATGCAGGTGACCTGGCTGGCAGGTGGGAGGAGTGGCTAGGCTCAGGATGCCGGTGGGACAAAGAGATGATCCCCGCCCCCTCCACACACCGGAGAGGGGGCTCTTTCTGGCTCTGATGCTGTGACCAGAGCAGTGAGCTCGCTGCCTGCCCCACTGGGCCAGCCAGGGCAGCGCTGAGCACAGGGGGAGATAAGACCCCAGCTGAGTGGGGGGATCCCCAGGCAGAAAGACATGCTGCTGGAAAGAGATTCCACGGCAGGGAAGGGGACTATGGACATAGTGGGGCCCCTTAGCAAGGGGATCCGGATGGGGAAGAAATGCATCCTGGGGGTGATGGATTTCACCAACCGCTACCCAGGGTGGGGGATCTGTCCTCCACCGAGGCAAACACCCTGGTAGATACGCTGCTGACCAGCCTCAGCAGAGAAGGGGTCCCCAGCGAATTCCTTACGGCCCAGGGGTCAAATTTCATGTCAGCCCTGCTCCAGGGCTTGTGGGAGAAATGTGGGGTCTGGCCCATCTGGGCCTCTGCATATCACTCTCAGTCCAATGGGCAGGTGGACAGGATCAGAGATTGGCCCATTCTCCAGGCATCTATCGAGATAGCTGGGTACCCCCGCGGGGTTGAACCCCACGTTAGATCCCTAGCTGCCCCAATCACTGAGCTAGGTAAGAAGGAGAAGCCAGACAAGGTGGTCTGGACCGAACAGTGCCAGAGGGCTCTCTGTGCATTGAGGGAGGCGCCAATCAAGGGGCTGGTGTAACTCCTACCAAGGAATGGAAAAGATAATGGGCGTCCATGAAACCATTGGTGGGGTTTGAACTTCTCCAGGTCACTGGCTAAAGTGACCTTGTTCAGTTCGGTCTCGAAGGGGGGAGAACTGTGACCGAGTTGGACTGTTCTTAATGTTCTCTCTGAATACTGTGTGGGTGCCTCAGTTTCCCCTGTGCATTTCTTGAGTGTCTATGTGGAGGGATAAGGGTGTGTAATTGGTACAGAGCAGGGGACCAGTGTAAGTAAGTGGCCAACGCCCTGTATCGGCAATTGAGGGCCTGGGCCCTTCCCCCCTGTCAAGGTGTGGGCTGGAAGTGTTGGATAACAAAGGGATCAGGTGACCTCCTGGCCCGGGAAAGAGGCAAAGGAAAAACAGAGTACGGGCTAGGGGGTGAGTCTTGAGCTGGCTGGGAACAGGGAGTGAAGGGCAGACGAGCTATCTGGCTCTCTGCTCCAAAATGGACCCAGCGGAGGGGGTCCGGTTCTCTGTACCTGCAAGCTCTGTGTTAGATCATGTTCCCGTTGTCTAATAAACCTCTGTTTTACTGGCCGGCTGAGAGTCACGTCTGACTGTGGAGTTGGGGTGCAGGACCCACGGGCTCCCCCAGGACCCTGCCTGGGCAGGCTCGCTGGGGGAAGCGCACGGAGGGGCACAAGATGCCGAATGCTCCGAGGTCAGACCCAGGAAGGTGGAAGCTGTGAAGCTCCTAGCCCTGGAGACAGGCTGTTCACAGACAGGAAGCTTCCCCCCGAAGTCCTGACTGGCCTCACAGGGAGCAGTTCCAGAGCATCGCCTCAGGGACTTGGTGAGAGATATGAACTCCCGTCTCCTGCCCCAAAGCCCAGAGCCCATGGGCAGGGCTGCTGACAGATGTGCCTGGCCCCAGGGCAAAGTGGGGCTGGGGGAACTCCATCACCAAGAAGGGGTGGGGCTTTGGGCAGAAGGGGCGGGGCTGGGGGATGGACTCCCCAAGCCAGACCTTCAGCGCTGCCTGGCCTGCGCCACCTGGGGTCCAGCGGTGATTTAAGGGCCTGGGGCTCCGGCTGCTGCATCAGTCATAAGTAGCGGCGGGCCCTTTTAAATCGCCGGGTCCATTTTGTCATCATTTTGTCATCCCCCCAGCTCGTCGGCAGCCCTGCCCATGGGGCTGGCTGGGATGGTTCCCTGGGGTTCTCCTGGTTGGGGCACCAACCCCCCCAACTAACCTTCTCCCTCACAAAGGCAGCGTGGTCTCGGCGGGCTCTGTCCATGGCTCTCTGGTTGAAGAGGTGACGCCGATAGCGCTCTCTGTAGGTCTCCAGGAAGGTCTCATCCTCCCGAGTCAGCTCCTCCATCAGCAGGGTCTCCTCCATAGGGGTCGGTAACCTTTTAGCAGTGGGGTGCCGCGTCTTCATTTATTCATTCTCATTTAAGGTTTCTCGTGCCAGTGATACATTTCAACATTTTTTAGAAGGTCTCTTTCTATAAGTCTTTAATATAGAACTAAACTATTGTTGTATGTCAAGTAAATAAGGTTTTTAAATTGTTTAAGAAGCTTCATTTACAATTAAATTACAATACAGAGCCCCCCGGACCAGTGGCCAGGAGCCAGGCAGTGTGAGTGCCACTGAAAATCAGCTCGCGTGCCGCCTTTGGCACTCGTGCCATAGGTTGCCTACCCCTGATCTATAGCAATGAGCAGTGACTCAGCCCACTTCACAGCGCCCCCTAGAGCTGCACTTGGGCATCGGGGCCAGCCCTGACCCCCAGGGGAAAGTGCCCCCTGCTGATCCCCCGCCCCACTCCCTGCAGCACAGCGCCCCCTACTGAGCCCCCCAACCTGGTAGGAACTGAGCAGTGTGGACAGGGCGGAGAGTTTGATGCTGGTCTCCTTGTTCCTTTCAACGTCCATGGAGCCCTCGGTGTCGACCAGCAGCACGGCCACCTGGGGCAGGGAAGAGTGAGAGCCCCAGGTCAGCGCCCGGCTTTGTCCAGCCACCCACGGCCCCTCCGCCCCCGGAGCCTGGAGCCTGCCCCCTGCTCTGCCCCCCCGGACCCTGGCATCTCATTCTCACCCACCCCACTGTTAGCTCCCTCTTCTCATTCTTCTCCATCCCGCCCTGTTCTCTCTCCATCAGGTTCCCCTGGTGCTTCCTTCCCCACATCTCCATCCCTCCCTGTTTCCCCCCAGTCCCTCCCTTCCCAGCCCTCTACCCTGTTCCCCTTTCCCTTCTCCCTGAGCCCCCATGACTCCCTCCCCCTTCCCCGTGCACCCCCCTTTTCCCCCACTCACCTGCCTCCCCTCATCTGGGACCCAGAAGGGCTGACTCCAGGCCCAGAGCCCATTGGTGACTCACTGTGTATCCACTCGCCACTCAAACCCCTCCAGGGTCTCGTCTTCCCGGCCCATCCACGACCCGTCCCCCACGTCCTGCCAGGGGAAAATGGCTGGGAGCTCAGTGTAGGGTGGAGGAGAAGAGTGACTGGTCCCCCCCAACACCTCCAGACTGTAGGTCCTGGGAGGGGCTGGGGGATATATTACTAGTGTGGGGCGGGGATGGGGGGTGCTCAGAATCTGAGACAGATACACAAACCCACGCCATGGCCGTGGGGAAACACGTCTCAAGTCCCAGACTCACTCCCTGCCCCTGTTCTCCCCGGATGTTTCTGCATGTGGGCCAAGTGATGTGAGCGGCCTACGGACAGTCTGGACAGAGAGACAGACAGACAGACACATTGGGCTCCAGATAGACACATGCCAGGGTCCAGCCATGGCCACAAGGAACTGGACATGTGGGTGTGTGTATGTCTGTGCTAGGGGGACTCTCACAGGTGGCTGTACAGCTCTGACCCTCCAGCAGGGGGCGGGATGGGGCCGCTCACACCCACAGCTCACTCCTGTTCCCGTTCACACTCACCGGGCTCCGGAGCCGGCGCATCAGGCAGTTCATCAGGAAGGATTTGCCCCGGCGCTGCTCCCTGATGATGGACACCAGGCAGACGGGGGCGTCCCCCACCCCAGGCAGCATTTCAGGGCCTCCTCATCCAGGAGCAGCTCCCCTTCCTCATCCAGATGCACCAGCTGCACCAGGCACCCCGGCTCAGTCCCCGGCCCCTGCTGCAGGGACAGAGCAGGGTCAGAGATCAGACCCCACCCCTGAGCCAGCCAGTCCCCTGTACCCCAGATCAGAGCCTCGTGCCTCATTCCCTACCCACTGAGCCCGCCAGTACCTGCCCTGGGGCTGGATCAGTGGCAGCCCTCTCTGGAGGGGAAAGACCCCTAGATTCTCATTGGGACGCATCAAGGGAGACTACGCCCGCCTGGTGAAGACCCTTAAAGGCTCAGGGGATCTTCAGTGGGATTCACCATGTCCCTGGAGGAGGAGAGCGAAGATGAGACAAGATGCTGGTGATCAACAGATGGCTCAAGGCAGTGGGGCTAAGGGGGCTGGAGCACATGACTTATGAGGAGAGGCTGAGGGAACTGGGATTGTTTAGTTTACAGAAGAGGAGACTGAGGGGGGATTTGATAGCTGCTTTCAACTACCTGAACTGGGGATCCAGAGAGGATGGATCTAGACTGTTCTCAGTGGTAGCAGATGACAGAACAAGGAGTAATGGTCTCAAGTCGCAGAGGAGGAGGTTTAGGTTGGATATTAGGAAACACTATTTCCCTAGGGAGGGGGGTGAAGCACTGCAATGGGTTCCCTAGGGAGATGGTGGAATCTCCTTCCTCAGAGGTTTTTAAGGTTGGGCTTGACAAAGCCCTGGCTGGGATGATTTAGTTGGATTGGTCCTGCTTTGAGCAGGGGATTGGACTAGAACCTCCTGAGGTCCCTTCCAACCTTGATAGTCTATGATTGTATGGTTGATCACTGGGAGGTGTTCATGGACAGATGATTGTTCTCAGCGGATGGACCTCCACCTATGTAGGGAGGGAGACAGACTTCCAGGATGGAGGCTGGCAGAACTGGTTAAACTAGGAGTTCAGGGGAGATGGCTCGGAGCCTAGACATAACAGCCAATGTCCTCTTACAAGACAGGCATCAAGAACCCAAATTGCTTATGGGGCTGGATTGGCTGGAGATGAGAAAGGTCCTGGGCAGTGTGCCTGAGATGGGAAAGGTCCTTCCTTTCCCCTTAACTGGCCTGACTGGTCTTACCAGCTCCATCTCGTCCCACCGGTGCTTGCTGATGTTCTCTACTGGGTTCTAGACGTGTGTCTCTGGGCTGAGACCTGGCTCCAGTGAATCGAGAGGCAGCCCCGGCAGAAGTTGTGGCCGCACTCAATGGAGACGGGGTCATCCAAGACATCCAGGCAGCTGGAGCAGGTGATGTCCACCCCAGAGTCACGCCATCCCTCCGACTCTGCAGGCTTGGAGAGGTCCACTGGGTCAGGAGCTAGCCCATGGGAACATCAGGCCTATGACTGGCAAAGGGAGATGGTTAGAGTCGGAGGGAGGGGAAAGACAGGACTCTTGGGTTTTCTCCCTGATTTGGAGAGGAGAGTGGGGTCTGGTGGGTTATAGCAGGGGGGGTCTGGGAGCCAGGACTCCTGGGTTCTCCCCGGCTCTGGGAGGAGAGTGGGGTCTGGTGGGTTAGAACGGGGGTCTGGGAGCCAAGACTCCTGGCTTCTCTCCCTGGCTTTGGGAGGAAATCGGGGTCTGGAGAGTTACAGTGGTGAGAGGAGCTGGGAGCTAGGACTCCTGGGTTCTATCTCTAGTCCTCACCACTGTTCTGGGTAAGTTTCCATTGGGGTGCTGTGAGCTGGCCACTCCCATTCTCTGGCCAGACTGGTGAGTGCCAACGGGAGGACACTGCCCGCTGTACCCACTGCGGGTGGGGTTTTTGGGTTGCCTGGAAGCCCAGGAGGGCAGCGCCCCAAACTCTGATGGGAATGATACAGCCATTACTGAGCTCAGTGCATGGAAAACACCCGACCCGCCAGGATGTGGGCTCGGCCGTGGGGTGCGACACTCAGAGCCCCCCGGGCGTCTGCCAGCCCAGCCGGCCAAAGGACCTCAGAAATGCCAGCTGCCATTGCTCCAGTTCTCATTGCAGGAGGGCTGCCTTGGGCATCCTGAACCCTGCCCCCGCCCCCCAGCTCACAAGCCCTGGGGATCCCGGACAAAGCGCATCTGGGCAGAGCAAACCACACCCCCAGTCGCTAGCCGCAGGCTGGGAGAGGGGATGGAAGGAAGGTCACTGGAGAGGATCTGGGCACCGTGCCCGGTAGCTCTGATGACCAGAGCCAGCCCTGCTCTGCCCCCCAGCAGATCTCGAAGCGTCCTGCCGCTGAGATACCCTCAGCCCTGGATCTTAGCTCTGCTGGTGCCCCCCATCCCCAATCCGCAGCCCCCTGCTAGCCCTGCCCTGGCTCCTCACCCCACAGATCTGCTGGTGGCCCCCAATCGTGTCCCTCCACCCCCTGTTATCCCAGCCCTGGGTCCCTTCCCCCCAGCACTGTTGGTGCCCCTCACTCCTGACCCGCAGTCCCCTGCTAGCCCAGCCCTGCCCCGCCCTTGCCCACCACAGCTCTGCTGCTGTAACTCACCCTGGTGAACAGAAGGAAGCGCAGACCCGTTTGTCTCTGATGGTTTCCCTCTCTGCATCTCTCTCTGCACAGAGTGACGGGCTGACGGCTCCTGCTGCCGGTTTTATTCAGTCTCTGGCTTTGGTCATTGGATGCCCTGCAAGTGGCTGAGGAATCTTGGCTCCTCTCCCTAGAAATATTTTTAGAGGGGACAGCTGGCACGAGGGTGGAACCCTGGGCGGGTTCCCTGGACCCTTGACCGGGGCACGTACTCTCGGCCCTGGTGTGTCGGGGTTGAACTAGGGCAAGGGAAACCGGTGACAGCCCCGGTGATGTTGCACCCCATAAGGCTTTATGGGAATATGCTTAGGAAAGTAAATATAACATTACTGGAAGATGTGGTATGCTAGATGTGCCCTGTAACAGATCGCTGCAAAGGTTGTGATCTGCTGAATCTCTTCCTCCGAGTGGCGCTATGCCTGTATTTAAAGTGTTTGCTGTAGGAAGCACACAAGACAGATTGGGTCAACATAGTGTGAAGGGGTTATGCAAGTAATTGGGAGGACTTAACCAGTAATGGACTTCGGAGACACCAATCCACATCTGAGCTTTCCTAACATGTAAACACTGGTGTCGGCCTGCAAAAAGCTGAGTTGTTCAGAGACATGCAACTGGCTAGAGACCCCCCCTATTGTGAGGTGGGACAAGAGAGAGACTATATAAGCCCCAAGGAAACTCCTCCATTTTATCTTCAGCTGGCTCAAGAGACACCCTCTTCACCCCCAAAGAAACTGGAACATAGGCCGGGAACTACAGGGCGTGTGAGTGATTGCTGGACCCAGACTAGGAGGATGTCTAGTCTGTAGAAAAATGCTTATTGGAACATCTCAGCCCCCCACCCCCCTCACCAGATAAAGAAACAGATCTTAAGACGGTTAAAGAAAATGTAGGTTGATAACATCCTGTCTGTGAAGAAATCATTTATCAAGAGTTGTGGTTGTGAAATCCTCATTCCTTTCATTATGGTCCCCACTTCTCTATTGTTTATCTCTCTGGTTCTCTAATTGTTTCTGTCTGCTGGCTAATTCATTTTGCTAGGGGTAAGTTAATTATAGTAGTGGAATATTATTGGTTAGAGAGTTATGTTACATTGTATTAGATCAATTTCAGTAAAATGATTGGTGAAGGTCTAGCTAAGCAGGGTCCAAGTTTCACTCTACAAACTGGGTCCAAGAAGGAGACCAGCTGGGAAGAGAAGAAGAAGAAGGAAAGACCTGGAAGAAGAAGAACTCACCCCCCAAGACTCAGCCTAAGATCAGAGCTGTTAAAAATCCTTTGCACGACCGCGCCGTGCAGCATCTAGGACCCAGATGAGAGCAATGTTGCCTGGCCAACAGTGGAAGTCCGCTTGCATGATCAGGCCTGCATCATCATATGTAATGGACTGAAGGTGAAAAATCCATTACTTTCTACATACTGCACAGACTACAGTGAGAGATTATGCCAGACACTATCAAAGAAACTGAGGAACCACCTGATCAGCAAACAGGTAAACATCAAAAAAGAGCTTTCCAACCTGGAGACCTTGATAAACATCCAACCTTCCACACAAACAGACTTTACTAAAATAAGACAGGAGATCTATATTACACACTTCACCTCTCTACAAAAGAAAAAGGACTGCAAGCTATCTAAAATCCTGCCTGCCATATGGGGCCACAACAGTTGTACCCCTAACTCACCCAGCAATATCGTCAATCTATCCAGCTACACACTCAGCCTGGCAGAAGAGTCTGTCCTATCTCGAGGACTCTCATTCTGCCCCACCATCCCCACAAACAATTCTGCGGTGATCTGGAAGCCTACTTTCTCCGTCTCAGACTCAAAGAATACTTTCAAGACAACATAGAACAGCGCACTGATACACAGACACCATCCCACCAGCAGCACAAGAAGAAGAACTCCACATGGACTCCCCCTGAGGGTCAAAATGACAGTCTGGACCTATACATAGAATGCTTCCGCCGACGTGCACAGGCAGAAATTGTGGAAAAACAACATCGCCTGCCTCACAACCTAAGTCGAGCAGAACACAATGCTATCCACAGTCTCAGAAACAACCCTGACATCATAATCAAAGAGGCTGATAAAGGAGGTGCTGTTGTCATCATAGACAGGTCTGACTACCAAAAGGAGGCTACCAGACAACTCTCCAACACCAATTTCTACAGGCCACTTCCCTCAGATCCCACTGAAGAATATACTAAGAAACTGCACCGTCTACTCAGGACACTCCCTACACTAACACAGGAAAAAATTAACATACCCTTAGAGCCCCGACCGGGGCTATTCGATCTATTACCCAAGATCCACAAACCTGGAAATCCTGGACGCCCCATCATCTCAGGTATTGGCACTCTCACTGAAGGACTGTCTGGATATGTGGACACTGTACTCAGACCCTACGCCACCAGCACTCCCAGCTATCTCCGTGACACCACTGACTTCCTGAGAAAACTACAGTGCATTGGTGATCTTCCAGAAAACACCATCCTAGCCACCATGGATGTAGAGGCTCTCTACACAAACATCCCACACAAAGATGGAATACAAGCTGTCAGGAATAGTATCCCTGATGATGACACAGCACAAGTGGTTGCTAAGCTCTGTGACTTCATCCTCACACACAATTATTTCAAATACACTGAACACATCACAGGACATCGTCAGTATCAGGTCGAGTAGCCGAGACCACCGGCCAGGGAAGCAACCCACCCCTACTTTCCTGACAAACAGAGGGACGCACCCCACCCATATACTTATCGCCTGCACCGCCACGGACTTAGACTCTCGCTACACACCATGGGTGCCGTACCCGAACACACCTATACACTAACGCTTTAAAAAACTCCCACACCCCAATCTGGATCTGTGCTGGATATGAAATATGCATGTACTTTGAAAACCCTGTAGCTTTTACATACAATCGCCCATAACCCCAACCTGACTCCAGATGTCCAGCACCTTACTTCTTAACTTGTGTATGTTTTCATTTTTTAACATTAGTTTTAATAAAGTTTTAGACCTCCAGACCATTGGCACCGCTATGGCACCCGCATGGCCCCACAGTATGCCAACATCTTTATGGCTGACCTGGAACAACGCTTCCTCAACTCTCGTTCACTCACGCCCCTCCTCTATCTACGCTACATTGATGACATCTTCATCATCTGGACCCATGGGAAAGAAACTCTGGAAAAATTCCACCATGATTTCAACAGCTTCCACCTCACCATCCACCTCAGCCTGGACCAGTCTACACAAGAGGTTCACTTCCTAGACACCACGGTGCAAATTAATGACGGCCACATCAACACCACCCTATACCGAAAACCTACCGACAGCTACGCCTACCTTCATGCCACCAGCTTCCTTCCCAGACACACCACACGATCCATTGTCTACAGCCAAGCACTGAGGTACAATCGTATTTGCTCCAACCCCTCACACAGAGACCAACACCTACAAGATCTCCACCAAGCTTTCTCAAAACTACAATACCCGCACAAGGAAATAAGGACACAGATCAACAGAGCCAGATGTGTACCCAGAAGCCTGCTGCTGCAAGACAAGCCCAAGAAAGAAAACAACAGAACACCACTGGCCATCACCTACAGTCCTCAGTTAAAGCCTCTCCAATGCATCATCAGTGATCTACAACCCATCCTGGACAACAATCCCTCACTTTCACAGGCCTTGGGAGGCAGACCAGTCCTGGACCACAGACAACCTGCCAACCTCAAGCATATTCTCACCAGCAACAGCACACCGTGCCATAATAACTCTAACTCAGGAACCAATCCATGCAACAAACCTCGATGCCAACTCTGCCCACACATCTACACCAGCAACACCGTCACAGGACCTAACCAGATCAGCCACACCATCACTGGTTCATTCACCTGCACATCTACCAATGTAATATATGCCACTATGTGCCAGCAATGCCCCTCTGCTATGTACATCAGTCAAACTGGACAGTCCCTATGAAAAAGGATAAATGGACACAAATCAGATATCAGGAACGGCAATATACAAAAACCTGTAGGAGAGCACTTCAATCTCCCCACTCACACCACGAAAGACTTAAAGGTCAGCATTTTGCATCAAAAAAACTTTAAGACCAGACTGCAAAGAGAAACTGCAGAGTTGCAATTCATTTGCAAATTTGACACAATCAATTTGGGACTGAATAGAGATTTTGAATGGCTAGCTAACTACAAGAGCAGTTTCTCTTCTCTCGCTGCTCACACCTCCAGTTCAGCTGCTAGAGGAACACCCCCTGCTCCCTGATTAGAGATAACAGCTGGACCCACCCTGTTATCTTTAACCTGGTTCTTGCCTCCCTATTTATACCTGCCCCTGGATACTTCCACTGCATGCATCCAACAAAGTGGGTATTAGCCCACAAAAGCTTATGCTCTAAAACTTTAGTTAGTCTTTAAGGTGACACAGAACTCTTTGTCACTTCTGCATGATCAGGATTGGTGAGCACGGCATTGTATGCTTATTGTGTGTATTCTGCTTGGTAATTGTTAATAAACAGAGGATCAGGATATTACTGTGTAAGGCTCATTCACTGGTAAGATGTCCTGCCCATCTCCAGAAGTAGTTACACCCAGAGCCCTATGTATTGGGAAAGAGGGTGGGTATTTACATTGACCAAGTTAGTTACACCCTGAACCCTACAAATTGAGTAAGGATAGGTGCTTTTTGCCTGGAGCCCTATGTATTGGGAAAGGGGGTGGGTACTTCAGTTGACCAGGTTAATTACACCCTGAGCCCTACAAAATGGGAAAAGGTGGGGTACCCTAATTTGTGCATGTAACAAAGGAGTAACAATGCAGTGTACGGGGGAAACTGAGGCACACCTAGGGATCATAAAATATTACAGGACATTCCCACTTTGTTACACGTGGTCAGGGAAGTCAGTGGTGTTCCTGGCATGATGAGGACCTACATTTCAGTTGCAGGGACGGGGGGTGTCCTGTTCAGTGCCCAGCATGACAGCGGCCCAGATATCTTTTGAGGTGCGGGGTGTGGGCAGGACCCTGCAGAGCCGTGGTCTGGATCTCTGTCGGGTGGGCCTGCGTGAGGGGCAGCCCCCCATGCTCTTCCACCCCATAGCTCATCCCGAGTGGCGGAGCTGGTGGGAGGCGGTGACGGCGGCAGGATCCTAGTGGGAGGCCAAGTTTGCAAAGCGGATTTATTGACCCTTTTCAGAGCGCGAGTCCCGGGATCAAAGCGGCTGCGGGGCCCTTCCCCATCGGCTTCCCTGTGGCCCCCGCTGGACTGAAATGGGCCAACAGTGAGCGGGGGGCTCCCAGCGTGCAGGGGACAGGACGGGGAGGAGGGAGATGAGGGATTGGGAGCTTTTACTTTCGCTTTCCTGGAAGTCAGAGCTGACACAGGAAAATGCTGGGCCCGGAGCCAGGAGCCGCTCAGCGTGCCAGGCCGCAGCTGGGGGCCGGCCAAACCCACCCCCCACACATGGGGAGGTGCGGGGGACTCCAGCTGCCTGGAGGCCAGGGGCTGTTCACTGTGGTTGATGGGGGCTGTCCCAACCCGGGGCTCCTGTGGGGCTGGCTCGTGGTGAGGCACCACTAGCCTCCCCCGGAGGGTAGAAAATTGTGTCTGCGGCTGGTGCCAATGGATTCTCCCTGCTCTCGATGCCCAGGGACGGGGGAGGGCTGGGCTGCAGGCCGGTGGGCACAAGGGACCTTTCAAAGTTTTGGTCCAAGCGCAGGGGCCCTGCGGGGGGGAGGGCGTCATTTGAGCTCCCCGCTTCCGGTGCCAAAATGCCGTGTGGCCGCCCCTGGACTGCACAGTTTGGCCAAGGCCTGTTCACCGTATGGCGCTAACACCGCAGCTGCTGACTCTTCTCGGAAACGAGGCGTTTCTCGAACTGGAACCAAACCCCTCGGCAAAGGCCCAGCTCTTTCCAGCCTGGGAAAAGAAACCCCGTTTCCAGGCCACACGCCGCTTTGATGGGACATTTCTGCCCCACCACCTCCCTCGTGGGATTTTCGCAGCTAGTCCGAGCTTGGAGCCGGGCAGGGCTGATGGATGCGTGTATGGCTCAGCTCCCTGAAACCACCAGCCTCCATCCCCATGAGCGGGTCAGAGGCAGAGACGGTACCTGCCAGGAAGTGGAGAACCGAGGCGATGTTTCCTCATCACATCAGATACATTCTGCAAAGGGACCAAACGAAATCATCACGTCACAGACTCCACAGGGCTGAGAAAGGCTGGGAACATGGGGACGGCTCGCCCAGCTGTGAGATGCAGCCACCTCTGGGGAGGGCCAGCTGTGGGAAGGTCACACAGTGATGCTGTGTGGGTATTGGGATGATCACTGATTGCAAAGGGAGAGCATCCCATCCTGATCCCTGCAGCATACCTGGCCGGTCCCCACCTTTATCCAGGTAGCCAGCTCTGTTCCAGTGAGTGGATCCCTGTGCCGGTCCCTCCGGGCGTGTCGACTGGCCGAGTCCACCAGGGCGGTGACGTAGTCCCTCAGGCTGTCCCGGAAATCCTCATCCATGTCTGTGAAGGGGAGAGACGGACAATGGTGGGTTTAATGCCCCTTCTCTCCACCTTCCACACATGGGCATGGTCCACGACCCAGTTGCTTTGCTCTGCCCAGGGCAGGGGGCTCAGAGCCCCTCTCCCGGGTCTGTTACCTCTCAGGGTTCCCTGGCTGAGATCCGCTTGCCGGGGAAGGGCATCAGGTAACAGCGGGTGCTGATTCTCTTCAGCGCTTCCAAGGCTTCGGGGTGGTTGCAGGGGGACTTCGCCTCCAGCGTCTGCCGGAGCCAGGGGGGAATCGTTACATTGATGTACAGAGCTTACACCAGTGAAATGCAAAGAGCAACAATACATAAAGAGCGGAGGAACTGTCAGAGCCGACCCCGCCAGGCAGGAAAGGCTCCATGTCCAGTTCTTCACCACCAAGCCCCACACCCACCTGTCTGATGTGTCTCAGATATTGCTCTCCACCCCATGCTTTCTTTCTTTCTTTCTTTCTTTCTTTCTTTCTTTCTTTCTTTCTT
>ML677520.1:635299-669069 GCA_007922305.1 Dermatemys mawii
CTTTCTTTCTTTCTTTCTTTCTTTCTTTCTTTCTTTCTTTCTTTCTTTCTTTCTTTCTTTCTTTCTCAATCCCCTTAGTAAGATTTTTTTAAAAAGTCTAGCTAAATATCAAAAGAAAGTGCCTTTTCGAAGTGAAAAGCGCAAACGGGTCATTTGGAATATGTCCAGGAAATGGTTCCACTTCTCTGAATTTTTTTTCATCTGAAACTATTCGGCAAATTCAATCTGAATATGGGAAGTTTCGGTTTCCCTCCTGTTAATGTGTCCCGATCCCAACACCCGGTGTCTTTGCTGCTCCATGGTTGATGTTTTGCTTCCACCTGCTTGCAGAGGAATTGGAAGGGTGGGTCCTGCCAGTCTGAGAGAACCCAATTTCCAAAGTGCGTCCACCTGAATGGGTGGCATTTGAAGGTCTAATGAATGAACTTTGTCCCTAGTCTTGCTGACCGAGCCCTCCCCAGTCAGGAAATGTTGGATTCCACCTGAAGGCTCCGCAGCTCAACAATTTCATAACGCCGATGTAGCGCCTCCTCTCCACCCGGTTACCTCCTTTAATGCCAATCCGCTTTTAGGTTTTGATGGACAGTTCTGGGTTCTTCTGGATTCTGCCACCCACTCAGCAGAGTGAATCATCTTTCTTTTTTCCTAAGAATTTATTTGGTGGTGCCTCCCCCCTCCCACTCCTTCCTGGCAGGGTCACCAGGGCAGCTTGGGCAGAAAATTCTAACTACGGGGTAATCTCCACATACTTGCCAGATAGTTGGAGCTTTCCAAGGAATAACACAAACGCATACAATCTATTCAAAACAATAATTATATTAAACAGGAGACAAACACAACATAACAGGGTGAAACATGTCAAACAGGAAGCAGGCTGCGTCAGTCCCAGGATTTCCCCTTACAACAGAGGGGTGCAGGGCTCAAAGTGTAGGTTACACAACTACACTAACATCCAAACTGTAGCCTCCCAGCCCCGTGTCCAGACACACACTCAGCAGGCTGCTTCTCTGGATGAGGGGACAGAGCAGAGCTGACTGTGTGGGGACTGGTCTCCCCTAGGGAACTGGAGGGTGAACTCAGCCCGACTGGGGAAGTTTCCCAGCAAACTCTATAAATTGGGAATGATCAGTGGGGAAGGAAAAACCCTGCTGAAGGGTCTGCTGTCAGGTCCCTAGAGGCCAGTTCTCAGGGGGAACCCTGCACGCAGGCCTGGGACTACCCAGCTCCCCACACAGCCAGTCCTGCCCTTGCTGGCTCCAGACTGACTCCAAAATGGCATCTCCCCTTTTCTCAACTCCCCGGGAAGGGCCTCTGACTCCTTACTGATTGCTGGGTAGATTCTGGGTCTGCCTTGGCTCCCACTTCCTACCAGGGACAGTGCCAGCAGACAGAGCCCCAGGAATCTAGATCATCTCCTTGGGGGTTACACCGACTTTACATGATCAGCTGGCAGTTCCGAGCTGGATGGGGCAGATCCCCAAATCGCCACTGGAGTCACGCCAACAGAATGGCGACAGAGTCAAAAAACCAGGGTGGAAACTGACACTTAAACCTAAATCCCACTGTGACCTCAACCCCAATTAGGGGGACCGATGTCCTGATTTTATAGGGACAGTCCTGATATTTGAGGCCTTTTTTCTTATTTAGGCACCACTTACCCCCCACCCCCATCCTGATTTTTCACATTTGCCATCTGGTCACTCTAACCCCAACTCCCATGACGCCCTTAACCATAACCCCATGATAACTTTCACCTTAACCCCATGATACCCTTAACCATAACCCCATGATACCCTTCACCTTAACTCCATGATACCCTTCATCTTAACCCCATGATTCCCTTCACCTTAACCCCACTATACCCTTAACCATAACCCCATGATACCCTTAACCATAACCCCATGATAACCTTCACCTTAACCCCGTGATACTCTTAACCATAACCCCATGATAACCTTCACCTTAACCCCATGATACTGTTAACTATAACCCGATGATACCCTTCACCTTAACCCCATGATTCCCTTCACCTTAACCCCATGATGCCCTTAACCATAACCCCATGATAACCTTCACCTTAACCTCATGATAACCTTAACCTTAACCCCATAATATCCTTAACCATAACCCCATGATACTCCTAAATCCACGACAACCCTCACCCAATGATGACCTTTACTCCACTATTAGCACATCCCTGGCCTAGGTACTGTCTTTGTCCCTCTCTGTTTGCCACACTCAGTTGGTGATAACATGAGGAAGTGAGAACCACCGGAAGTGTCCACGTGGTGACCTGAGCCATCACGTGTTTTCCTTTGGTTTTCCAGGAAGCCGGTTTTGGGGTGATACCAGGCAGATCAGAATGAAAGCTGTCACAACCTATTCAGCATGCTGAATTTAGCAACACTTATTTCCTTGTTTGAATTATCTGGAAATCAGTCCTCATTACTCTCTAGAGATACAGGGAGGGGCAGACAGGTGCCCATAAAAACCTGCCCTGGAACTTGCATTCCCCAGTTGGGCTTTGATAGGAGCAATAAAGACAGCTACATTCGGCTAAGACAGGTCTGGGGAAGACTGAACCATGGGGCGTCTCTGCTCCCCACTGGCCCTAGCACTGCTGGCGATGACCCTGCTGCAGGGTGAGTGTGGGGTGGGGGAGGTAGTAACCAGCCCCTACCTCCAAGGGGAAGGGGAGCGAGATATGGGTTGTCGGGGAGGGAATTGGGCTAGTGACTATCAGAGGCATCCAACCTCTTGGCCCTTCATAGACACCCACAGCCCATCCAGTCTGGATTTTTGCATTCGGTTCTGAGCTGCCCCACTCAGATCAATGGGGATGTTGACTCTTGAACCTACTGATCGTAAATCAAGAAACACTGCTGAGAATTGAGGTGTTGCTGAGGATGGCAGGGCTGCTCTGGGGCACTGAGTGGAGCTTGAGAATTATGGGTGGTTACTGGCCCTCATTCCCCAGTTTCTCGGGTCCCAGCAACGCCTGCTCATAACCCCTCCCCCAAATATACACACACATTAATATCTTCCTCTTCTCTTTCTTCACTCCCTAGGTGCTCAGGGGAGTTGGAATCAGCCAGGTAAGACACCCACTGCAAAACTCCAGCCTCACCTGCCCTGGGCATGTGCCATGAGAAGGATGCTGGGAGCCGGGACTCCTGGGTTCTATCCCCAGCTTGGGAGGGGAGTGGGGTCTAGTGTTTAGAACAGTTGTGGGCAGGGAGCCAGGACTCCTGGGGTCTCTCCTTGGTTCTGGGCAGGAGGTGTGTGTCTTGTGCTGTGTTAACAAGGCTCCCCTGGTTTGTGCAGTGTTCAGCCGTATCATGGGGGGGCAGGATGCCAAGAAAAGTAACTGGCCCTGGCAGGTCAGTGTGCAAGAGGGTGGAGAGCACGTCTGCGGAGGATCCCTCATCTCAGCTCAGTGGGTGCTGTCAGCCGCTCACTGCTTCAATCGGTGAGTCACCCTGGAAAGGGATCCCAGGCTGCCGGTACTTGGCTTGCTCTGTCTGAGACCTCAGCCCCACCTCACTGACTTCCTGTTTGTGTTATCACTGTGCAGCTGTTCCCCAACTGCCCCACCCCAGAGCCGGCTGCAGCTCAGTGCCAGGGGAGCCAGGCCCTTGCTGCGTTGCTGTCTGGCTGTTCCCCTGTCTCTCCGCCCCAGAAGTGGCTGCATTTTTGTCTATGTTCATAGTCTGTCTTCCCCCCTTGATCGGTATTTTCTGCCCCCGCTCTCCCAGCTCGCTTCCTGACTCTGCCTTTCTCATGAACCTGGGGGAGTACCAGCTCTCCAACCCCGCCCCCACCCGGATCTCGTCCCGTGTGTGCCGCATTGTCATCCACCCCAACTACAACGGGAACATGTCCGTCGCCGACATCGCCCTGGTGCAGCTGACGGAACCTGTCAACTTCACGGACACCATCAGCCCCGTCCGCCTGCCGGGGCCCTCCACCTCGTTCCCAGCAGGGGAAAAGTGCTGGGTCACTGGGTGGGGTAGCACCGGGGTGGGGTGTAAAGGTGAGGGGGGGGGCGTGTGATTGAGGGGGTTGGTTTTCAGCCCCTATCCCCAGGGGTGGCTGATGCCTCCGGAGTTCGAGAGCCCTTCCCTGGAGCTGTGAACACACAGGGCTGTGTAGCCACAAAAGGGAAACCACCCGCGGACACACACAGCCCCAGTCCCCTCCAGGAAGGGGTAGCACTGCACTCCCCCCCCCACACCCCCACAGACCCCCATTCCCCCCCACACCTGTACACACACACACACACAGCGCTCCAATCCCCTCCATCACTGTACACACACACACACACACACACACACAAAGCTCCAATTCCCTCCATCACTGTACACACACACAGAGCACCAATCCCTTCCATCACTGTACACACACATACACACAGCTCCAATCCCCCCCATCACTGTACACACACACACACACACACACACGTCTTCACTACCCTCCGGATTGGGGGATGGTACTGATCGATCTATCGGGGATCGATTTATTGCATCTCGTTTACACACGATAAATCAATCCCCGACGGCGCTCCCCATCCACTCCGGGACTCCAGCTCGCCGAGAGGCGCAAGCGGAGTTGACGGGGGAGCCCGCTGCCGCCGTGAGGACACCGGGTATGTCACCTAAGATGTGACGACTTCAGCTACTTTATTCACGTAGCTGAAGTTTCGCATCTTACGTCGACTCCCCCACCCCACCCACTAGTGTAGACCAGGCCAAAGACCCTCCCCTGAGAGTGACATTTATGTGCACTGTGAGTTGCAGTCCCTAGATGGCGACGTTGCTCACGCGCCTGGCCAGTAGGTTGCATGGGGAGAGATTTTTCCCAGCTCCTTCGGCCTCCCGGTGGCTCCATCCCCGGCTCTCTCCTTCCAGACCTGCTTCCGCTGCCCCAGACCCTTCAGGAGGTGCAGGTTCCTCTCATGGACGTGTCGACCTGCAGAGAACACTTCGGGAAATGCAGCCTTGGGATCAAGGACGACATGTTATGTGCGGGGTCCACAGAAGTCCGTCACGATAGCTGTGAGGTGGGCTACGCTGCTTGGCTTAGGGGGGGCAACACTGGGGCTACTTGAAAGGATCGGGCCCATCGTTCTGTTTGCAAACAAGGGCCCTTCCTCTCCCGCTCCCCTAAAAGGCCCAGGTGGGTGATGTTTTAATGTGACCGTCTCCTGCATCTCGTGGCCGATGAAAGCGGCTCTCCCAGCAGCACGACGTTCTGGGAGACCTCAAAAGGCTTCTGTAGGACGAGAGAGGAACTCTCCGAGCTGCTCCGGCCCCGCTGAACAGGGACGGGTCTGATGAACCCTGAGCTTAAGGCCAGAGAAAACAGATCAAGTGACGGGGAGCTCTGCCCCAGCACGGAGAGAGGACATGGCATTAGAAGAGAGCAAGGTTTAGTGGTTAGAGCTAGGTGATGGTAGCTGCGAGCCAGGACTCCTGGGTTCACTCCCTGGCTCTGAGAGGGAAGTGAGGCCTAGTAGGTTAGAGCAGGGGAGGCTGGGAGCCAGGACTCCTGGGTTCTATTCCCAGTTCTGGGAGGGGTGTGGGGTCTAGTGGCTTAGAGCAGAGGGGATTGAGAGTCAGGAGTCCTGGGTTCTATCCCTAGCTCTGGGAGGGGAATGGGGTCTGGTAGGTTAGAGCAGGGGGTGCTGGAGCCAGGACACCTGGGTTCTATCCCCAGCTCTGTTGAGGAAAATCAGGAGGCTGTTTGTGGGAAGGGGGGCCAAGGAGTCAAACTTGCTGACTGTAAGTCCTTCTCTCTTCCCTAGGGAGACTCTGGGGGGCCTCTGGTCTGTACAAGGAATGGCAACCTCATCTTGGCTGGGATCGTCAGCTGGGGGGCTAACTGCACCTCAACCCCCACTCCCGGGGTGTATGTCCGGGTCTCATTCTATGCCAACTGGATCCAGGAGGTCATTAGTGGTGCCAACCCTTCAGCCTTCTCTCCGGCCATACTGCTGCTCGCCGGGCTCCTCCTGCCAGCCCTGTGATCTGCCCCCTTGGGCCTCCATCCATACCACAGCCACCCCCTCCCCAACTAAGATGGTGTCAGAGCCCCTCTCTGGGCAGGAGCTTCCCTACCTGGGCATGAGCTGCAGGGAGATGGGAGCCAGCAGCCCCCTGCCAGCCCCCTTGGCAGTGGGTGTGGGCCCTGCATTGCTGGGGTCTGCGGGAGAGGCTGGGAGAGGCGGGTGGATGGAAGCACAGGGGCGCTGTGGGAAAGGGGAGGGCAGAGGATGGTGGCGGGGGAGGGGTTTATATCCAGCCCTATCTGCAGCTCTGCTGCGCCCCCCAGAGGTGACTGGGAAGCCGACGGGGAAGGGCCCCCGCAGCCGCTCTGATCCCAGGACTCGTGCTCTGAACACTGTCAATAAATCAACTTTGCAAACTCTGTCTCCTCCTGGCAGCACGCGTGACCTGCCCCGCAGCAGCTGGGGCCACCTCCCGCTAGGTCCTGTCCTGCAGCCGCCGCCTCCCACTGGCTCCGCGGCCTGGTGTTCGCTGTGGGGCGGCAGAGCGTAGGGGGCCGTATGCTGCACAGACCCCCCACAACTGAGATTGGGACCCCCCACAACTGAGATCGAGACCCCCCCCATTGCAGCGCACACAGCACAGACCTCGACAACCAAAAACGGGGTTCCCATTGTGCCGGGCCCTGTTCATAGCCCCCCTCAAATAAGATCTGGCCCCCTGTCATGCTGCGCGCCGCACAGATTTCCCCCCCCCCGCAACTGAAATCTGGGTCCCCACCATGCCAAGCATCCCGAATGCTGCCTTGTTACCCGGTGTGTGGGGAAGGACTGTTTGCCCTCAGGGCGGGCTAGAGACACAGGCTTGGCCTGCGCTGGGAAATTCAGTCAGTATCACTATGCCACTCAGGGGGCTGAAAACTCCACCCATAATTCCCAAGCCGCGCCCATTATCTCAGAAGAGCCCCGCTATCCTCAGCACCAGTCAAAGTCCATGTGCAGTGAGAATGAGACTGGGAGCCAGAACACGTGGGTCCAACCGCAGCTGTGGGAGAGGAGCAGGTTCTTATGGGTTTGAGCAGGGGGCATAAGGTGGTATCGTCAGTGCTAAGGATAAGAGTTAACATTATCCTAAGGCCAGGGTTATAATGGGGTGAGGATTAGGGTTAGGGTGAAGATTATTGTGGGGGTTAGAGGAGGAGGTATCGTGGGGGTGAGGGTTGAAATATGGAATTTCTTTCTTTCTTAATCCCTTTTTATTTAGATTTTTTTGAAATACAAAGCTAGCTAACTTTCAAAATAAAGCAGTGAAAAGAGAACAAGTTTTGCTGGGAATGTGTCAAGGAAACAGTTCCACAGTTCCACATTCCATGGTTTTTCATCTGAAACTATTTGCCGGATTCAGTCCAGATGTGTGAATTGTTTTAGTAGACTCCAAACTGCACATTTCAGCAAACAAATGATTCCTCCAAATGACATCACTCCGCTGTGCTTATTAGCACAAAAAGTGCACAGCTCTAGACAAAACAGCCAGCATACAACATGCATTTCCCTGGCTCAGGTTCTCACTGCTGGGGAGTGTGCCGTGCTTTGCTTTGGACAGAGTTCTGTGGGGTGCTCCATATCCCTTCCCCACAGCTTGTGACTTTTCTTCCAAGTCAAGGTGGTTTTCCCGCTCAGCTAGCTTTCTCGGACCATGGCTGGTATGCAGTTAAACAGGAATCCCCTCCTGGCTATCAAATCCCGCCCATCTCCTCCCCTCTCCATCCTTCCTCTGCCCGAAATATCCTGTGCAATGGGATCCCCAAGGTGCAGCCTAGGGCTGTGGGACCACTCTGCCCCCTTAACTCTCCAGCCTGGGCTGTGTCTCACAGTGCCTTGCTAGTGACAAGCAGCAAACCCCTCCAGGTGCTGTGATCACTCAGCACAATTGCATGTGGAGTCCCACACTCAGCTTGATCGCATGCATGATCCCAGAGCCACTCGTGAATCACACAGAGAAAGACACCAGCCAAATCCTCCCAGCTCCACAGCCTTGGACCACAGGAATATTCCATCTTGCACGGTTCAAGCTGAGCATTGCAAATGTATTAATTGGCTCACTACTTCGTCAGTGGAAAGTGCACAGACACCATCAGCCTTTGCAAACCTGAGCAGATTTGCCCCACACTTTAGGCAAACTCACTGGTAAAGATAAACAGTAAAACAAGTTTATTGATGATAAAAGACAAATTTTAGGTGATTATAAGTAATCGGCAAAAAGGCAGAGTAAGTTACCAAAAGAAAATAAAATATAAATACGCAGTCTAAACTCGCAGCCCCATTAGACTGAGCAACATCCCACCTCACTGGATATTGCAGTTCATAGTACACAGGTTTCGCCCTTGAAACCTGGGCCAGTCTCCTCTGTTGGGGTCTTTGGTTTTCTGAGAGTCCTTGTTGCTTGCTGCATAGATGGGGGCAGGAGAAAGGCCAAACCTGAGGCCCTGTGTTTGGTTTTATACCCTTAGTCCCATGTGCATGGAGAACACAAGTCCAGGCATGTCTGGGGGGCATTGCTGAGTCCCCAGGCGAGGTTGAACAATTCCCCAGATGTGGTCTCATGCAGGTGAGTCGTGGCATTATAGCTCCCTTGCTGGACAATGGCTGTTTGACACCCACCCAGGTCTTGGTTCTCCCCCTGGTGATTGTCTTTGGGGAGCTAGTATCCAGGTGAGTCCCCAATTCATAGAATATTTTATTGACAATCCTTCAACACAATTCCCATAACTACATATGTATTAATGATGTACATATTTAGATGGAATAAGGGCTTTCAGCAGATCAAAACCTTTCCCACGATACCTTACAAGGCCAGCTTTGTGTGCAATAGCACAATTATATATAATGATGAATACGGGGATTACAGGGCTCTCCTCTGGGGTATAGAGTGTCACATCCAGCTTCTGTGATTCCTCCCTCCCGTTAATGTGTCCCCATCCCAACACCTAGTGTCTTTGCTCCTCCATGGTCGATATTTTGCTGCCCTCTCCCTGCAGAGGAGTCAGAGAGGAAGATCTTGGTAGTCTCAGAGGACCCAACGTCCAAGGGGTGGCCATTGAAGGATCAACTGGAATTCACACGACGGATGGGACAGATCCCCAAATCATTGTTGGAGTCACACTAAGAGAAGGGTGACAGGGCCCAAAAACCAGGGTGGAAAATGACACTTACACTTAAACCCCACTATAAACTCAACCCGAATTCCCATGATACCCTTAACCTTAACGCATAATAACCTTAATGCCAAGCCCCATGATATCCTTTACCTTGATCCCACAATACTCTTCACCCCATGACAACCTTAACCCTAAAAACTATGATATCCTCCACCTTAATCCTACAATACATTTAATCCCATGATAATCTTAATCCCATTCCCCATGATGCCCTTAACCCTAACCCAGTGATGATCTTTACCCTACAATAACCACATCCCTGACCTAGGTACTATCTTTGTCACTGTCTTCTGAGCACACTCACTTGGCAACAACACGGGGAAGTGAAAATCACCACGCAGTGACCGGGGTCATTGTGTGTTTTCATTTGGTTTTCCAGCGCGCTGGTGCAGGGGTGACACCAGGCAGAGCAGAATGAAAGCCATCGCAACCTGTTCAGCATGGGCGGGGCAGACAGGTGCCCATAAAAACCAGACCCAGCACTTGCATTCCCCAGATGGGCTTCTGTCAGAGCAATGGCGACAACTGCATTCGGCCAAGACAGGTCTGGGGAAGACTGAACCATGGGGCGTCTCTGCTCCCCACTGGCCCTACCACTGCTGGCGATGACCCTGCTGCAGGGTGAGTGTGGGGTGCAGAGGTAGGGACCAGCCCCTACCTCCCAGAGGGAGTGATATATGGGTTGTAGGGGAGGTAATTGGGCTAGTGGCTATCGGGGGATCCAACCCCCTGGCCCTTCATATATCCCCCAACCCATATAGCCTAGATTGGTGCATTCAGTCCTTAGCTGCCTCTCTCTGATCAATGAGGAATGTTGACTCTTGAACCTACTGGTGGCAAATCAAGAAACACTGCTGAGAATTGTGGCTGGTGCTGAGGATGGCAGGGCTGTTTGGGGCAATGGGCAGAGCTTGGGAATTATGGGTGGAGCTACTGGCCTTCATTCCCCTCCAGACACCTTCTTAGGTCCCAGCAATGCCTGTGACTCCCCCCACCCCTCGCCAACACATACACATTAATATTTTTACCTTCTCTCTCTTCACTCCCTAGGTGCTCAGGGGAGTTGGAATCAGCCAGGTAAGACACCCACTGTAAAATTCCCGCCTTTCCTGCTCTGGGCACGTGCCATGAGAATGAAGCTGGGAGCCAGGACTCCTGGGTTCTAATCCCAGGTATGGGAGGAGAGTGGAGTCCAGGGGGCTAGAGCAGGGCAGGATCTTTGAGTCAGGACACGTTGTTCTCCACTCATCCCATGTCAATGCTGTTCCCCTCCACGGTGCGGCCAGCCCAGGCTCTCCGGATGAATTGTGGGGGGCGGGGATGCCCCAAGGGGCCGGTGGCCATGGCAAGTCAGCATCCAGCACAATGGACACCACTTCTGCGGTGGGTCCCTCATCTCAGCCCAGTGGGTCATGTCAGCAGCTCGCTGCTTCCAATCATGAGTAACTGGGATGGGTAGGGACCAGTCCTGCGCAGACAGGCATCCTGCCTAAATCCACACCAGGCAAACCATCCCTGGATGGCAGGACTGTATGGCTGTTCCTGAGCTGCCCCATCCCAGAGGTGGCTGCATCTCAGAATCTGGTGCGTCCATCCCTGTGCAGCATTGTGGGTGGTTTTCCCCCAGCTGCCCTGCCCCAGAGGTGGCTGCCTCTCACCGTCCGGCATTCCCTGGATCTAACTGCATTTTTGCCCGTGTTTGCAATCCAGTTTCCCCCACTGATCGTTGCTCTCTCTCTGCCCCCCGGCTCTTTCCCCCAGTCTACCTATCGTGTGAACCTCGGGGAGCACCAGCTCTTTGACCCTTCCCCGAGCCGAGTCTTCTCCCCCGTGCATCAGGTCATCATCCACCCCAATTACAACAGGGGGACCCGTTCAGCCGACATTGCCATGGTGCAGCTGGCGAAGCCAGTGCAATACACCAATGAAATCCTCCCCATCTGCTTGCCAGGCCCCTCCGACTCCTTCCCTGACAACCCCACATGCTGGGTCACTGGCTGGGGGAGGATAGACTCTGAGGGTAAGACCATCCCTTGAGGGGGAGGTGCTATCACTCCACTCCTCAAGCCCGATGATCCTGGAGTCCTGTGATTCCAGCAGTGTCTTGCAATAAACCCAGTTCAGCTCTCTGCTGCCCCCTGCCAGCTGGCTACCCCCAATCGCCTGTATCCCTCACAGCCCTCTGTGAGGCAGCTGATCTATTGATCTCAGATGGGAACCTTGTGTTTTAGATACAGATGGTCCCTGATTTGAATCCTGCAGTGGAAGCTCCCTCTAGGGGCAGCGCAGCACGGACTGGGTGCTATGGGGATCGGTGTGGCTCTGGAAGCTGGGTGGAGGTGGGGAATGGAGGCGGGTGGGGGGATGGGTGGTTGGTGGGAGGGGAGGTAGGTTGGGGACGTAGATGGAGACAGGAAATTGTCAGGCATGGGGGGATGTGTTTCAGGAGGCGATTGATCCAATACCCTGGTTCTCTCCCCCACCCCAGCCTCTCTCCCACCCTCCCAGACGCTGCAGGAGGTTCAGGTCCAGCTGATCGACACTGCAGCCTGCAACGCCCTCTACGACATCGACCCAGCCCCGAACATCGGCAGGGACCCCATCAAACCCGACATGATCTGCGCCGGCTATGCCGACGGGCAGCGGGACTCCTGCCAGGTGAGCGAGGGCTCTGGGCCGGCTGGGTGCACGTGGGCCCCTGCGCGGCTCCCTGGCGCCATCTAGGGCCTGTGGTGAGTAGAACGGCTGCTGCAGCCATGAGGCTCTGGACCGGGCTTCTTTCGAGTTGGCAGGTGCAGCTCTGGCTTTTAGAGCCAGGTGGAGTCACAGCACTGTCCCTAGGCCCCAGCTCCTGGAGTCCTGTGATTAGGTCAGAGCTCCAGCTTTTTTTTTTTAGTAAAGTAATAGTAGAATGTTGGTGGCTGGGTAGAAAAGAGGGACAATGTGGCTAGAGGGAAACTGAGACCTGCCTGAGTCTGCAGAGAGCCTGAGCCGGTCGCTCTGAGATGGGAAAATACTCGATGTATCAATATTCAGGGTGTCAACTCCCAGCACCACTGCTCTGGGGAGCCCTGCCAGCAGTCTCTGTGTAGGGCAGGAGAGGAGGAATAGAGCCACCCCAGCAGCTGTGAACGAAGTGGGGGATACCACCCCTGCCACCAATGCCTCCTTCAGGAAAGCGTGTGGGAAAAGCACACCATGCTCCTTCCACTTCTCATGTTAGTGTGGACAAAATATATGTGGGGGGGGACATAGGGTGGACCATATGCCTACAGCCCTAAGGGGCTGGTTTGTGGATGCTTGGGGATGGGGATGAGGGGGAAGGCCCCCACTAATCCCAATTTCTGTGCACCTCCAGGGTGACACTGGGGGGGGCAGCTGGCTTGTGACCACAATGGGACCTGGTTCCTGATGGGGATTGTGAATTGGTGGGAGAGCTGTGGCCAGCCCAATCGTCCTGGTGTCTATGTCCGGACAGTGGCCTGCGGTGAGTGGATCTGGGGGCATGTGGTCTTTGGGGGTCACTCCACCACCATGGAGAACAGCACCTCTGGAATAAATGAGGTCAGACCTTCCTTCAGCACCTACATGCTTCTCTTCATCACTCTCCTGATGTCACTGTGACCCCCCCTCTTCCATTGGGATGCCCCCCATCTCTCCCTCCTCTGTTCACCCAGCAGTGATAGCCTCCATGGTGTGGGGGCAGTGTGAGATGGAGATGGAAGAGGATCTGAGACCTATCAGCAATGCCTGAGTCTGCAGAGAGCCTGAACTAATCACTTGGAGAAGAGGGGCACTGCTCCAAGGCAACGTCCGCTGCTAGATTCGGTCTCAGGCAAAGTCCAAACCATGTCAGTAGCATCGTGCCCCATCGGTGCCCCCACAAGATACCTCCCCGTCAGGGCTTTGCCTGTTTTAGGGGAGCTCTTTTTGGCAAGGAGCGTCATGTTTCCTGCCTCCGCTTTCTACACCCCCCAGCAGAGATTCGCCCTTCCCTTGGTGAATATTTCTGCAACTCTGGAGGGTTGTCCCGTAATTTTAGGATCATGGCATGACCTTTTCCACGGAGTCCTTTCTCAGTGTATCTGGTGGGAGCAGCTGATCTCTGGACTCATCCCCCGCTGGCTCTTCCCTCCCATCACTAGCTGGCAGCCGAGAGTCCCCCTTCCCCCAGACCACTTCAGGAGGAGGCTGGATGGAAGATTTCGTGGGTCAATGTTTTTCAGCTGTGAGCTCTCAGGGAGGGGAAAGAAACCCCACAGATCGCAGAATGTTTGATCATCAATTTTACCTCCATTTTATGAAAGAAAAAAGCACCAGGGAGCTCTGGGACACCCCCCACACTAGACCCTTCCCCTCCCCGAGCTGCAGAGAGAACCCAGGAGTCCTGGCTCCCAGTCCTGCCTACCAGTGCCTACTAATAGCCCCCTTCCCTACACCCTCCCACGCCCTGGTAGCCAAATCCCCTTCGGGCTCAGAGCCCGGCTGCGGGGCAGGGGAAAATAGAAAACAGCTGAGGTTTCACTTTCGTTTTTGCCGGAGAAAATTCCGCTGAGACAGAGCGAACTGGGGGGTCGGTAACAGATGGGGCTGTTGGATTCGGGGCTGTTCCCCCCAGTCTATTCCCCCGGGGGTGTCTTCCCCTCACTCTATTCACCCAGGGGGTGTGTTCCCCCAAGTCTATTCCCCCAGGGCGGTATTCCTCTCAGTCTATTCCCCTGGGCGAGTAGGGTCTTCCCTCCAGTCTGTTCCCCCGGGGGGGGTCTTCCCCCCAGTCTATTCTCCCCGGGGGGGGGTGTCTTCCCCCCAGTCTGTTTCCCCGGGGGGGCAGGATCACTCCCTCCAGTCTACCCCTCCAATTCCTTTGGGGGTCTGTGATTCTCTCTCAATCCCCTTTTAGCTGGTAATATAGACCAGCACCAGCAGTGAGGCCAGCTGGGCGCACAGCCCCCTTCGCCCCCCAATGAGCCGGCCCCCCATGAGCCCTGGGTCAGGACAGCCCTGCTCAGCCTGTGGGGAGTAGAGCAGACAGCCCCTGGGGTGGAAGATTGGGGGGGAGTCGGTGGGGTGAGAACCACGGGAGGCCGGGCCACAGACCTGCCTCGGGAGGGTGATGGAAGCTCCTTCACTGGAGCCATTCGCGGTGTTCTAGCCGACTTGATCCCAGGATATTAGAGAGACAAGGTGGGGGAGGGAATATGGGTTATTGGAGAAGCTTCTGTGGTAGATGCAGCGCCCGGCATGACGGGGGCCCCCAATTTTGGTCAGGGTGGTGCTGGGCAGCGCCCGGCGCGACAGGGCCCCTGATCTTGATCAGTTCATGAGACTTCTCTCGGTCTTCTCTCCTGCCCACACCGTGCCCATGAGGAATGCCCCCTATGGGGATAGCTCTGGGGCCGGAGACTGGGGCCGCAACATGTGGCCCACGGAGACGCAGCCAGGCTGGCGGATCTTGAGCTGGGGTTGGGATTCCCAGCCTGTGGATTTGGGGAGCTCCAGCCCTGATGCGGGTGGGATGCTAAGTGGGTCCCCTCAGGCCCACCCCTCGCTCTGCTTTTGGCCCTGCCCAACGGGACCGTCCCTGACTCCACGGGAAGACTGGTCAGATTCGTTCCTCGACTGGTGAAATCGAATGATAGAACCTAGACTCCCTTTGGGGTCCCTGCCCTGCCTTTTCTACCATCTGCCCCTGGGCTGGCGCTCATGGCCGTGAACCACTCCAGGCAGCGCGCTGGGTTTCCCTCACTGATCTCCCTTCTTCCCAGCCGTGGCTGGTTTTCCCTCAGTCAGGACCTACCGCAGAAGCACCCTTGTCTGCTTGGGTGAAAGATCTTTGCCTCAGTACGTTTCTCGCCTATATTCAGTTCCGGAGCCTTCAATGCCCCCTCCCTTGGTTGAAGGACCCATCTTTTGTGTGTGTAGTGAGGGAGGCCAAAGACGGCTTCTCTCCTGGCTTATATCTCGCAAAGTTCAATGAGCTTGTTTGAGCAGGCAGGATGGCTTCAGGCTTTTCTTCCTTCCTGGGGGCTTCCTGGCCCCCTGTGTGTCAACGGGGCTTCCATGGTTTTGATTCTACTAAGCTTAATTTACATAGGAAACAGGTACATAATAGCCCCCCAACCTGAGAGGGAAACTTTCTCCCAGTTTAGTCACAGATTTTAAAGCATAATATCATTAAGTATCCATATTTCCTCATGTAGCATTTATACAGACATTTCACAATGACGTTAAGTACCATTTAATTAAGGGGGTCATTAGCTTTCAGAAAAGTCCTGATTGTTCCCTCTTCTAATGCAGCAAGATTGGACACAATCAGTTGATGAAGTTGATTATCACACAAAGTTCAGACCATTAAACCTTTGCAATGGAGACGGAGTTTCTCTCTCTTGCTGGGTGTAGACACCAGGCTGTCGTCTCCCCACTTGTCAGTGTGAGGTTTGCCTCCACCCTTGTTAGTTCAATAGGTCAGTGTGCTGCTTTGGTGTAAACTGAGGTAAACACACAGTCTTTCCCTTTTGTTTAACCTGTTTAAATCTGTTTAATCACTCCCCTAATACAGCTGGTATGAACCTACTTTAGGTACCATCCAGCATATATCCATAATTCTTAGCACCGTCACCTACATCCTTCACACAAGGCTATGAATGATTACATAGTTCTTAGTTTTCAAATGATATCCCATAAGGGGTATTTTGCACAAAGATTGTTACCGTAGTGTGTAAGGTGTGAATACCCAGGCCTAGTGCCTATGTGCACAAAGAGCAAAGACGTGCTGGTGTGGGATGGGGACCCAATCTTAGAGGGGTCCCAGGGTCAGCCATAGAGGTATAGTGAGGAGAAGGACCTTGGAGACGAGGGCAGAGGGATAGGCACTGTCTGAAGGGAAGTCCACCACCGTGAAAGTCACACCGGGCACATTCTTTTGTATCCACTCATTGTGGGCATTCGGACGGTTGTAGACCCCAGGGTAACCGTCAGTGACACTGGTTACCCCATCCACTGTCGTCGTCAGTAACCAGCTCGCAATTCCACCAAGGTACCAGGTCCCATTCTTCTCGCACACCAGGGGTCCTCCGCCGTCACCCTACAGACAGGGAAAGAAATAGGGGTTGAGGGTGGGGTGTAGCCGCCGTTGTCCACAAGGGCCGTGGTGGATTCTCCATCTCGCGATAGCTTCACTTCCCCTCCGGCTACCTGGCTGGGAGATGCTTGACCCGGACACAGACCTTGGGGCTCAGTGAAGGGGTAGTCGGGTGCAATTGTGGACTGGATTATACAGGAGGTCCGACGGGATGGGATGACAGACCCTGATGACTTTATACTCTATGGCACATCTTCAAATCAAGAGGTCCCATGTCTAAACTCTGGGGAATGAACTCGGGGTTCAGTCCCTCCATCCAGGCCCACAGTTTAGTGGGTGCCCCCCAAAACACAAAGCTAAGTCAACAGGGACAATGGGCCGGGAGCAACGAGGGTCATTATCTGGGATCTGCGCTGCACCCAGCACAGAGGGAGGTCTCCGGATCTCGGCCGGGGAATCTCACCGGGGCAAAGCCTTTATTGCCTTTCGTGGACCCGGCACACAGCATGTCCTCTGTGATGGGGTTGTCACCCGCAGGCTTTTGTAACGCTTCCCGGAAGCGCTCGTTGCAGACCCTGGAGTCTACGGCCAGCACCTCCACCTCCTGCAGCGTCTCCGGCAAGGACGAACTCACTGGAACGAGAGGCCCGAGGGCTGGGTGACTCGGGGCATGAGCGGAAGGAACATCAAAAGCTGTCACATTATGGCTCTAGGCAAAGTTCCCAGCTCTGCCAGGGGAAGCAGCGGCCAGTGTGTTGGAACTGGGTGTCTAGGAGCCAGGACTCCTGGGTTCTGTCCTTTGCTCTGAGAGGAGAGTGGGGTCTAGTGGTTAAAGCCAGGGGACTAGGAACCAGAATTCCTAGGTTCTAGCCCCACCTTTGGAAAAGGAGTGGAGTCTAATGCAGGAGTTCCCAACCTCTTTCTTTCTGAGCCCCCTCAAGCTTGTAATAAAAACTCCATAGCCCGGCTATGCTACAACAGCCATTTTCCTGCATGTAAAATCCAGGGCTGGCTTTAGAGGGTAGCTAGCAGGGCAATTATCCGGGCCCCACACCATGGGAGGCACTGGAAAGCTAATTTGCCTCAGCTTTGGCTTCAGTCCCTGGTGATGCAGGGTTTTGCTCCGTTCAGTTTTGCAGGCCCAAACTGATTTAGGAGCCTAAGTCTTATTATAGACACTTGGGGCCAGATTGTCACAGGGATTTGGGCACCTATGGAAACAGGAAAGTGCCCGGTGGGGTTTTGAAAAGCTCCAAGGCACCTAGAGCAGCTGGCACTTTGGAACCTAAGTCTAACAGAGCGTCAATGGGAGTTAGGCACCTAATCTGCACAGCTATGTTTGAATATGCCTGTATTCACCATGGGGTGCCTAAACCTCTTCGGCACTCAGGTCTGTAGGGGGCATTTGAAAATGTTGATCCTTGTCTACACACGGTTTGCCCTAGTTTGGTTCAATGGGTTTAAATCTCTGAGCAGACGCTGCTCATTTCCAGGTCAGGGCTACACACATGGCTGTGAGGTAACAGCTAGGTGTGTGATTGGATAATGCTGGGTACCCGCCTCTGACCCTGCTTCCTATTGGTCTAGAGCCGCTATCGGTAAATATGTAGGTGCCAGCTACACCAATAGGAGTGGTTTGAAACCCACGTTAGAGCACATGCATGTATACACACACAAACATACACACACACACACACACGAACCTCCATTCCTTGGGCCAGGAATTGAATCCCCCATGTGAACTGCAGCCACTAGATGGCGACATTGATGAAACACACACATACATCCCAGACTGAAGCCAAACCATCACTGGGCAGGTCTACACCATCATTGAGCATCTATGGTCTACTCTAAACCATCATTGGGCAGGTCTACACTACGGTGGGGATCGACACTGTGAGATCGATCGATCGGGGGTTGATTTATCGCATCTAGTCTAGACACGAAACGTTGATCACCGAGCGCTCTCCCATCAACTCCAAAACTCCACCGCCACGAGAGGCGCCAGTGGGGTCAACAGGGGACGGCAGCGGTCGACGTGCCGCCGTGATGACGCCAAGGTAAGTCGACCTAAGATACGTCGACTCCAGCTATGCTATTCCCAGTTGCATATCTTAGATCGATCCACACCCCCCCAGTGTAGACCTGGCCATTGTGCAGACCCCAAGAATGGCTAATTTTAGTTTAGCTTAAACCTGCTCTCAAATGAGCTAAGACAACATGGGCTGACACAGGTTTAAAGTAAAATAAGAGCATCCATACAGCCCAAGTAACTAGATTGCATCCAAACATTACACTTAAAAAGGGTGCGTAACTGTGTGCATAACTAAAGAGCTGCAGTTACACCAATGTCTAACTGTATAATGGAGCCTGCACAAATGCAAATGATTATAACCAGGCTTGGCAGAATTGCAATCTTATTTTTTAAAATAATTTTGATAGATATCGATGCTGAGTTTTAAGGTTTTTTGTTTCAATTTTTATCGATTTAAATTTTTACAGTTGTGCAAAATTCTGTGTTTTAAGCAAAGTTCTGGAGTTTCATGTCCACTAGCCAAATCGGACGCAAAAGAATAAATGGACACAAATCAGACATCAAGAACTGTAACATTCAAAAACCAGTAGGAGAACACTACATTCTCCCTGGACAGTCAATAACAGACTTAAAAGTGGCCATTCTTCAACAAAAAACCTTCAAAAACAGACTTCAACAAGACACTGCAGAACTGGAATTAACTTGCAAATTTGATACTATCCTGAATAAAGCCTGGGAATGGATGGGTCACTACAAAAAGTAATTTTCCCTCTGTTGATACTCACCCCTTCTTGTCAACTGTTGAGACTGGGCCACTTCCACCCTGATTGAATTGGCCTCAGTAGTGCTGACCCCCCACTTGGTAAGGTAATTCCCATCTTTTCATGTCCTGTGTATTTATACCTGCTTACTCTATTTTCCACTCCATGCCTCTGACGAAGTGGTTTCTAGCACACAAAAGCTTATGCCCAAATAAATGTGTTAGTCGCTAAGGTATCACAAAGACTCCTTGTTGTTTTTGCATAATTGGACCTGTTTAAGGTATAACTGCGGCTGTGTAGCTATACAACTGTATAGCTGCACTTGTATAACTATATAATTGTTTAACCATATAACTGTGTATAATCATATACTGTATAACTGTACCTATATAATTAGATAGAACGGTGACCATATAACCATATAACTGTATGACTGTACCTGCATATAACTATGTAACTGTACAACTGTAGGACAATAGAACCATGCCAGTATAACAACGTAACTCCATAACCATACAGCTGTGCCTGTATAACCATGAGCATAAGAATTGCCATACTGGGTCAGACCAATGGTCCATCTATCCGGCAGTGGCCGGTGCTGGCTACTTCAAAGGGAATGAACAGAACAGAGCAAATTTGAGTGATTCATGCCCTATTGTCCAGTTTCACCATCTTGCAGTCAGAGGTTTAGGGACACTCAGAGCATTGGGTTGAATTCCTGACCATCTTGGCTAATAGCCATTGATGGACCTAACCTCCATGGACTTATCTGATTTTTTTTTTTTTGGAACCCAGTTATATTGTTGGCCTGCACAACATCCTCTGGCAATGAGTTCCATAGATTAACTAAGTGTTCTATGAAGAAATACTTCCTTATGTTTGTTTTAAACCTGCAACCTATTAAGTTCACAGGTTTTTGTGTGATGTGAAGCGGTAAATAACACTTACTCCACACCATGTCATGATTTTACTGTAGCCCACCATGGAACTGTGTAACAATGTGTAACAATGGCTGCTTAACCATCTAACTGTAACGGTGCTCGAATAATACTTAGACTAATACTGGACTAGATGACCTCTGAGGTGCCTTCCAGACCTACGCGTCTATGATTCTATAACCATGTAACTCTCCGTTCATCTGTGTGCATATGAGGCAGCCATCACCCCGCCTCTAACCTTCACCCGGGGCCGGGTTCCTCCCCTGCCCTTCCCCTCTCTAGGAGCTACGAGTCTTACTTTGTGGGAAACGGTTTCCCCAGCCAGTCACCCAACAGGGCGTCCCAGGCGACACACGGACGGAGGCGTCGAGCAGATACACGGGGCTGATGGCGGCCGTGAGCGGAATCGGATTCTCCAGCTCTACCAGGGCGATGTCGGACTGGAAAGTGGCACTGTCAAAACTGGGATGGAGGAGAACCCGCTTCACCGATGAGAACGTCTGGTTGCGGGTCTGATCGAAAATCCGTTTTTCACCCAGCTGCACCCGATACGCTGAACTGACCACAGGCCTGGACACAGGAAAATGCCATTGGGGAACAGCTGCATACTGATACCATAGGGGGATGGCTTGTGGAGTGCTAAAATGCAGCCACCTCTGGGGTAGGCAGCCGGGAAACAGCCAAATAGAACACCATATGGGGATGGCTCACCCAATACTGAGATGAAGTGACCTCTGGAGAGGAGCATTTGGGGTACAGCAATACAGCAATGCTGCACAATGGGACACTAGTAAAAAGAGAGAGTTAATTTTTCCAGAACAGCTGCAGTCACTGTCTCTGCCCTGCCTGGGGTACTCACTGAGCAAAGCACTGAGCTGCGGACACCACCCAGCTCTCAGAGATGAGCGAACCGCCGCAGATGTGGGATCCAATTCTCTGCACGCTGACCTGCCAGGGCCAGGCCCCATCCTTGGCATCTTGACCGTTCAAGATGCGCCCTGAGATCAACTGCTTGCCAAAGCCTGAGAAGAAAAGAGGGAAGCTGCATTATCCCTGGGCAAGGGAGCTAATGTGGGGAGAGTGGAAATAATTATACGTGTTACCTGATAAGAGAGCAACTTGTTCCCCTCCTAGAGCCTGGGATAGAACCCAGTAGTCCTGGTTCCCAGCCACACTCTGGTTCCACATATCCAGGTCAAGTAGCATGGCTGTTTAACTGAGAACCTTACAGGTCTCATTCCATCCCCCATGAGCACTTTTCAGGGTGACCCACAGTGTCTGGGCTGCACAACGACCCCCCTGCTTCCAGTGGGGTGGTGGGAAGGGAAGCCTCGCCAGTGCCCACCAGGGGCACCACTCCCAGCTGCCAACTGCTGGCATCCTAGGTGCTCTGTGAGCCCTGCTTGATCCTTCTGCAGGTGGCAATTTACACCCCCTGACTCCGTTACACTCCGGTGCCCAGCTCCCTGCTTTCTGCACACCCTGCGATCTGCTGCCTCCATGGAAACAGCGCTCCCCCAGCTCCCTGCTTTCCCCGCAGTTCAATCCTCTCCTTAGTCCCTGGCACTTGGACGTGTCTATAGCAGAACCAAGCTGAGGTTGATTTAACAGAGAATCAAAATGAAGTGCAGGACCAGGATGTGGAAACATAAAGCTATGAGTAAAAGAAAACCATAAAACACCGGCAACAGCCTGTACCTGTCCTGTCTACTAAGGTGTTTCTCACCCAATGGTTAGTTCTTCCAGTGCTTGTCCAGCCCATAAAGCGGGGACCCCCTGTTCCTGGGACCCCCCATTCTATAATGGGTAACCACATGGACCATCTTTTTCTCTTAGCCAGTCACAAGTTATTTCCTCTTAGCTCAGGGTGTGCGGGGCAAGGGGACCTCCTCCGAGCACTCTCCCAGGGTTCATTTGTCTCTGTGAATCTCCAGCTTGCGTCATCGGGACGGTACCCAGCAGCTGTCTCCACGGGCGTCCGGTCTTCAGACGCCCCATCAGGTATGGAACACAACAGTCTAAGTTACCGCCCTCTGAAATCATTCCCCACCTTGCAACCCCTGTGACAATCCGCTGGACCTCAGAGACCCCACGCGCCCCTTTCATTGTACGTGGTTGAGGGCAGATATAACACCCCTGCCAGCATGGGGCCGGGAGAGTTTGTGTGTGTCTGTATCACAACCACTGAGGGCGTGAAGAAAGAGCAGACAGGGTTAGCATAATTATGGGGTTGCAACTGCCATGGAGATTAGGTTAAGGTTATCAGGGGTATAGGGTATCATCAGGGCTAGGGCTAGGGTGATATAAAGGGGCACCAAAAATTGAAAAAGAGAATCCTGCATCCCATTGAAATTGCAAGGCTAATTCTGGGAGGCAGAAAAATCTGGATTCTCCTGCAACTCATGGGCCCAGCCTCAGGGCACTTAAAGATCACAATATTATTATCATTGGTCAATTAAGTTAGTACAAGCTGCCTTGGTAGAACATTAACTCATCCTGTCTTCATCCTGCCATTATGTAAGAAAGAAAGAAAGAAAGAAAGAAAAACTCCACAGTTCAAATCAGACCCTCACCCCCATGGTAACTCATGCTATAAAGCCCTGACCTCATTATAGCCTTAACCCTATAATAATGTTAACCCCTGTCTCTAACCCCAATGACACCACCTTATCCCTCCTGCTCTCACCCATTAGATCCCACTGCTGTCCCACAGCTGGGATAGGACCCAGGAGTCCTGGCTCCCAGGCTCATTCTCATTCTACATGCCCAGGGTGGGTGAGGCTGGTGTTTTGCTGGGCATCTTACCTGCTTGATTCTGATTGCCCTGGGCACCTAGGGAGTAAAGAAAGAGAAGGGAAAGATATTAGGATATCGGGGGTGCCACTGCTGGGGTCTGACACGATGTGTCTGGGGGAGTGGATGCCAATAGCTTCACCCACAATTCTCAGGCTACACCCACTCTCCTGAAACAGCCCTGCTATAATTAGCAACAGTTAAAAATCTTAGTTGAGTCACTATTCAGCTTGCCACCTATAGGTTCCAGAGTTAACAGCCCCCCATTGATCTGAATGGGGTGGCTCAGGAGTGAAGGCAGAAATAGAGGCTAGATGGACAGGGGCATCTATGAAATGTGAAGGGATTGGATCTTCCTGTTATTCATCAGCCCAATTCCCTTTGCTGCAAGCCCATATCTCTCTCCCCTCTCCCTGGGAAGTATGGTCCAATCTCCCATCTCCACTCCACCCCACACTCACCCTGCACCAGGCTCATTGCCAGCAGGGCTATGGCCAGCGGGGAGGAGAGATGGCCCATGATCCAGCCTCGCTTGGTCCCGTCTTGGCCAAACTCAGCTGCCTCCATCACTCCAACCAAAGCCCAGCTGGGGACTGAACTCACCTGGGCAGGTTTTTATAGACATGGCTTCTGCCTCCGCCCTCCCCAGGGCTACAGAGGACAGATGTGACTGGCCCCACAATGAGCCACAAATGAGGAAACAAATGTTGCTGAGTTCAGCACGCGAGCAGGGTGTGGCCCTTCTGGTTCTGCTCTGCCCGGAATTGCCCTAAATATAAACGTGCACTGGGCAAGGTTAACATGGGGTGATTTTCACTTCTGTGTACTGTTATCAATGGAGCCTGGCCAGAACAGCTGGCCAGTGACGGTGCCCCGGCACAGCTTAGTTTGTAATGGGGGTACGGCGACGGGGGAGGGATCACCGATCCTAACATGAAAAGGCACCACTGTAATAATCTAATCTGACCCTTTGTATAGCATGGGCCAGAGACCTGCCCCCAAATAACTCCTGGAGCAGAGCTTTCTGAAAAACGGCCAGTCTTGATGCAAAAATTGTCAGTCAAAATCCACCCCAATCTTTGGTTAATCGTTCCACTGGTTAAGTGACAAAGAGTCCTGTGGCACCTTAAAGACTAACTAAAGTATTAGAACATAAGCTTTCGTGGGCTAATACCCACTTCGTCGGATGCATGAATTAGGGGGTATTAGCCCATGAAAGCTCATGCTCTAATACTTTAGTTAGTCTTTAAGATGCCACAGGACTCTTTGTCACTTCTGCAATTCCAGACTAACACGGCTACCCCTCTGATTCGTTCCACTGGTTATTTACTCTCACTGTGAAAAAATTCCACCTTATTTCTAGTCCGAATTTGTCTAGCTTCAGCTTCCAGCCATTGGATTCTGTGAGACCTTCTCCGCTAGACTGAAGAGCCCGTTATCAAATATTTGTTCCCCATGGTCTTTCCAGATGGGGAATCAAGTCACCCCCAAACCTTCTCTTTCCTAAGCTACACAGATCGAGCTCCTTGAGTGTAGCACTCTAAGGCAGGGGATGTTATAGTCCTTGCAGTGGGAGACCTGCTGTGAGGAAGTGGAGATTTCCCCTTGTTATGTTGTATGTGAGTCTTACTGTTTTGCACGAATGCTGTGTGTGCCTCAGTTTCCCTGTGTACTGCACCGATGTCTAGGTGGTGGGAATAAGGGGGTGTGACTTGCGGGGGCTGCTCCAACTGCCTAAAGGGATGCTATGGCCACCCCTTCGTAACCTGAGATCCAGGAGGGGGATGGGACCAGGTGACTCTTGGCCTGGGAAGCGAGACAAAGGCTGGAGGAGGAGCATCAAGCAGGGAAGGGGCCAGGCAGCTGGAAGAGGGGCAGAGTGGGAGGAGGTCAAACCCAGGAAGGTGGAAGCCCCGTGAGCTTCTTGCCCTGGAGACAGTCGCTCACAGAGAGGAGGCTCCCCCATAGTCCTGACTGGCTTTGTAGGGAGCAGTTCCAGAGCCCGGGGACTCCGTGACACATGGCACTCACCTTGAAATCCCCTGTGACCACACAGTGGTTTTCCATACACATTGCAGATAACTCCATCCGGAAGTAGTCGTCCTGTTCCCGAGTGTGATGGGACAGTTGTTAGCAGACACCGACTCGTACCCTATCTTCTCCTCTTATCTGTTAGGACCTTGATCCACAAACATTCAAGATAATTTTCTTCCAAGTAATCGGTGATTAAGGAAACGATGGGGCAACTTTTAGAAGTATAGCGTCCCTCCCCCTTTGCCCACTTGATCGCTCCAAAGTTGATTCAACGTGTCACTCGTTCCACCGAGTTTCAGATTGAATCCTAAATGAACAATTCCAGTTTCTCGTGTTTATTACGCAGGCTCCTAGCCTAGGTGGACAGGCACCGGAAGGATTTCTCCTCTTCCAAAGGAGAAGAGCTGGCTGGTGGAAGGAGTGAGGGCTCTCGCCTGCGGTCTGGCGGAGGAGGCCAGACAGAGAGATGGACAGACAGAGCTTTATCCAAGGGGCTGACTCGAACCTGGCTGGGCTCTGGGCTGACCAGAATGGGACATGCTTCACCCTTCGTTCCTCTAAGGCCGTCCCGTGTTGTGTGCCCGCTAACGAACAAACCTGACTGTTTTGACACTGCAACGCTGGCCGAGGGGCATTAATCCCCTCTAGACAGGGGTCTGTTTCTGTGAGACTCCCTGAATGGAAGGTCATGGTGGGACGTAGGGGTGGTGAAGGCCCGGAGGTCCAATTGAAGGAGGTGGCGAAGCCGCCTGGCTGACCCTGGAGGAAGAGCTTCTCAGAGAGGTCCACAGCCATGGAGAGTCAGCAGGAGGGGACAATCCTGACCCCTTGGGGATAATCAACTGGAGGGCGCCATTCTGCCAGCCTGGGGAGTGGGCAGTCGCTGGGAGGGAAGGATCCTGCCCCTGGATCTAGGCCATAAGGAACTTGCCGTAGCGGCCGTGGCTGGGACGGGGACTGGGAGGGTGAGTTGTACACAGGGGGTTGCTAAGCAGCGTGCTGGAGCCGGGATGTCTGTGCGAGCCAAATAATCAGCAACGCCCTGACGCTGGGGGCAACGGACAAGATAAACCAGGACGGTGGAGATCAGGGTCCACATGAACAGGTGTGGGGCAGCGTGCACGGCACTGGGGCTGGTTCGAGAACATCACCCAGCCAATCTGCAGCGGGTGAGGCAGTGACCAGCCCATGCAATGTGAGAGGGAAGCGGAGGTAAAGGAAGAGGTTTGCTCTTCCACCGATACAGATTGCTGGGAGGCTGGGAGTTCCTCTCCCGGACCTGCAGCCCAGCTCTGGGGACGTCTCTCTCGCCAGCAGAGGTTGGGCCAGTAAAGGATACGACCTCCCGCTCTTCGTCTCTGCGGACGGACGGACAGGGAAGCACCCTGGACCAATGATGCGAGGCCCCCGTGGTGGGCTTTGTTCTCTGCCCACTGTCGCTCACCCACCACCCCAATAGTGCTTCCCTGCTGGACTCTCACTTGGCTACAGTGTGAGGGGCTCAGTATACCAGGCCCCGTGCGATTTAATCCTGCTGTGTTTGCATAGAGTCCAGGCACAGCCCCAGCTGGGTCCCCAGGTGCCCCTCAGGGGGCAGATTCTCTGTCTAGCACCCCCGAGAGCTGAGAGCCAGCAGTCCCCTTGCCCAGGCCCTGGGGCCAGCACTGACTGCACTGTAGCTTAACCCCACTCTCTGCTGGCGCCCCCTCTGTGTGGACGCTGTAAGTTTCCAGTTTAGCTCCTTAGGGTCGTGGGACGCAGATGGACACACAGACAGACGTGGCGCTGGATTCTGAAACAAGTTGCTCTTGACTGAGACAGCCCCAGAGGTACATGGCACTGGACAAAGGACCAAACACAGCTCCGTGCAGGTCCCTGCCTCAGTTTCCTTACTGCTCTGCAGAGTTGCTTGAGTGTAGGCCAGAGGCCTTCCTGAAATGCAGCTGTCCTCTGTGGATTGCACTCCTCCTTCAGCACACGTTCCCCTTCCTAGGACCCCAAAGCTTTCCGTGCTGGGTCTTTATGTCCCACCACCACCACCTGATTTCTTTGTTCTGCTGCTGGTGTTTCTCCTCAGCCCACTTCCCCAGCGCCCTGTAAAGAAACTTGTTTCCCAGCTCAGGCAACCCCACTTAGCGTACTGTTCAGTTGGAGCACATTAGTTAAGTTTAACAGCTTCCCCTTTTCCCTGGTTGGGTGGATGTAGGAAGAAGAGGGCCTGAGGCATAAGGCCTGGTATCAGAGGCCTGTTATGATGCCTGAGGCCTGGGCTAAAGTAATGGTCAAAACTTGCTAATACAAATCACAGACTCTGGCAAGAGAAGGGCTGATATTGCAGAAACACGCGTTCCTAAGTAGTGCTAGGCATAAGAATACACATGCAAACATGTTCCAGAAGGTGGTACCAGACCCCCCCCCCCCGACGCCAAACACATTCCCCAAAGAGAACAGGAACACTCTGACCTATCCTAAAGATAAAGGTGTCCACCATAATTCAATACAGTGTCACTTAATTCTGTGACGTTTATCTTCATTTCATCAGGTTTGTTCAGGATCTTATCAGTCTGTCACTGTGACCAAGGGGGGATGTTTGGAATATTTTTATGAAGCCTATGTTTGCCTCAGTTTCCCCTATACATTGCATTGCTATTCAGCCAGGGTGAAGGGGACTCACTCAGGGAAGACTAAGAGACTTAGGCATGTGTGTGTCACCTCTCTGTCTGGGTGGGAGAAAGAGTCGTTAAGGAACTGGGAGAAACCAACCCAGATCAACAAGGGGTCCAGAGAGACAATGCTAGCTCTAGTAACTCATAGATGGACCTTATCGGTAAGGGATCTGAGCAGAGACCACAGAATGTGCATGAGTTTAGTCCATTTTTTATCATCGGCTTGGAAGAATTAGATTTTTATTGGTCAATGTCGATTTCACCATATGCCCGCAAACAGATCACGAAATATTTCCATTGATAAATTTTCAGATAGGCCATGTTAGAGAAATGCAGCTTGCAAACTCACTAGAATCAAATTCCAGGGATTTAAGCTTTGGAATTAGGCTTGTTACAAATGGATAGCGACGGCATAGGGAAACCAGGTGCAATCTGTTCCTTTAAGAAGACTGACTTTGTGTATTTTGGCCGATGATGCTGACAATTTGTGTTTCACAGGTTTATAAAGGTTTTCCCTTTTTGAGTCTCAACATGTGCTGTTGTTAAATAAATGTCTGGCCCTCCTCATAATTCCCCACAATTGTGCACATTTAAATCGTTAACGATCTAAAAAAATACTTCAAAATAAACATCAACATTAGCCGTCAAAATGCTACAAAAATACAAATCAGATTCTACCGAGCTTAGCTATGCAGCTCAGGGGTCTTTGATCTGGAGTTTCAAAGTGCAGGCATTTAGTAGACAGTGGGTTTTTCTCCAGGCACAGGGTCAAATGGATGGATTCCATGTGGGTCATTTTGAATTCCCTTAATGCCAAGTATTTCCTAGGAAATCCACTTCACACGTATGGTGCCCCAAAGCCCTTTGAAATTCCTAAGCATTCCCAGATATTACTTTTATCAGGCCTCGTCTACAGTTAAAAATTTGATCAAGCTACATTGTAAAAAATGTTGTACCCTGAGCTCTGTAGCTAGGTCAACTTAACCCCCAGCAGAGATGTAGGTAGGTTGATGGATGAATTCTTCTAGCTTCAGCCTCCTAGAGGAGTTCCATACCATCCCATAACAACACACACCTACCTGCATTTGAAGTACAGTGGCTCCCACAGGTATTCAGGTGAAGCCAAGAAGGTTTATGGTAATTTCATAAGGTTTGTCCAGGATACTGTGGGATATCGTCATAGCTGTCACACCACCTGCTGGAAGTTGGGGAGTATGACAGGAAAAAAGGGAAAATCGAGCAACCCCTTTTTGGACAGAGCCCTGAAAACGGAGGAGCCACTGCCCAAATGCAGACCTGTGGCAAGGGCGGTCAGGAATCTGAACAGTGTGGATGGGGGGAGATTCACTGGGGGTTGAAAGGAAAAGCAAAGTGTTCTTGGAGGGAGTTGTTTGTGTGTGGAATATGCAGCAGAAGCACCCCTGAAGCTGACAGAGAAAGCAGCTAGGAAACGAGAGGAGGAGAAGTGCTGTCACCCTGAGAGAAAGCAAAAGGAGAGAGCTTTGGGCAAAGTGCTGGCTGGAAAGAGGCACTGAACTGTGGGAAGAAAGTGTCTCCTGTTGTTCGATTCTTTCTGTGTCCAGAGAACAGGACTTTGCACAAGCCTGGTAAATAAAGAGGGTTTTTAAAAAAGAAATAGGTAACTCCAACATTTCTTCTCCTATGGTACCAGCTTTGCCCATTACTTTGAGGTACGTTCATTTATTAGGGTTACTCTTCTGGGGGGAGGGGTGTGGTCTGTACTTCTATCAATGTCCTGTTTGTGTCACTTGTGTTCTCATACGAAGCTCTGCTCTTCCCGTCTGCAAGTCCCCTCCCAGTGGCGCGATCCTGCAGGACTGAGATCCCCCTGGGCTGCCCCGAATCAGATAAACACACACACAGGGCGTGTCTGAGCGGACCGGGTTAACCAGCATCCCAGGCTGACCCCTGACATGTCCTGGACTCGGCAGGTGGGGGCGAGCAGCACCTCCAAGCTGCCCCCCTCATATGCCATGGGTCCCGCCCCAGAACAGAGCACGCCTGAGCAGGCTGGGTCGAGTATGTCACAGATTGAGCATGTCTCTATTTCCACATTCACATCACAATTGTTCTGGTCGTAACCCACCGGATGAGCAAACCCCACCTGAGTGTTGGGTGCTGCCGGTTGCTGCAGAGCAAGTGAGGAAGCCAAAAAACACCCATGAGTTGGGGAGAGAGCGAGGAAGAGAACCAACCTGTTTAACCCTGGAAGTTAGTTATTGCCAGGTAATAACCACACAAGGGGAGTCAAGCAAGTGACACTGTTATAATATGAAACGTAAGTTAAATTTGATTATAAACGTCAGGTTTAGAAAACTACCACTGATCCGCAAGTGACGCGGTCTATGTGAATGAAGGGCTGGGAGGGGCTGTCGTGGGATGGGGTCCCACTCGAGGAGAAGGGTCAGAGTCAGCCGCAGAAGCACGGCAAGGAGAAGGACCCTGGGGATGGGGGCAGAGGGAGTGACGCTGGTAGTGGGACTGGCACTGTTCAGAGTGACGTTCACCATCATGAAAGTCACACCGGGCACGTTCTCCAGGATCTACTCGTGGGCATTTGGGTGGTTGTAGACCCTGGGGTAACTGGGGTCAACACTGGTTACCCCATTCACTGTCATCGTCAGTATCCAGCTCACAACCCCAGCTAAGTACCAGGTCCCGTCCTCCTCACACCCTAGGGGTCCCCCGGAGTCACCCTAGAGACAGGGAAAAAAGTTGGGTTTGAAGAGGGATCAGCCTCCATCGTCCACAAGGGCCGTGGTGGATTCTCCATCTCACGATGGCTTCACCTCCCCAGTGGCTGCCTTGCTGGGAGACGCTTTATCCAGACACAAGCCTCAGCGCTCAGTGAAGCAGGTGCAGTTGTGGTCTGGGTTATACAGGAGGTCAGACTGAACGGATGAACACTGCTGACTTCATACTCTACGATGCATCCTCAGTTCCAAGAGGTATCTTGTGTCTAAACACTGGGGATTGAAGTCAAGGCTCAGCCCCTCCATCCAGGCTCACTGTTTGGTGGGGCCCCCCGCCCTCCAACACACAACACCAAGTCAACAGGGAGAATGGGGCAGGAATAATGGGGTCTCTGATCTCAGCCAGAGAATCTCACCGGGGCAAAGCCTTTATAGCCGTCCATGGACACAGCGTGTCCTCTGTGATGGGGTCGTCACCCGCAGGCTTTTGTAATCTTACCCGGTAGCGCTCATTGCAGACCGTGGGGTCTACGGCAGCACCTCCAGCTCCTGCGGTGTCTCCGCGAGGGGAGAATTCACTGCAATGAAAGGCCCGAGGGCCGGGTAACTCATGTGACATCAGTGGTTTAAAATGCTGAGCCTTGTCTACACACAGTTTGCCCTGATTTGGTTCAGTGAGTTTTAATCTCTGAGCAGCTGCTGCTCATTTTCAGGCCAGGTTCACACACCCGTGAAGATATAACTAGGGGTGGGATTTGATACAGCTGGGAGCCAGCTGGCGGGCACCTCTGACACGGCTGCCTTTTGGTTAGAGCCGGCATCGGTAAATATACAGGTGTCAACTACACCAATAGGACTGTTCTAAAACCCATATTAGGGCTCACATACAGCCTCAACCTGCCCCCGAAAAATGAGCCTCCATTCCTTGTGCCAGAAATTGAATTGAGTGTGAGTTGCAGCCACTAGATGGTGACATTGCTCAAACACACACACACACACACACACACAGATTGAAGCCTAACTGGTGCAGCGTCTTTCTACAGTGTAGCCCTGAGAGTGGCTATTTTTAGTTTAGCTTAAACCTGCTCAGAAATGAGCTAAGGTAAAATGGGACGACTCAGGTTTAAAGCAAAATAGGAGCATTGGCACGGCCAGAGATACTGGAGTAACTAGACTGGGTCTTAGGGCAACTCTACACTTACCCGTAGATCGGCACTACTGCAACTGATGCAACGAGTGTCGATTTAGCAGGTCTGGTGAAGACACGCTAAATCGATGGAAGAGCATTTTCCCATCGATTTGTGTACTCTCTTGGTGCTGAAATGTAGCCAGCTCTGGAGTGGAACATCTACGGAACAGACATACAGCAGTGCCATACGGGGATGGCTTGCCTTGCACTGGGAGGCAGACATGTCTGGGGTGGTGCCCCTGGGGAACAGCCACACATAACGCCGCAAAGGGATGGCATGGGAATGAGATGCAGCCACCTCTGGGGCAGGGCAGTAGGGGAACAGCAACCCAGCGATGTCACACAACAGGAAGCCGGGGAAAAGGGAGAGAGAATCTGTTCAGAACAGCCACAGTCGCTGTTTCTGCCCTGCCTGGGGCACTCACGGATAGAAGCAATGAGCTGCGGACACCACCCAGCTCTCGGAGATGAGGGAACCGCCGCAGATGTGGGAGCCGTACATCCGCACGCTGACAAGCCAGGGCCAGGCCCTGTCCTTGGCATCTTGGCCATTCAAGATGCGCCCTGAGACCAACTGCTTGCCACAGCCTGAGAAGAACAGAGGGAAACTTGCATTGTCCCTGGGCAAGGGAGCTAACGTGGGGAGAGTGGAAATAATTGTATGTGTTACCTGACAACAAGAGAGCACCACATTCTCCTTCTGGAGCTGGGGAAATAGCCCAGGAGTCTTGGTTCCCAGCCACATTCTGTTTCCATGTGTCCAGGTCAACGTGTTTTGTTGTTGGAATCTTATACGGGATTCCAACACCCACGAGTATTTTGATACTTTTCCCGGGTGACCGGTGATGTCTGGGTTGCACCGCTACCCCCGGTCCTGGTTTGTGCTCACCAGGGGAAACTATTCCAGCCACTAGCTGCTGGCATTCCTGGCGCTGTGCTCTATCCTTCTGCAGGTGGCAATTTACACACATCGACTCCGTTACACTTCATATGGCTGGGAGAGTTTGTGTGTGTCTGTATCACAGCCACTCAGGGCGTGAAGAAAGAGCAGAATCCTGCATCCCGCTGAAATCACAAGACTAATTCTGGGAGGCAGAAAAATCTGGATTCCTTTGCAATTCATGGGCACAGCCTGTGATGTTCTCCTCCAGTGTTGTCTGGATTCATGATCTGCTAGGTCACTCCAATCCTTGAGTCTGGGAGCCATCCTAACCCTGCTCTGCTGTGAGAACCCCACTCCCTGGCTGTTCACGCACAGCCTCTGGCATGTGAGCTGCTCTCAGCTACTTGCAACCAAATGACACTAGCCAAAATCTCCGGTCTCAGAAACAACCCTAGGAACCGCCGTCTTGCAATGTCCAGTTATGCCCACTGGACACTGGCAACTTACATGAGTTCATCAATTTAACAAAGAAATTGATCTATACCAGGCTTGTGATCCCAAGGGGAGTTTCTGACACGCTTCAAACCAAGCGCACGGCTCCCGGTAGAATAAACAGATCGATTTGTTAACTATCAAGATAGATTTTAAGTGATTATAAGTTAGAGCAGACCCAGTCTGATTTGGTCGAATGAAATAAAAGCAAAACACATTCTATGCTGATCTTAACACTTTCAGTGTCCTTACAAACTTAGATGCTTCTCACCATTGGCTGGTTGCCCTTCGGCCAGGCTCTCCCCTTTGTTTCAGTCACTAGGTACAGTGTCTGTAGAGGTAGGTGGAAGAGAGAGGAGGAACCTGGCAAACGTCTCTCTCTTTTATTATGTCCTTTCCTCCCTCTTGGTCCCCCCGACCTTCAGGTGAGCATTCCTGAGTCTCTCCAAGCAAGGCTGAGCAATTCCCCTGGTGCGACCTTACGCAGGTGAGTCATCGCACTGTAGCTCCCTGGCTTGAGAATGGCTGTTGATGGGTTGTTTGATAGGCCGCCTGGGCGTTGGTTACTTTCCTTGCTGTTGCCTCTGGGGAGCTAATATCTGGCTGATCCCTCAATTTACCGTATGTTTTAGTGACAACCATACTCTACAATTATCATAACTTCAGATGCAGTAATGGTATACATAAATGGATAGAGAAATGACTTTCAACAGATCATAACCTTACAAGGCATGCCTTATCTGTGAGATCACGATTATATGAAAATGAAGAATATGTGGGTTACAGCATACTCCCCCGAGGTATAGAATGTCACACAGCCCCAGGGTACTTAAAGATCAAAATATTATTTACATAGGTCAATTAAGCTAATACAAGCCCGCTTGGTAGAACTTTAACTCATTCTGCCACTATGTGAGAAAGAAAGAAAGAAAGAAAGAAAGAAAGAAAGAAAGAAAGAAAGA
>ML677520.1:689976-714530 GCA_007922305.1 Dermatemys mawii
CTCTCTGCTCCCACTGGAGATTCCTCTGTTCAGGCATCCCAGGATCACATTAGCTGTTTTGGCCACAGCGTCGCACGGGCTCGTTCCCATTTTGAGTTCCAGGCTCCGTCTCGGTGCTGGGCGAGCCATTCCCATGAGGCCTTGCAAAGTGGCTGTTCTCCAGCTGCTCGCCCCAGAAGTGGCTGCTTCTTGGTGCCAGACGGGGATCTCTGTACAGATGGTGGAAATTTCTGTGGGGTGTATCCCCACCACCCTTCTGCCCCCGCATACGTGCTCCTCCCATGGGCTCTTGCCTTTCCCCAGGTCCTGTCTCTCCCTATGTGTCTTTGCAGTGCCCAGCCCGAGGGGCCCCCCGTCTTGATCCCAATACACACATCAGATAAAGTGTGTGCTCAGAGTGCCTTTTATTCCACACTTTTTAATCTTTTTATTTCGATGAACACCCTAAAAGGGAGGCACATTGATCTCTGGGGGAAATTCCTGTGTGGGGAGGCTCATCCATTCTCTGTCTCTTGGAGTATTGAAATTAAGAGTGAATTCATAGAATTATAGAATATCAGGGTTGGAAGGGACCTCAGGAGGTATCTAGTCCAACCCCCTGCTCAAAGCAGGACCAACCCCAACTAAATCATCCCAGCCAGGGCTTTGTCAAACCTGACCTTAAAAACCTCTAAGGAAGGAGATTCCACCACCTCCCTAGGGAACCCATTCCAATGCTTCACCTCCCTCCTAGAGAAGTAGTGTTTCCTGATATCCAACCTAAACTTCCCCCACTGCAACTTGAGACCATTACTCCTTGTTCTGTCATCTGCTACCACTGAGAACAGTCTAGATCCATCCTCTCTGGATCCCCTTTCAGGTAGTTGAAAGCAGCTATCAAATCCCCCCTCAGTCTCCTCTTCTGCAGACTAAACAATCCCAGTTTCCTCAGCCTCTCCTCGTAAGTCATGTGCTCCAGCCCCCTAATCATTTTTGTTGCCCTTCTCTGGACTCTTTCCAATTTTTCCACATCCTTCTTGTAGTGTGGGGCCCAAAACTGGACATAGTACCCCAGATGAGGCCTCACCAGTGCCGAACAAAGGGGAACGATCACATCCCTCAATCTGCTGGCAATGCCCCCACTTGTACAGCCCAAAATGCCATTAGCCTTCTTGGCAACAAGGGCCCACTGTTGATTCATATCCAGCTTCTCGTCCACACAGAATTCCCTTTCTAAAACCACATTCCAGATGGCACCTCTCAGATATGGGCTGGCTGGGGAACCCCTCGATTCCCTTTAGAAGTGACCCATGCTAGCTCGGCTGCTGTAAAGGACGGGGAGTGGGTGGCCTAGGGGTTAACCCTGGGCAGAGGAACCAGGCTGGGCTAGGACGCCAGGAGTGAGTATCACGAGAGAAACCAAATGGCCAGGGTCAAGGGTCTGTTACCAAGAATACCAGGAGGTCAGGTTCAGAGAGCCACAGCCAAATCGGGAGCTTAGAGCTCTCTCTCGGAGAGTGCAGGGGTGGAGCTTGTACCCCAGTCGGGCTTTATGGCCCCCAGTCCTGGAGTGTGATTGTCCCCAGGTCCTCTGCAGACTGGGGTTCAAGACTCCTATGACCTGACAGCAATCAGCTACAGGGTGGTATGTTCCCTTTGTAACAGACACACACTAGCTCAGGTAGGGCTTGGATGGAGGATTCCCTTTGTCAGGATTCCCTCTGAACTCTGGGGTACAGATGTGGGGACCCCCATGAAAGACCCCCTAAGCTTATATTCTACCAGCATAGGTCAAAAACTTCCCCAAGGCACAATTTCCTTTCCTTGTCCTTGGTTGGTATTGCTGCTACCACCACCAAGTGATTTACACAAATTCAGGGAAGGGTCACTTGGAATCCCTTTCCCTCCCCCGAAATACCTCCCCCAGCTCCTTCACCCCCTTTCCTGGGGAGACTTGAGAATAATATACCAACCCATTGCCTTAGCAATGTGAGCACAGATCAGACCCTTTGTCTTTGGGACACTGAAATCAACCAGGTTCTTAAAAGAAGAACTTTACTTATAAAGAAAATGTAAAAGAATCACACCTGCAAAATCAGGCTGGAAGGTAACTTTACAGGGTAATAAAAAGATTTAAACCACAGAGGATTCCTCCTCTGGGCTCAGTTTCACAGTTACAAAATCAAGACTAAAACTACCTCTGTAGTGTAAGAAAGTTCACAAGCTAAATCAAAAGAAAACCTAACACATTTCCTTGCCTTCCTTACAATTTCTGTGATTTTAGATGGATAATTCCAGGTATATTTTCAGGAGATGTTGTAGCTGCTCGGCTTCTCCCTCCATCCGAAGAGGGAACAACAAAGAGAGAGCACAAACAAAACCTCCTCCCCCCTGCCCCCCAGATTTGAAAGTATCTTCTGTCCTCATTGGTCCTTCTGGGCAGGTGCCAAGTAGGTTATCTGAGCTTCTTAACCCCTTACAGTTAAGGCAATTTCAGTACAGCTGCCAAGGAGGGATTTTCTGCTACCTTTCTCTCTATATTCATGACACCCTTTCGAAGAGTCATCTGATAGCCATAATATAGGGGCTGGAGGGAGGCCTGGGCCATCTGAGCTGTGTTGTGCATGATCCCTTGTGGCTGTGCTCTTAGCACCATCTCTGCTGTGGGTTCAAATCCTCCCAGATCCCTAAGCGATGGAGGGGGACTTAAATGATCTTGGGGCTTGGGCTTGGTCACTGTCTGCAATTCTCAGCACAGCCAGAAGGGGGCGTTGCAGGGCTAATTCACCTTGTCCCCCTATCTCCATGACCTTGCCCCGGGTCTGAGTCTGCCGCCCCCATTCTCCCAGGCACAAGGTTATTGCATCAGAAGTTTGATGGGGCAGCAGCAGCACACATGGTAGCGAGGCTACGAGGATGGGGTGTGTGTCCCCCCCCCCGCCTCTCCACAAGCCAATGCATTGCCAGTGTTTTGAAGGGTGTCTGGGTGTGCGGTGGGGAAACTGAGGCAGAGAAGGTGGAAAGGAAAAACCAGGCCAGAGAAGCGGAGCTGCAGGGGAAATAGGCTGGGAAAGATAATTAGAGCGAGCAAAGGAAAAGGGACAAAGAGTCCTGTGGCACCTTAAAGACTAACTAAAGTTTTAGAGCATAAGCTTTCGTGGGCTAGTACCCACTTCGTCGGATGCATGCCTCCGATTCAAAGGAAAAGGACGTAACAGCCCCTTCCTGAAAGCAGAGAGATATTTTGGCACCCAGAAGAAGAGTGTAAAGAGGCCTTGAAGGTAACTGGCAAAGAAACCAAGAGAGGGACATAGAGGTGGGGGCAGAAAATCTGGCATCGAGCAGGTGGGAGAGGGAGGCTACAGCTTGATGGCTCGTGTGTGTGTGTGTGTGTGTGTGTGTGTGTGTGTGTCCCTGCTGCCCCCTGCTGGAGGAAATCATTCCCTCATTTGCACCCTCATTGGCATTAGCAGCGTTTGCGCAGGCCCAGTGGGGATCCGGGCCGTGCACTCATCCAAAGCAGCGATGAACTGAACTCCCGTCTGCAGGGCGCTTTGATGGGGGCCTGGAGGGATGCACTGGGGTCTAGGGGGTGGAGGTTTCATCTCACAGGATCATGGGGGCAGCAGCAGCTAGGAGAAGCGCGACAGGCAGAGCCGGCACTAGGCATAAGCAGGCTAGGCAGTGACTTAGGGCCCTGAGCAGTCGCAGGGGGCCCCCTGTCTGCTTTGCCTGTTTTAGTGTTGAGTGGGTGAGGGAGGACCCCAAAATATTCCTTAGGGCCCCCAACGGGCTTGCCCCGGCGCTGTTAGTCTGACAGACGGGTGTGCTGGGTACGATGGGGGCATAGCCCTGGATCCAGCTGGTGTAGGGGGGCAGCAGGGTGTAGACCCCCGGGCGGTTGGGGAGTGCACATTCCACGCCCCAGCTCACCACCCCGGCCAAGAGCCACGTGCCCTCGCATTCGCAGACCAAGGGCCCCCCAGAGTCACCCTGCAGACAGTAGAACCATGGCGTCAATTTCTGGAATGTCCTCTAGGGGGCGCCGGCTCCCGTCCGCCCACAGGGCAGGGGACTGGCCGGCTCAGGGTGGGCGGGGAATGGGACATGCGACCTTTCCCCTCTAGGGGGCGCCAGCTCTGGCCCCAGGGTGGGGGATTGGCTGGCTCAGGGTGGGTGGAGAATGGGACATGGGACTTTTCCCTTCTAGGGGGCGCCAGCTCTGGCCCCAGGGTGGGGGATTGGCTGGCTCAGGGTGAGCGGGGAATGGGACACGGGACCTGTTTCCTTCTGGGGCGCACCAGCTCCGATCCGGGATTGGCTGCCATGTGAGAGGGAGGGAGTCAGGGAATAGGATAAGGGGTCTCACCTGACACGCATCTTTCTCCCCTTCTGGATACCCTGCACAGATCATATCCAGCTTGATGGGATCGCTCTCCTGAGGGTCGTCCGGGTATGAACCAGTGTTGAAGTACTCGTTGCAGGTGTCTCTGTCTATCAGGGGCACCTGCAACTCTTGCAGTGTTTTGGGGGCTGTCAGGCTCTCTGAGGACAGACAGATGGGCAGAGCCGAGTCACCCCCACAGAGACAAACCTTCCCACAGCCACTGATGGGACTCCGGCACCAGCACTGCTCTGTGCTGACCAGAAGGGGGAGCCCTTGACCCTCACTCCCTGTGGATCAACCCAACTCCCCACCTTCCCGCAGCACTCTCATGGAATGGAGACGGTCTTTCCCTGCCTCAGTTTCCACACCTGTAAAATGGGGATTAACAATCCCAATCCCCTTTGTAAAGCTATTGGAAATTTAACGGACGGACAGAACAAGGTATGAGCCAGTGATGTGTTAATACTAAAGGATCAAAACTGCAGCCTCCGTTGCTCCCACTTCCCCACCAGCGGAGGGACCTGATTCGGGCACAAAATCGCCGGGCATTGGTGTCACTAGAGATCAATGCACAGAGCCCCAGTGCCAGCAAAACCCCACACTGCAGCAGGATGGGCAAAGCTGCCACAGACTCTCACCCGGGGCAAAATCAGGGACCATAAACCAGGTGTGGAAATTGGTGGGTGCAAAGACAAAGGATGACAGTGGAGCTCGCACTAGCAACTTGCTAGATCCATGGTTTTCAAACTGGGGGTCACAACCCACGACTGGGTCACGGCGTGTCAGGCACTGGGTCGTGGTGGTTCTGGTCAGCACCACCGACCGGCCATTAAAAGTCCCATCGGTGGCGCTGCTCGGCTAAGGCAGGCTAGTCCCGACCTGTTCTGACACCACGCTGCGCCCCAGAAGTGTCCAGCAGCAGGTCCGGCTCCTAGGTGGGCTGCTTTCGGGGCGCAGTGCAGTCCGCGGTGGCAGGACAGGCAGGAAGCCCCTCTTAGCCCCCCCCCCCCCGCTGCACCACTGACTGGGAGCCACCTGAGGTAAGCCCGTGCCCCAACCCCATGTCCCAATCCCCTGCCCCAGCCCTGAGCCCCCTCCCAAACCCAGAGCCCCCTCCTATACCCCGAACCCTTCATCCCTGGCCCCACCTCAGAGCCTGCACCCCCAGGGACTGATGTCAGGGATATATTTAGGGTTAAGGGTGTATCAGGGGCAGAGGGCTAGATTTTTAGTTAGATTTGCATTGCAGTTACAGTAGGGTTATGCTTCTCTAGGATTTATGGTTGGTGTTGCAGTCAAAAATAAGGTTAGAATTAGGGGCATAACAGGGGTATAGCGCTAGATTTTGTCTTATGGTTAGCAGTGCTTTAACAGCAAGGTTAGGTTTATGGTTATGATTGATGTATAATGCTAGATTTTGATTCAGGGCTAGCATTGCAGTTAACAGTAGGGCTAGGTTTATGGCTCGGTTAAAGGTGTATCTGTGGTATAATGTTAGAGTTTGATTTACTGTTAGCATTGAAGCCAATAGTAGGGTTATGGTTAGGGTTATGGTTAGGGTTAAGGGTACAGCAGGGGTATAGTGATAGATTTTGATTTAGGGTTAAGGTTAAAAGTTATGTTTTATGGTTAATAGTTAAGGATTAATAGGTTTAAGGATTATGTTGGAGATAAGGTTGTGTTAGGTTGAGAAGTAAGGGTTAAGGGTTACGGTTAAATTTAAAGGTGAGATCAGGGACCATAAAGGTTAGGCTGGGGGTGGGAGTTAGAATATGGTGTTATCTTTAAGTGTAAGGTGATGATAACTGTTAATCTGAATATTAAGGTTAAGAGCTATTGTAGGGGGAAAGGGTAGGGGTAGGTTTAATGTTGGGGTAGGGTTAAGGTTATGTGGAGTGAGAATTAAGGGTTAGGGTTGAGTTTAAAGGTTTAGATTTAGGGTGAAGTGATAAGATTGAGTGGTTAGGGTTAGGGTTAAGGCATAGAGATAGGGTTCAGGTTAAAGGTTAGGGTTAGCATAGCGTTTCAGCTTCAGCTGTAGGGTGAGCATTTAAATTAAATGTCGGGTTAAGTTTTAGATTGGGGGAGGAGGTTCGGTTTCTGGTGAGGGCTAAGGTTATATCTGGGTCTTTGTGCTCTGTTTTGATTTAGGGTTATCCTTACAGTTCAAAGTAGGGTTCGGGTTCAGGTGAGTATCAGGAAGTAGGATTAGGGTTAGGGGTTAAGGTTAAAATTATGGTAGAATTATGCCCCAAAACAGTTTTCCAGTCACCATCCAGGGGACCCCTAGAACCTCCTCCCTCATTCCCCGCAAAGTCCTGCCATTTCCCCACAGCCCCCCATTCACCCCCTCACCTTCATACTGAGTGTTACCCCAGCCAGTCACCCAACACTCCATGCCCGCGGGGAACTCCACAGAGGAGGCTGGAAGGTAGACGGGGCGGATAACGCTGTTGAAGTTCACAGGGGTTTCTAGCTCCACCAGCGCGATGTCACCACTGGAGCCGATCTCGGTGTAGCTGGGATAGCGGTAAATCTGCTTGATGGGTAAAGAGACCAGACTTTCAGAGGGATTCAGGAGCTGATATTCCCCTAGGTTCACTTCATAGTCAGACGTGCTCCTACAAGATACAAGAGAAATAGAAAGGTGATTCACCCAGCAATGAGATGCAGCCAATTCTGGGGCAGGGCAGTTGGGGAACAGCAGCCCATAACACCACCCAGGGACGGCTCGCCTGGCAATGAGATGCAGCCGTCTCTGGGGTGGGACCGCTCAGTAATGGTTGAACAGTGACACTGCATGGGGAGGGCTCACCTGGCACTGAGAAGCAGCTGCCTCTGGGGAGTGACAGCTGGGGAACAGCCGCACAGCGATGGCTGTTGCCTGGGTTACTTACTGATTGAAGCAATGAGCTGCCGACACCACCCAGCTCTCACCAATGAGGGACCCTCCGCAGACATGGCTGCCGTATTGTCGGATGCTGACCTGCCAGGGCCAGGACCCATTCTGGGAATCAGTTCCCCCAACAACGCGGGGAGATCCCATGGACTTCTCAGAAGCTGAGGAGAAAGATGGGGAGCAGAGTGGATAGAACCCAGGAGTCCTGGCTCCAAGCCCCCCTGCTCTAACCCACTAGATCCCACTTCCCTCCCCGTGAGAATCCAGGAGTCCTGGCTCCCAGGCCCCACTGCCCTCACCCATTAGATGCCACTCCCCTCCCAGATCCAGGGCTAGAACCGAGGAGTCCTGGCTCCCAGTTGCCTGGCATATAACCTCTATCCTGTCTCCCTTCGCCAACCTCTGTCTCCCCACCCATGAGGTCTCACTTCCAAGGGCTGTTTCCCAGCTGCCCGGCCAACCACTCACCTGCCAGCCAGGGCAGCGCCAGCAGCAGCCAAACAGCCAGAAGGCAGCTTAGACCTCCCATGACCCACGTTCCTCCAGAAGCACCTGGTTTCAGTGGTGCCCGGGACAGAATCCTGACTGGGGAAGGGAAATACAAATACCCTGGCAGTTTCGTAAACAGGGGTATAAAAACAAAGAGCAGGTGGTGAAAGGTGACAAAGGGAACTCCCTTTCCGAGAGCTGGGGGAAAGAACCCAGGAGTCCTGGCTCCCAGCCCCCCCTGCTCTAACCCACCAGAGCCCACTCCCCTCCCTGAGTTGGGGAGAGAACCCAGGAGTCCCGGCTCCCAGCGCTCCCTGCTGTAACCCACCAGACCCCACTCCCTTCCCGGAGGTTATTTTCTGGGCTATTTCTTGGTTTCATTCTCACTCCATTAAACCAGAAACAGCTTCCTGTTCACAGCAAGTACAAGGTTTAATATTTAAACCCAATGGAGTTGAACTCCTAGGTTGACCATAAGCTCTGCCCAGTCCTGTCCCACAGCCCCCCGATATCCCAGCCCCGGGCTCCCTGTCGTGTGATCTCCTTGGGGATATATTCATGGACCCTTCGCTGCTTCTGTCTAGTCCCCTCACTTTGGTTGGTTCGTCCCCCAAAGCCAGGAAGCCATCTACTGTGTGTCTGTGCTCACCTGTTCAATACCATTAATCCTATAGGAGAGGAATGAGGGCTTGTGGGTTGGAGGAGGGGGTATAGGAATTCAGGACACCTGGGTTCTATCCCAGCTGGGGGAGGAGGAGGAGGGGGAGGGGGAGGGGGAGGGTTCCCATCTGCTCCTCTCAGAACTCACCTGCCTTGTGCTTTGCAAGCTCTGTCTATGAATGTGACATGCAGCCTGTAAATTGCAGCCGATGACTTTGCCCTCCCCAGTCTGGGCTTTGGTTCCAGGCCTTGGAGGAGCCGGCTGGAGTTGGGGGAGCCGGGATTATGGGCGTTAGCTGCCCGCTGGCCGCCCTGATTCTGGGGCTTCAGCTGCCCCTGCTGGAGGGTGAGTGTGGCGTCTGCTGGGGTCCTGGCCTTTGCCCCCTTCTGGCTGTGGGAGTGTGCTAGTCTGAAGGAGGAGGATTGGAAAGAACAGAACAGAGCAGTGATCAGGGCGGGGCTGGGGGCCAGGACTCCTGGGTTCTCTCCCCAGCCTTCAAGCCCGTAAGGAACTAGTCCCTCTGCCAATAACTCGTAGCACTCCCTGCTGGAGGACTCTGCCCTCTCTGGGTTTCAAGAGGAAAAGGTCAGGGGTGGGGTTCCCAGCACTTACATGGGCAGGAGGGGGCGGATGTGAGGAATAGGGGAAAGGGGAGATGATTTTGAGGAGGCAGGGTGAGAGCTTGTGGGAAGGGTGGGATGTAGGGGGCAGAGGAAGGGACGGATAAGTGGAGCTGGGATGGATGTGTGGGGCATGGGGCAGGGAATAGCTCATCGAGGCTGGGGGGAGATGCACAACCATGACTGAGAGAATGGGCCCTTCCCCCATCCCATGAGGTTGTGCTGGGGAGTTATGAGTCAGAGAACCTGGATTTAGGGTTTGGTTTGTCTATGGGGAGCCCCAGCCAGAGGGGAAAAGCCTGTCTCCGACTATGTCGGCTGTGGGTTGGGCTTGAGGGACATCAGCAGAGCTGGTGGGGGTCGGGTATGTCATCAGGACTGAGGGGCGCTGGTCTCACTAATTCTCCTGCTCTCTCTAGGGTGATTCTGGGGGACCCCTCATTTGTTCCCAGGCTGGCTCCTGGTTCCTGATTGGCAGCGTGAGCTGGGGAGTCAACTGCGGCCTCCTGAATCGTCCCGGGGTCTATACCCGGGTCTCCGCCTTCTCTGACTGGATCCAGCCGCAGCTCCCTAGGGTGGAATCCGGGGTGGTGAACGTCACCATCAGGAGTCAGCCCAACACTGGCTACACTCCAGCACCTACCCCCCTGCTCCTCGGCCCCCTCCCGCTGGCCAGCGCTGCCCTGGGGATGGGGCCACCACTTTGTTTCTGAGCTGCTGATTTAACAATCAGCCCTGTCATGGAGGAGACAAGACATCCGAATTACAACCCATGATTATAGGGCTGGGAGGGGAGTGGGATCTAGTGGGTTAGTGACTGGGGGAGGCGACTGGGTGTCAGGACTCCTGGGTTCTATCCCTGGCTTTCGGAGGGGATAGAGATCTGGTGAGTTAGGGTGGGGGTTGGGAGCAGGGCTCCAGGGTTCTATGCCGGACTCTGCCAAAGACTCCCTGGGGGACATTCAGGGTGTCCCAGGTCTAGTCTCATTTCCCCTAGATGTAAAAGGGGGAGAATAAACTCGCCTTTGTCTGTTAAGACTGTGAGCCTCGGGGCAGGGACTGGCTCCTGCTGGGGGTCTTGGCAGCATCTACCATAAAGGATTCCTGGCCCATGTTTGGGTGTCCTAGGTCCTATAATAACACAGAAAATACTAGTAATAAAAGATATGCCTGTCTATCTCAGCTACATCTGTCTGTCTAGACTGTCTATGCCTGACTCTCTAGTTTGCATTGTCTGTCTGTCAAGATTGTGTCTGCCCCTCTGTCTAAATTCCGTCTGTCTAGGCTGACTGTCCCTTAACGTGTTGAATATGGCCATATGTCTCTAGTCTGTCCATCTGTTGGTTAAGATTGTGTCTACCTAGATTGTGTCTGTCTGTAACGTCTCCATCTATCTACATTGTGTCTGTCTGTCTGTTTAGATTGTGTCTGTCTAGATTGTGTCTGTCTGTACTGTCACCATCTGTCTGTATTGTGTCTGTCTTTCTAGGACGGGTCTGTCTCTCATTACCCACAATGATACAATGTAAATAACTCCTAAAATACTGTGAATTTCCTTGGGCTGTTCTATCCTTGGTCATTTACACAACAAAGACAACACAAAGGACCTGTACACTCCTGCGGTTCATACAAATACACCCTGGAGTTTAGACACACACACACACAGAGCAGAACCAGGTGAGTCCCCTTGGGAAGGCTCCCTGGACATTTCAGGAGACATCACCCTGATCTGCACACGCCACTGGCATCGTGTTGTGGAAACACAAGGAGGGGGTTGTCAACTGCACAAGACCCAGGGAGGATGCGAGAGGCCAATAAACCTGGGACCGGGGGCAGGCTGAAGACAGGGAGAGTGAAAAGAGGGTTCGGGGTGGAGGCCCAAGAAGCAGTTTCCTTAGAAGGGTGAGAAGAGGCAGGCGATGCGGGGACTGGCTGGGCCACATTCCCCGGCCGGGCAGACGCTGACACCGAGATCGGGGTCACTGAGGCAGCTCACCGACCTCCTAGTCCCCCGTGGAAGCCAGCTGGGAGCTGCTCTGCCTTGTGTAAACAGGGCCTGAATGAGCTCTCCCTTGACAGCTGGGAGGGGGAGAGACTTCAGGAGCAAAGTGTATTTACATGACTACACCTGCTCTGCCGAGGGATCCATCAGATGGGAACGGTGTTGCTCAAAGTGATCAACCCTGGCCGGTGCTGGGATGCAAATCACTTTAGTACTGAATGCAAGGGAGTGAAACGCTGTTACTGGTGTGGTTGCCTTTATTGTATGAATAAAGGGGGAGCAGAACTGTGCTTAACCTGTCCCAAATGAGGGGGTCAACCTCCGCTGGAAGGCCCCCATTAAGCCAGGGGCTTGAATGCTGACACCCTGGGAAAGTAAAAGGGGTGGGGACAGGTGTTCCCGCCAGAAGGTGTGGTCTCTCCCTCCAAGTTCTCGGTGTAGTTTAACCTGTTCCTACTCACTGTTCAAAGTTCATTTGGAGCCTTTTGTTATTTTAAAGTGCTCCAATGAGAGCTGAAATCACCAGTGGTGGGGCAGTGTGTGTGTGTGTGTGTGTGTGTGTGTGTATCTTCCCAGCCTGGGAAGAGCTGTCAGTCCCTAAGACACTGACCTGCAGCGATCACAGAAGAGAGGCAACTGGCAGTCAGCTGGTGGACAAGGGGCTGGCGGGGCAGCCAGCAGAGAGGGACGGCAGCTAGCGGGGCGGCCGGCCAGACCAAGCGCTCAGATGACAGAGCCAGCCAGGTGCCTTCTTCCCCGTGCGGGAAGTGAACTCCCACAGATGCACTTCTGAAGCCTGGGTCCTCCCCGAGCAAGGGCAGCCCCTGGGAGTGGGGCCTGGTGCGGGAGCAGAGAGGGGCACAGGAAAGGAACTTTTGGTTGTAGAACTGGTCTGGGGCGGGGCAGGGGGGGGACGTCCAGCTCATCGCTTTATGCTTCTGAATCCGGCTTGGGCCGTTTTCCCTAATGAATGTCGGGTGAGCTCTCTGCTTTCACTGATACTGAACCCTGCCCCGGTTGCTGCCGGCTCCACCCGGCAGAAGGGTTACACTTGAGAGCGCCCTGTGAGCCGGTAACCGTTTGTTTCCTGCTACTCAGGATGCAGAGTGGGTGGGGGCTGGGATCCAGGATGCCTGAGTCCTATGGGAGGGGAGTAGGGGCTAGTGGGTCGCATTCCTGAGTTCACTTGCAAGGAGAGTGGGGGTCTACGGGGTGGGGGGGGTGGGGGGCGCTGAGAGCCAGGACACCTGGGTTCTATCCCGGCTCTGGGAGGGGGGAGCTGCCATCGGCTCCTCTCGTGAACTTACCTGCCTTGTGCATTTATAGCTCTCTCTATGAATGTGACGCGTTGCCTATCAACTGCAGCCAGTGACTTTGCCCTCCCGGGCTGGGCTTTGGTCCCGGACCTCGGAGGAGCAGCTGGAGTTGGGGGAGCCGGGATCATGGGTGTTCTCTGCTGGCTGCTGGCCGCCCTGCTCCTGCCCCTGCTGGAGGGTGAGTGCGGGGTCTGCTGGGGTCCTGACCCTGGGAATGTGCTGGGATGAGGGATGAGTATCGGAAAGAGACAGAACAGGAATTGAGGGGTGGAGAGTGGGGCTAGTGAGTTAGAGCAGGGGGGACTGGGATCCAGGACTCCTGGGTTCTGTCTCCAGCTCTGGGAGAGGAGTGAGGTCTAGTGGGTTAGAGCAGGGGAGAGGGGCCTGGGAGCCAGGACACCTGGCTTCTCTTCCTAACTCTGGAAGGGAAGTGTGGTCTGGTGAGTTACAGCAGGGGGGGGCTGTGATCCAGGACTCCTGGGTTCTCTCCCCAACCCTGTTGGGGGAGTGGGTTTCTGTCCATCACATCTTCAAGCCCAAGTGGACTGGAGCTGTCCATAAGGAACTAGTCCCTCTGCCAATAACTTGTGGCACTCCCTGCTGGAGGACTCTGCCCTCTGTGTGTTTCAAGAGGAAAAGATCAGGGGTGGGGTTCTCAGCACTTACATGGGCAGGAGGGGGTGGAAGTGAGGGGTAGGGAAAAGGGGAGATGGTTTTGGGGGTCAGGGCGAGGACCTGTGAGAAGGGTATGTTGTGGGTGGCAAAGGAAAGGGAAAGTGATATAAGGCTCGGGGGGCAGAGGAGGGGATGGATAAGTGGGGCTGAGGTGTCTGTGTGGGGCATGGGGCAGGGAATAGCTCATCGAGGTTGACAGGGAGATGTACAACCATGACTGAGAGAATGGGCCCTTCCTCCATCATCCATAGGGGGCAGTTATGGGGTACAGAGCCTGGATCTAGGGTCTGGGCTGTCTTTGGGGAACCTCAGCCAGAGGGGAAAAACCTGTACTGACTATGTCCCTCTACATGCCCCACTTCCAGGAGGTCACGCCCCCGGCCAGCAAACCACCCCATGGGAGGAGGTCAGGGACTCATGGGAGGCATGGGGGCAGGCCATGGCTGTCAGGGGGCCTGGTGGGGTTGTGGGAGGAGAAGTGTCCGGGATCTGCCTATGGAAATCGTGTGTGTGTGTGTGTGTGTGTGTGTGTGTGTGTGTGCCTGTGGAAATCGTGGGTGTGGGTGTGGGTGTAGTGCTGCCCCCTGCTGGAGGGGTCAGGTCCGTGTGTGGTTTTTCACGTCTCACTCATCCCTTCTCTCTTCTAGGTGCTGCGGAGTTCCAGTCAAGTAAGGAATCTGGACACTTTCTATCCCCACCTCTGCGGGGAGTGGGGTCTAGTGGATAGAGTGGGGTGGGACTATGAGTCAGGACTCCTGGGTTCTCTCCCCAGCTCTGGGAGGGAGTGGGGTCTAGTGGATAGAGCAGGGTGGGACTGTGAGTCAGGACTGCTGGGTTCCATCTCTGTCTCTGAGAAGGGAGCCGGGTCTGGTAGGTTAGAGCAGGCGAGGCTGGGAGCCAGGACTCCTGGGTTCTATCCCTGGGTCTGGTGGGGTAAAGTGGTGGGGGGGGCTGGGAACCAGGACTCCCAGGTTCTATTTACACCCCTCTCCGCTTTTCTCCCCAGCCTGCGGGCAGTCAATGCCCTCCAGCCGCATTGTGGGAGGGCAGAATGCCCAGAACGGGGCTTGGCCCTGGCAGGCCAGTGTCCGATACAACGGAGCCCACATCTGCGGAGGGTCCCTCATCACGGGGGAATGGGTGGTGTCTGCGGCTCATTGCTTCACTCTGTGAGTCCCCCTGGCTGTCCCACCCCAGAGGCAGCTGCATCTTAGAGCGGCGTGGGGCAGGGTGTCACTGTGTAGCTGTTGCCCAGCTTTTAAACAATCCCCTGGAGGAACCCTTCAGTCTGCCAGCCCCCCGTGGTGTCCCACTCTGCCTTTGGGGTCGGCCCCATGGCCCCACCAACTCCATGACTGCACCTCTGAGCTCCAGGCTTCCTGCTTCAACTCATGAGCTCTGCCCAGTGAGTCCAAGGGAGACAGAGCCCCGTTGGAGGTTTGCTTTTGCACCCAATAGGGAGACTGAGGCACATAAAGATTCATAAAAATATTACAGAAAATTCCCACTTCTCCACAGGCTGTTCCACATCTGGCCCACCACAGCAATGGCTGCATCTCAGCCCCAGGCAAGCCATGCTATGTGGCATTATGTGCGGCAGTTCCCCAGCTGCCCCACCCCAGAGGTGACTGCATTTCTGCTCTGTGGTAGCGAGCAGAATAACAAACTCCTGCCCAATCTCTGCCCCTCTCCTAGGAACCTGCCCCTCACTGGTTACTCGGTTTCCCTTGGGGAATACCAGCTGAATCTCCAGAGCGCAAACGCCTTCACCTCGGCTGTGTCACAGGTCATAATCCACGGTGACTACAACTCCATCACCTTTGCCTCAGACATAGCCCTGGTGCGCTTAAAGACGCCCCTTTTCTACACCGCCTACATCCTCCCCGTCTGCCTTCCCGGCCGCATTGACTCCATGGAGAATGACACCCTCTGCTGGGTCACTGGCTGGGGGAATGTCCAGACGGAGGGTAAGATGCCTGGGGGGCCTGTGTGGGGTGGGGGCCCCCGAAGGCGACAGGGGAGAACTCTTGAGCCGGGGGTTGTCTGCTGAATGAGTCATGTCGCCATCAAGGGGCTGCAGCCCAGACAGGCAAAGCCAAGCCCAACCGCTGCTGAAGAGCGGAGATCTTCCAATGGGAGACAGGGTGAGGTGCTGGGAGGGGAGTGGGGGCTGGGAACAGCAGTGAGTGACGGCAGTGGGGCTGGGAACCAGATGGGATGGGCTGGGTCGCAGAAACCCGCTTGGGGCTGCCAGCTGATGTGCCAAGACTACTTCTGCCCCTGCTTTCCCTGCTGTGGCAGCCTGGGACTTCAGTGCCCTGTCTGGTTTGAGTCAGACCCGCTGGCCTGCTGCAAACCCAGACCCAGGTCTGAACCACGTCTCCTAACAGCTGTAGGCCTATGAAGTATTCTTGTCTTTAACATGCAGATGCTCAACTCCCAATGGGATCCAAACCCCAATTAAATCCGTTTTACCCTGTATAAAGCTTATACAGGGATAACTCATAGATTGTTCGCCCTCTATAACAACGATACAGAGATATGCACAGCTGTTTGCCCCCCCCTCCGGTACTAATATATACTCGGCTTAATTGATGAGTAAAAACTGATTTTATTAAATACAGAACGTAGATTTTAAATGGTTCCAAGTAGTAACAGACAGAACAAAGTGAATTACCCAGCAAAATAAAATAAAGCACACAAGTCTATGCCTAATATAGTAAAAAGCTGACTACAGGTAAAACCTCACCCTCAGAGGAGTTTCAATAAACTTCCTTCTACAGACTAGTCTCCCTCTACTCTGGGTCCAGCAATCACTCACACCCCCTATGGTTACTGTCCTTTGTCCCTGTTTCTTTCAGGTATCCTTGGGGGCGGAGAGGATATCACTTGAGCCAGCTGAAGACAAAATGGAGGGGTCTCCCAGGGGTTTAAATAGACTCTCTCTTGTGGGTGGAGACACCTCCCTCTCCCTGTATAGAATCCAGTTACAAAATGTGACAAAGAGTCCTGTGGCACCTTAAAGACTAACTAAAGTATTAGAGCATAAGCTTTCGTGGGCTAATCCCCACTTCGTCGGATGCAAGCAGTGGAAGAATCCAGGATACTGCATGCATCCGACGAAGTGGGTATTAGCCTACGAAAGCTTATGCTCTAATACTTTAGTTAGTCTTTAAGGTGCCCCAGGACTCTTTCTCACTTCTGCTATTCCAGACTAACACGGCTACCCCTCTGATTCTCAGTTAGAAAATGGAGATTTGGTGTCACATGGGCAAGTCACATGTCCATGCATGACTCAGAACTTTACAGGTGGTCGCCATGGTTCACATGCTGCCTTGAATGTCTTATGTGGATTGGCGTCTTCCAAGATCCATTGTCCATTAAGTGTTTCTTGACCGGGCCCTTAACTTGCACATTCCTTTCTCAAGAAGCTGACCAAATGCCTTACTACGGCTGCTTAGAAATCAAGCAAGTACCCAGCCAATACTCATAACTTTGAACACGAAAATGATACATGGATACAAATAGGAGGAATAGATTCAGTAGATCATAACCGTTACAGAGATATGTCACGTGACATACCTAGCATAAAACATATTCCAGTGATGTCATATCTATACATTCATAAGCATATTCCCATAAAGCCTTATGGGGTGCACCGTCACACCAGGACTCCTGGGTTCTATCCCCAGCTTGGGGAGGGAGATGGGGTGTGCTGGGTTAGAGCAGGGGGACAGGGAGCCAGGACTTCTCTTGTGCTTAAGAACTCCTGTTCTCACCTGACCTAACTGGATGGGCCCAGATGGGGCGTCTCCGTCTCTTCCGGGGAACAGACAGTCAGGGACGATCCTGCCCCAGGTGGAGATAGCTGAGCTGGGCCCCGACGAGGTGTATTTTTTCTCCACAGTGAGTCTCTCTGCTCCCCGCACTCTGCAGGAGGTTCAGGTCTTGCTTATGGACACTCAGACGTGCAATGACCTCTACAGCATCCCCATCCCAGAAGACCCGGGGTCGCGCCCCATCCAAAACGACATGGTGTGTGCTGGCTACCCCAAAGGAGGGAAGGACTCCTGCCAGGTGAATGGATTCAGGGTCATCCCAGAAGATCCATCTCCCCAGGGCTGTGGGTCGGGCTTGAGGGACGTCAGCAGAGTTGGTGGGGGGCGGGTATGTCGTCAGGACTGAGGGAAGCCGGTCTCACTAATTCTCCTGCTCTCTCTAGGGTGATTCTGGGGGACCCCTCGTTTGTTCCCAGGCTGGCTCCTGGTTCCTGATCGGCATTGTGAGCTGGGGAGTCTACTGCGGCCTCCCCAACCGTCCTGGGGTCTATACCCGGGTCTCTGCCTACGTCGACTGGATCCAGCAGCAGATCCCCAGTGTGGAATCCGGGGTGGTGAACGTCACCATCAGGAGTCAGCCCAATGCCGGCTACGCTCCAGTGCCCACCCCCCTGCTCCTCGGCCCCCTCCTGCTGGCCAGCGCTGCCCTGGGGATGGGGCCACCGCTTTGTTTCTGAGCTGCTATTTTAACCCCCGGGCCTGCCATGGAGGAGACAAGGCATGATTATGGGGCCGGAAGGGAAGTGGGGGGTCTATTGGGTTAACATATGGGGAGCTGGGGGCCAGGACTCCTGGGTTGTCTCTGCAGGTCGGGGAGGGGAGGCAGTTCTAGTGAGTTAGAGCAGCGGTTCTCAATGAGGGGCCCACAGACCGCTGATGGGGTGTAAGCCATTTCAGTAGGTCCATGAGCCCCCTTGCCCCATATGGTTAAACTTACAGGTCCGATGCCCCATGAGACCAAAGCCCAGAGCCATGGCACCCTGTGAGGCAGAATCACATAGAGTTGTCTCTGTTCTTTACTAGACCTAAACAGAATAGAAACAGGAATCAGGTGTTTTTGACGTTATCTTTTGCTATAGTTTCTTTTGCTTTTGTGGTAAAAGTTAGCTGCCTGGACAACAATTCTGAAGAAAATTTCCAAATGCTTTTACCTAATGAAAACCCAAATAACCATGAAAAAACATACCTGCAATTATGTCCAAAATGCCTTCAGAAATTTAGACCAAAAAATCAGTCCAATCCAGTAATAATAATGGTAATAGTAACAACAAACATAATCGTGTTATATTGTCCTTTACTAATACAGTGTGATAATGACAAAGTTCTGGGTTTTACCCATTCATTGTGTGGATCAGACTACTGGGAAAAGTTCGGGAGCTCTTCGAATGGAAAGTCTGCAGGATCTCGGCTCTCCCAGGCAACTAGAAGGGAAGCTTCCTGGTTTGCAGTGAGGCGGTTTTGATCCTTGTGCTTCAGAAAAGGTAGTACGCTGAATGCTGTCTCAGGCAGCACAGGAGCAGAAAACAGGGGCAAGACAAGCAAAGCAACTTCAGCTAGGGGCCTGTAGGTGTCCTCAAAGAGGTACACCGAACTCCACAACTCCTGTACGGTAACACAGGTGTGTTTTCATCCGTGCATCACTGCACATTGGCAGCATGAGCTACCTGAAATTAACTTCCTTTAACTCTCTTAGGGTGCCCAGACAGCAAGTGTGAGAAATCGGGATGGGGGGGGGGGGGTAATAGGAGCCTAAATAAGAAAAAGATTAAAAAATTGGGACTGTCCCTATAAAATCGGGACATTTGGTCACCCTAGACTCTCTGGACGTAAGCAATCTGTCTTCATAGAATCATAGGCCTGGAAGGGACCTCGAGAGGTCATCTAGTCTATTCCCCTGCACTCATGGCAGGACTACGGGTATTGGTTAAAAGGTCATTATACATCCAGGTATGAACAGAGTTCTTTAGGTCCGTTTCACAGCAGAGGTAGTGAGCTTTCAAGTTATGAAGAGTTCTTTCCAGAAACGGTTTATAGTCCGCTGTCCGTAGATTTAATATCAGGGCGATCCAGAATGGAACTGGAGACCTCAGTCTTGCAACTCAAACTTCCCCTGATAAAGCTTAAGCAGATTCTGAGATCAACAGGATCGGGGCCCAAGAATATTTGTATAGATTTTTTGCAGCCTCTGGAGAGCACACAGTCTTTGGGTGAACTATAGGCATTTTGAGTTACCTTCTATTTCCTAAGTATCACTGGTAATTAGTGACATGGATTAACGTAAGGCAATTACCCATCTCCTGCCATTTGCAGGTCGTTTGCTATATATTTCCAACAGAAATGAAGACAGTGATATCACTACATTCACAGCTCATTTAAATGTTAACCTCAATTTGGATCTCTGGATTAACAGATACAGCCATGGACAGGAACTGTTTGGTTAAATGGTTAACATCTAACAAGATACAAGTAAACGCACAATTAGTATTGCTTCTTATTCTCTAACAATACAGGTTTGCATTTCAAAGCTCTAATCTATGTAACATGGAATGGCCCGAATTACCATTCACAGATCCTTTAATAGGTCTCTAAAGGTTGAATCTGGGTCAATTAGCCTGTTTGTTGTGTCGCCCTTTCTGGCCCTGTGTCACAGACCCTTACGAAACTGAAAGTCCCGTTGCTGTTGTAGATGCTGGATGATGTCGGCGATTGTCATTCTGGATGGACGAATTACATCAATGCCATCAAATATTGTTCGTGGAAGTTTTGAACCTCCAGGTTCAAGGAAGCAAGTTTTGGTAAAAAACTCTTTCAAAAAGAGCAAGCAAGCTTTTGGGACAGCACTGAGTACCTCAACCAGCTCTTCCCGGAGCTCCGACAGCCTCCATACACTGTCATTAAAACTAAGCCACTGGACTGGGTTGCAGTTCAGCAGCATCTTACGTGTCTGGCAGCCCATTGCACCCAGAGTTGTGATGCACTTTTTCACCACGGCTCCAACCTCATCCTTGCTTTTCACCAAAGCCGGGCTGGTGAGTATTTCTTGGCGGCCATACCAGGGAAACCAAAAAAGTTCCTGAGGGCAGGTTTCTAGGAAGCAGTTCACCACCCCGACTGGTGCACCTGGCATAGCCGCTGTCCCATCAGCTGTCAAACCTCACAGATTGTCAAAGCTAACACGGAACTCTGCCATTCTCTCCTGAACATATTGAAAAATGCATCAGCTAGTTGCCCCATTACTGTGGCTCACCTGACATAAAACACTTTCTGAGAAACAGTGGTGATCATAGTCGAAAATATGATTCCTTGGGATTCCTCGGGAAATCAAGGATCTCCTCCAAGCACCGGCTGTAGAAAAAGCTTGCTGCGACTTTTCCAACTATTTCGGTGTGTCGAAAATTGGCCAGATCTCTCCTGCTCCTCAGCAAAGTGTCGCTGCTCAGCGGAGCCTCTCTGAAAAGCGTAACTTTCTTGTTGCACAGCCAAGAACAATTTTCTTCACGCTTTCTCAGTCACCGAATGGTTTCCTCGCTTTCCCCTCAAAGTAGTGCAGCTTTAGAAGTAGCCACCCAAATCTGAGCTGCTTTAATCAAAACATCGCTGAGACATTGCTGTTGTCTTTCAAGCTCGGTTTTTGCATCTGTGACAAAGTGGGAATATCTTTAATGTTCTCACTGGATACTGTGTAGGTGCCTCAGTTTCCCCTATGCATTTCTTAATTATCTATGTGGTGGGATAAGGTGGCAACTGATAGTGTTGGAGAACAAAGAGATCAGGTGGCCTCCTGGCCCAGGAAAGAGACAAAGGCCAGAGGAGGAGCTGGAGGTTTTCAATTTGGAGCTGGCTGGGGAACTGGAGGGAGAACAGAGGCCAGAGCTGGTGTCTGGCCTCCCTGCCCCCCAAGATGGACCTGACTGAGGGGTCCTGTTCGCTGTCCCTACAAGCTCTATTTTAGTCCCTGTTCCTGTCATCTAATAAACTTTCTGTTTTACTGGCTGTCTGAGAGTCACATCTGACTGCGGAGTTTGGGGGCAGGACACTCTGGCTTCCCTAGGAGTCCCACCTGGATGGAATTGCTGTGGGAAGTGCACGGAGGGGCAGAGGATGCTGAATGCTCCGAGGTCAGACCCAGGAAGGTGGAAGCCGTGTGAGCTTCTTGCCCTGGAGACAGTCACTCCCAGAGAAGAGGCTTCCCCATAGTCCTGACTGGCTTTGTAGGGAGCAGTTCCAGAGCATCGCGCGGGGACTCCGCGACAGCATCACGTACCGGTTTGCACCTGTGAAACGCACTGTGGTAATTTCCTTGAACTTCCCCAGCACGCGTGCTATCCTGACATTGCATTGTGTCAACTTCAATTTGGTACGTGTCTTTCTTCCAAAGAGTGCACACTTCCACATGCTGAGAAACAGAATCAGACGGCTTCAGAAACCGCCTTTCCCACTCGTCCTGAAACGTTTGGGGGTTTTCTCCCCTCCGTGTTCTGCTTTTCTTAGAAGCAGGTGGCTCCTCCAGGACCGTCTCCGTATCAAATTCAAGGACATTTTCTGGCACTGATATTTTGACAAACTTCCTGATATCCACTCACATTTTTAACTCATTTCCCTTCTGCCAGGAGCCAGCTCAACCTACCCGAACACCATGCAATGGTTTTGCTGACGATGACGTTAGCCGCTAGCTGCTTACGGAGCCACAGTGGGGCGAGATGTAAACACAGCGATTAGCCACCAAATATGCTTTGCGACTTGAAAGACAGCCACGACTACGCAGTTCAGCTCCACCTGCCCTGCAGGGAAGGAGTGCACATTTGGGGTGTATGGGGTTTACAAGGCAACTTTGAAACTTAACATCTCAGCATTTGTCAGGGCACTTTGGCGCACAGGTGTAGTTTGGCATCCATATTTGGAGGGGCAGGGCGGGGGAAGATATAACTACAGCCGAAGCCCGAGCCCCGGCCCCCTGCAGCTGAAGCACAGAGCCGGAGTCCAGCCACCCGGGGAATAAAGCCCAAAGCTCAGGCACCCCTGGGATGGTGGGTTGGAAAGTCATCAGCCACCTACCTAGTCACAGGTCCCTCTGGCGCTGCACACACTGGCCACACATGTCTCTGGAGCTGCTCCCCGGAGCCCCCAAGGAGGCTGCAGGGTGCAGGGTGCTGATATCTGCAGGCAGCACCGGAAAACACCAAGGCAGCAGATCCAGGAGCAAGAGTGGGCTGCAGCAGGGAGGGCAGCTTTGTAGTCGCCCGCCACCCCCGCCCCATCACCTCCTGGGAAGCCGTTGTGATTGCAAAAAAATATCCACTGGTGGCCATTTTTGGGAAAGGCTGGTTTGGACTGTGAGGCCTTCGGGGCAGGGACTGGCTCCCCCTGTGGGTCTGGGCAGCGCCCGGCACGACTGGGCCCCGATCTTGGCTGAGGTCTGTGCAGTACCTGGAATAAAGGACTCCTGGCCCATGTTCGGGTGTCGTAGGTCCTACAATAATACAGAGAATACTAGTAACAAAATCAGAGGGGTAGCCATGTTAGTCTGGAATTGCAGAAGTGACAAAGAGTCCTGTGGCACCTTAAAGACTAATTTCTAGTAACAAAATATACGTCTGTCCGTCTCAACTGCCTCTTTCTGTCTGCATCGAAAATTTCCCATCAGCCTAGATTGAGTCTGACTGTCTAGATTGTCTCTCTCTCTGCCTACACAGTGTCTGCCCCTCTGTCTAAATTCTGCCTGTCTGAGCTGACTGTCTCTTAATGTATTATACCCAACCGCCTGTCTCTATTGTGTCTGTCTGTCTCACTAGATTCTGTCTGTCTAGACTGTGTCTGTCTGTACTGCATCCATCTGTTTCTATTGTGTCTGTATGTCTAGGAAGGGTCTATATCTCATTACTCACAGCAATACAAAGTAAATAACCCTAAGAATACTGAGAATTTCCTTGGGCTGTTCTGTCCTTGCCCATTTACACAGCAAAGAGAACACAAGGGACCCCATGCGCCCACATCAGAGTTTAACTGCACACACTCCCCAGAATCTACCAATAGACACACCCACTCACCCCACACACACCTTGGAGTTGTGCTGCACGCACGCACACGCACACACACACACACACACACACACACACACACACACCCCCCAGAACTCAGTGAGTCCACCTGGGAAACCTCCCCAGGCATTTCAGGTCATGTCCCCCTGCTCTGCGTAGGCCAGCGGCCCCGTGTCGCAAAAATGAGAGTGGGGGTGTTCCCAGCCACACGGGACCCGGGGACGGAGCGAGGAGCCAATGTGGCTGAGGTGAGGGTGGGGGAGGCTGGGAATGGGGACGGTGATCATGGGGGCGGGGAGGGGGAGGTTGTCGTCACATGAAGCGGTTCCCCTGGAGGGGTGAGAAGAGGCAGGCGACGTGGGGACTGGCTGGGCTACATTCCCCGGCGGACAGACAGACGCTGACACCGGGCAGTGGGGTCACTGGGGCAGCTCACCGACCCTCTAGTCCCCTGTAGAAGCCGAGCTGGGAGCTGCTGGGCCATGGGAGCTCCCTGCACCCCAATAACCATCCTTCTCCTGCTGCCCCTGCTGCAGGGTAAGTGGGGACTGGGAGCCAGGATGCATTGGTCTAATGCGGGGTCGAGGGAGAGGGAGGGAATGGGGGCTAGTGGGTTCGCATGGGGCTGGCTTGGAAGGTTCTATCCTGGGTTCTATCCCTGGTTCTGCGGGAGACTCCCGTTGTGACCATGAGCAAGTCCCAGGTCCCTCTGAGTCTCGTTTCCCCTAGATTTAAAAGGGGGAGAGTAAACTTGGCTTTGTCTGATTAGACTGTGAGCACTTCGTGGCAGGGACTGGCTCCCACTGTCGGTTTGGGCAACACCTGGAACAAAGGATTCCTAGCCCATGCTAGGATATTGTAGGTCCTACAACAATACAGAGAATATGAGTAACAAAAAATACTTCTGTCTATCTCAACTGCCTCTGTCTGTCTGCATTGAAAATTTCCCATCAGCCTAGATTGCATCTGACTGTCTAGATTGTCTCTCTCCCTGCCAACATTGTTTCTGCCCCTCTATCTAAATTCTGCCTGTCTAGGCTGACTGTCTCTTAACGTGTTGAATATGACCATACATCTCTATTCTGTCTGTCTGTTGGTTAAGATTATGTCTATCTAGATTGTGTCTGTCTATACTGTCTCCATCTGTCTGTATTGTGTCTCTCTGTCTGTTTAGATTGTGTCTAGACAATACTAGAGAATACTAGTAACAAAAAATACTTCTGTCTGTCTCAATTGCCTCTGTGTGTCTGCATCATAAAGATTGTTTAGATTGTGCAACTGACTCAACTGCCCCTGTGTGTCTGCATCATAAAGATTGTTTAGATTGTGTCTAGATAATACGGGAGAATACTAGTAACAAAAAATACTTCTGTCTGTCTCAACTGCCTCTGTGTGTCTGCATCGTAAATTTCCCATCAGCCTAGATTGCATCTGACTGTCTAGATTGTCTCTCTCTCTCTGCCTAAATTGTGTGTGCCCTTCTGTCTAAATTCTGCCTGTCTAGGCTCTCATTGTATTGTACCCAATCACCTGTCTCTACTGTGTCTGTCTGTCAGTTTAGATTGTGTCTATCTAGATTGTGTCTGTCTGTAATGTCTCCACCTGTCTGTATTGTGTCTGTCTGTCTGTTTAGATTGTGTCTATCTAGA
>ML677520.1:735489-766305 GCA_007922305.1 Dermatemys mawii
CTGGGTTCTCTTCTGGCTCTGGGAGGGGAGTGGGGGCTAGTGATTAGGGGGGCTGGGAGCCAGGACTCCTGGGTTCTCTCCCTGGCTCTGGGAGGGGAGTGGGGTCTAGTGGTTAGAGCAGAGGGGTCTGTGAGAGGCAGGGCGATTTGGTGGGTTAGCGCTTGGGGGGCTGGGTACCAAGGTTTTTCCAGCCATTGCAGTGTGGGCTCTGAGCCACAAGAGGGCAGCCAAGGCACAGCAATAGGAGCAAGTGACTAGGCTGCGCAGAACAGGAGGGGCTCCCTGGAAGCCCCCTCCCCTTGTGAGCTGGGCTGGGGGGCAGCCCCCCTGGCCCTGAAAGGGGAAGGGTCTGGGGCTGAATCCACCGCCCAAGGAGCCAGCCACAGGATGTCTCCCCTGGTGCTGAGATGCAGCCACCTCTGGGGCAGAGCAGATGGGGAACCGCCGCATATAACACCACACGGGGAGGGCTCCCCTGGCTCTGAGATGCATTCCAGTCTGAAGTCTAGCTAGGACTCCTGGGTTCACACCCTAACCTTAAATGGCTTGGGTCCTGCACAATTAGGGCTATCAAAATGCATTTATTGAGTTATAAATGTGTCTGTCTGAGCCTGCCCAGGGCACAGCCATAAAAACCTCGGTAATAAAACCATCAGCAACAGAAAATAAGTTGAAGCATCGTGGAGACAAATTGTGTCTGTTTCCCTTTGTCTGGGGCGTTAATGAGGTTACCGGGCGGGGAGGGGGTGCTGGGAGGCAGGACTCTTGGATTCTAGTCAGCTGCCAAATTTCACCATTGAAGTTTGCATTCCTGGCTCCCAGGCCCTCCCTGCTCTAACCACTACACACCATTCCCCTCCCACAGCCTGAGATAGAACCCAGGAGTCCTGGCTCCCAGCCCTGAACTCAACCTAAGGGCCAGGAATAGAACCCAGGAGTCCTGGCTCCCAGGCCCTCCTGCTCTAATGACTAGACTCAACTCCCAGAGTTGGAGATAGAACCCAGGAGTCCTGGCTCCCAGCCCTGCACCAGATTCTAGAGCCCTGCACAAGAGTATTGTTTTAATCTCGCTCCCTCCCACCCTACATTGTTTCTTGCATTTTTATCCTGCTCCCACTCCCACAAATCTTAGAGCCCCCAAATCCCGCAAGAGGATTTGCTACTAACAAAATAAGTTGGCTCATATATTATAGATATAAATGGAATTCAGCCACTTTGTTTACCGCTAAAAGAATAAAACTTCTCTTGCTTAAACCACATTAAAAAAATACTTTAACTCCTGTTGTAACAGACAAATCTCTTTCTATCCCTCACTTCAACGTAAGTTTCAAAATCTTTTATTTAAAAAAAGTAAAACCTGCTTTACGTTGCTGAAATTCTCTTTGTGACAAACGGACCAGAGATTTGGTGCTTTCCGACGAATTCCCGCAGCCTGGGCGGTTTTTGCCCACCTATAGGCACCAACTTTCCCCAGCACCGGTGGGTGCTTGTGCCCTCCCTGCCCCCGCCCCCATTTCAACCCCTTCCCCAAAGTCCCCGCCCCAACTCCGCCCCCTCCCTGCTCCTATTGGACCCCTTCCCCAAATCCCCACTCCGGCCCCACCTCTTCCCCTGAGCGCACCCTGTTCCCCCTCCACCCCCTCCCTCCCAGCCAAACAGCTGTTTGGCAGCGCAAGTACTGGGAGCTAGGGGGGAAAAGTGGGCACGTGGCACACTCAGGGCAGGAGACGGAGCGGGGGTGGGCTAGGCGGGGAGAGGATGGGGAGCAGATAACCCACCAATTTTTCCCTGTGGGTGCTCCAGCCCCGGAGCACCCACAGAGTCGGCGCCAACGTCCCCACCCAATCCCACCTGGAACCAAGTACACTTTACCTGCCCCACCTATGATTGCAGCAGGGGCCATAGGCTTGACTAGACCCCCCTCCCCCTGAGCCAGGGCTTTTCCTGACCCCCAGAGTCTGAAGTCGAACCTGGCCAGGACTGCCCGGGTGTTCTTTAAATGCTCCGCTCCGTTGAAATCATCAGGAAATTAAAATCGAGTCGCTTTTCCAACAATTCCTAACACGGTGGACCTGGAAGGGTGACTTTTGGAGTTTGCAGGGTGTTGCAGAGATCAGCGCTCATCTGTACGCGACCACACCCCAGGCGTGGAGGGCAGCATGGATGGGTAAACTAAGGCACTGAGAGACGGCTGCCTTGCCAAGGGCACATGGTGAGTGAATGGGAGGGTGTGGAGTGGAATGCAGGATCCCAGTCTTCCAAACCCACACTTATTAACTACTGTACTCCTATCCCTGTCCTGGCTAGGAAAGAACCCAGGAGTCCTGGCTCCCTGCCTCACTGCTCTAATCCACCAGACCCCACTCTCCTCCCAGAGCTGGGGAGAGAACCCAGAAGTCTTGGCTCCCAGCCCCCCCTGCTCTAACTACTAGTCCCAACTCCTCTCCCAGAGCCAAGGAGAGAACCCAGGAGTCCTGACTCCCAGCCCCTCTGCTCTAACCACTAGACCCCACTCCCTGTGCTGAGCTGGGAATAAATCATTGTAGTCCATGGATCTAAAGACCAAATTAAGACGATGACAATAATTACTTTTAAAAACAGGCCCTAGGTTAATAGACCGGTTAGATTAATTTATGAGGTGCCCAGATGTTAGTATCAACAGAGATAACTAGGTGATTTTAGATTATGGAGTAACAGATTCAGTTGGATGGGATTAGAACAGGGATTTTGCAGATTCGAGGAGAGGAGATTAAATTGGGGTCATTTAGAATAGATACAATTAGATCATGGAGGTAGAATTGGTAGAATGCAGGTTAGATTGGGAAAGACAGAATCCAGGAGAGTTTAGTTTAAGAGAGAAGTAGCAAATGGAAGGTTATTTTAGTTAGAAATTAGATTAAACTCAATTAGAAGAGAAATAAATAGTTGAGATAGGAAATCTAACCGGACAGGAGCTAGGTGAATGAAACACTGGCATAGTCGGATAGATCATATTAGATTAGTAGATAGGCAGATGAGTTAGTTACATGAGTTATTTCCGGGTTAGATTTGATTTTCAGAGGTGTACGGATTTTTTGAAACTCAGAATACATTAAAAAAGCATCATATTTTATTAGACTTTCAGAGTGTCAGATTAGAGTAGATTAGATTAGATTAGGGGAGGTTCAAACGAGTATAGATGCGGTGTCCTGGGATATTATTATATTAGCTAAAATTAGATGAGCTTAAGAGAGAGGTTTTGAATTAGAAAGTTCATATTAGGAGGGCAAGACTAGGACATCTCCGATTTAGGAGCAAAGGGTCAGGGTATCAGAGTGACGGGCACAGAGATTAGAGCAGATGGATTAAATGAGATTAGATTAGGCGACTGGAAGGCAGATGGGAGGCTGTGGGTCACCAGCAGCCGTTGTCATTGACACAAAACTCACCCAGGGAGGCTTGATTTACCCTCTTCAGGTAGCCAGGGCATCTTGAAGAAGCTGGCACACAGACCAGCGTGGGCGGGCGGAGGAACTGGGCTAACTGCCAGGGTGGCATGCCAGGCATGGGTGGGTGTGTGGGTGGAGTAAAGGACAAGAGCTGGGACCAGTCTAGGCACCGCCGGAGCAGTGGGAAAACTGAGCCTTGATGATCGAATGGGACCGGCCCATTTCCAGTCCACTCTCCTCTGCTCCTGTGGCAGCTGGAGGTCTCCTGGGAAGAGCGAGAGGTTTCACAATGAAAGGGTTTTGTCCAGAGCCTAGCCCCATGGAGTAGCAATCCATCTCCGGGCATTGGAAGTGATACCACAATACAGAGAGTAAGACAGGGAGGCCAGAGCTGCTGAGATTTCACTCAAAATGTGTTCCTCCCGAGTGCATTTTGGTCGTTTGAGTTAAATAATAGCAATCACCATAATTATAGGTCACGACCAGCTCATTAATAATGCCAGCAACGTCTCCAGCGTGGGTTATCTTCGGTGTTCCACAAAGCAGGTCACGAGCAATGAACCAGAGAACTGAGCTTCAAAATCACCAGAAAGGGAGTTCCGAAATCTGGTGAAACAATAAAACGCAGCGAGTGGGGTTTTTTTCACCCTGGCTCAGCCCCACGGGCCCATCTAGCCCAGTCTCCCAGCTGCCTTAGGGGCAGGTGGCATGGTTGTTTAAGCAAGAAAAACTTTTCACTGTCTGGTCCAGCTACTGGCTAATTCCACAGCTGTTGATTGTATGGGCTTTGACCCGGGCCGGGAGGCACCCAATGAGGCCAAGGGAAACCCGGAGCAACCACCACTGGTGCCAACGGAGTTAGAAACTGGGGGATTAGTGGAGAGTCGGGAGCAATGATAGGTGATCAATAAAAGCCAGATGGGTGGTCAGCTGGCCCTACCACCCCGACACCTACTGCTATGCGAACCCTAAAATCACAGCATTGAACATTCACAGGTATCCAGTGCCCAGCACAACGGGAGGAGAGTGGGGTCTAGTGGTTAGATCGGGGCGGGCTGGGAGCCAGGACTCCTGGGTTCTCTCCATAGCTCTGGGAGGAGTGTGAGGTCTAATCATTAGAGTGGGGGGCGCTGGGAGCCAGGACTCCTGGGTTCTATCCCAGTGGTGTGAGGGGGCAAGTGGGTTAGAGCAGGGTGGGGGTGGTGCCAGGCACCAGGACTCCTGGGTTCTACCACACACAGGTTGGAGCAAAGCTTGGGAGTCTCACCTGGAACGAGTCGGGCCGCTTTGCTCCCCGCCCTGCTCATCTGGGTATATAGGTGCTGGAGCCCCAGGAGACGCCCCGCAGCTGTTTGTCGGCTCCCGCGCAGGAGAGGCTGCACTGGTACCCTTCCGGAGGGGCATGGGGGAGGGGCGACGAGCTGCCCAGAGGGGATGGGTGATGGGCTGGCGGGGGCTGTGGCTCCTCGTCCTGGCCGGGCTGACGGGGACGGCTGCCAACATGTTGGATTTCTACTGGAAGGCCTGCAGCGAGAGGGAATCGCTCTCCAGAGGTGAGAGCCAGGACTCGGGGAGGGGAGTGAGGGCTAGTGGTTAGAGTGGGGGAGGAGGGGCTGGGAGCCAGGACTCCTGGGTTCTATCCCAGTTCTGGGAGAGGAGTGGGGTCTAATGGTTAGAGTCAGGGGGGCTCAGGACTCCTGGGCTCTAACCTGAGCAGTGGAGTTTAGTGGGTTAGAGCAGGGGGGAGGGCTGGGAGCCAGGACTCCTGGGTCCTCTCCCTGGCTGTGGCAGTGACTCAGCGTGCGGGCGTTTGCCCATCACCTCTCCTCCTCGGGGCCTAGGCGTCAGCTCCACACAGGAGGAAGGCGCTTGTGGGACTGGAGATCCAAGGGGCCCCGAATGGGGTCAGTCACAGAGTCCAGCCTGAACCCCCTTCCCCGCCCCCTGGGCCTTACAACTCCCCTCCTCCTCATGAGGGGCCTGAGGGCAGGGGAGGGGGGAGCCGGCAGCCCGAACCCCAGCGCACCGTGCGCACCCGGCAGCCGGAGCTCAGTTGACTGGGGCGGTCAATGGGGTCCAGCAATTGGAGCCCCCTGGAGTGCGGAGCAGGGGGGCCAGTAGCCTGAGCTCTGCGGTGGGCTGGGCGTGCTCTGAGACCAGGCGCGCCGGTGGCAGCTCAGACCCCTGCCCTTGTCAGCCAGGGGACGTTGCCCTCGAGGGCCGAGTGAGCAGGGGCCACGTGGCGGGTGGTCCAAGCTCATTTGTGGCTCGCAGGGACGGGCCTCGTGGCGGAAGAAAAGCCGTTTGCGAGCCGAACCAGCCAGAATCACGTTGTCGCCAGTGTAGCAGGGTTAAGGTGCCTCACTAATTGTCCTTCTCCCTGGAGGGCTGTTCGGCTTCAGCGCGACTTGAGTGAATCGTCTGGTTTTCTAGTCTATTGTGTTGGTTGCTCTTTCTCCGGCGGTTCCGGGCTTCCAAGAGTAACGCAGAGCAAAGCGCCTCCATCACGCCAAGGAAATTTAAACTGAACCCCCTGGCAACGTTCATTTGTAAAAGAGGGGGTCACGAGATGTCGCAAGTTAGTGAAAGGGGTTCGCGGGCTGGTAAAGTTTGGGAACCACTGAGGTTAGATCCACATTGGGGAATCCTGGACCTGCCCCCCACAATCCCTCCAGGAGGGTCTGGAGTAGATGACACTAATGGATCCATCTAGCCGTGTATCTTGCCACCCGCCGGATCAGCCTCATGGGCCCGTCTAGTCCAGTAGCCTGTTGGAAAGTGTTCCGGCAGCTGTGGGTCACCCCGCCCCAAGGGGAGGGTCGCTTCGTACCCACATTAGCCAGCGGTTGTGTCATGCCCGGCCATAAGAAGGCGGCTGTTCTTTCAGCTCTCCATGGCTTCGGATCAGAGAGCCGGTATGATTTAGGCCTCTCTGTGTCTCGGTTTCCCCTCCCGCCCTCGGTCTCTCTTCTTTCGTCAGGCCAGAAACTGTGTGTGTTTGGGCAGTGCCCGGCACAAGGGCGGCCCTGATCTCGGTCACGGAGTCTGTGAGGACTCTGATCTCAGTCAGGGGGCTGTGCAGTGATCTCTTGGGTCTGTAAAGGCGCGCAGCGGGCCCCGAGCTCAGTCAGGGTGGCGAGGGTCTGTGCAGCGCCCGGCTCGACGGGGCCCTGATCCATCTGTTCCCGTGAAACTAATGTATTGTCCCACCTCGGTGGGAGAGGAGAGCCGATTTCACGTGTGGCACGGGGTAGATCCTGGGTAGCTAAAAACAAAGGGCGAAGCCAGGGGAACATGGGTGGGACTGACCAATGGCAGTAAAGCTGAATGCAGAACCTGTAGATCCCCCTGCTCCAGGTTGTGACAGGGGTCACACGTTTTCCCAGGATTCTAGCCAAAGTGAGGAATATCTGGAGGAAGGAAAGACATTTCCCCCACACTTGGAGGCTCTAAGACAGAGTTTCTGAAACAGGGGGCCCTGACCCACAAGTGGGTCGCAAGGCTATAAGATCACAGAAATGTTATAGGGTTTTCATATGTCCAGGTTTCCCCAGACATGGGCTCTTTTTTTGGTCCTTGCTTGTCCTTTTCCCTTCCCTTCAGAGCTGGGCAGCCGGAGAGCAGCGGCTGCTGGCTGGGAGCCCAGCTCTGAAAGCAGCACCAGCAGCGGCGCAGATCTCAGGGTGGCCTGGAACCGTTAGTTAGCTCTGCCGGGATCCGCACTGATGCCGCGAACGCTATGTCCAGTACCAAGAGTGTACGTGGGGGGAGGGGTCATCACAACCTGAAATATTTTCAAAGCGGGTCCCAGCAAAAAATGTTGGAGAACCCCTGACCTAGGACCTATAGATTGGGCTACAAACGTCATACCTCCCAGGAGAAGACCTTGTCAGACTTGGGAAGTCTGGGGAGAAATTTTGCCCATGATCTGATCCCAATTGGCAGGGAGGGGGCAAGATATTGGGCTAAATGGGCCCCAGGGGTCTGATCTCTCTTATCTTCTCTCTGATCTCTTTCAGTTCCCAGCACCCACCTGAGTCGGTCCAATAGAGGTGAGTTTCTGGTCCCTCCCTCCCCAGTGGTAACACACAGCTGGGGTTCCCGAGGCAACTGGCTCCCAGCAGCCAATCAGAGTGGGGCTCTGTCTGGTTCGGCGGTGGGGGCCAGATCCAGCCAGGCGCTGGTTCAAGGCCTGTCTAGGGCAGAGGGGTGGGGATGAACTCCAGATGTACCCAGCTGCTTTCTGCTGGCTTTAGCAATCCCCCCAGCCTGTCTGAGCATCCTCCCCCGCCTTCTCCCCAGTATGTGGCCGCCCCAGAGCTCAGTACCGGAATGTGGGGGGCGAGGATTCGATGGAGGGCGAGTGGCCCTGGCAGGCCAGTCTGCTGTGGTACAACAAACACCTGTGTGGGGGATCCCTCATCTCCAACCAGTGGGTGGTGACGGCAGCTCATTGCTTCCAACGGTGAGTGTCCGCGTCCCTTGATCCCGACCCGCAGCCCCTCCGCTGTCCCAGTGCTGGGCTCCTCCCACCCCCAGGGCTGCTGGGACCCCTCACTCCCAGCCTGCAGCCCCCCCAACCCCCGTTTCTGACTCCTCTCTCCGCTCTCAGGAGTATGAACACGACCAACTACAGGGTGCTGCTGGGTGTCAATAAGTTGGCCAACAGCCAGCCTCACAAGCTGTCCTTGGGTGTGAGACGCATCATCCGCCACCCGAAATACGCAGGGGAATCCTCCAGCGGGGACATAGCCTTGGTGGAGCTGGAGAGACCCATCCAATTCACCGACTATATCCTCCCCATCTGCCTCCCCACCGCCTCTGTCCAGTTCCCAGCGGGCATGAAATGCTGGGTGACAGGCTGGGGTAACATCAGGGAAGGTGGTAAGTGTCTCTGGGAGCTGGGATCACGGCTGGGGGCAGAGAGACTAAGAAAGCAGTGGGTTCGAGGGGCGGGTGGGAACATGGACAGATGCAGAGGAAGGGGTGGTTACTTAGCAGGTTTGGGATTTGGGATTTCTTTTCCTGGGATGATGCGTGATGGGAAATGGTCTACAAAGAAGAACTCTGTGGGGGCATTTGAAAAAGGGGAAAGCAGGAAACCGGTAAACATAACCGGATCCCGAGACACAAAACACAGAAACTGAGGAATGCAATTGATCGAGAAAAACCTAACAACGAAAGACGATAAATGGCCAATCTAGAAACAAAACGCAATAAACGCTAAACAGACCATGATCAATGAAACTGATAAACAAACCAGAGAAATGATAAAAGGGCTATAACAAACAAAACCAATAAACAAAACCTGATCAGTGATAACAGAAACATGACAAAGGAAACCCAATAAACACTACCTGATGAGTAAAACACCATCAACAGTAAATGAAATACAAGAAACAAACCATGAGAAAAGTGGAAAGTGATGGAAGGAAACCCAATAAGCAAAATCCAATCAATGATAAGTGGCATGCGATAAATGAGAAATAAATGACAAAACGTGAAATACAATAAACAATACATGAAATAAGATAAACAAACCCTAGTAAACTACAAATGAAACAAGATAAATGACAAATGAAATGAAATAAATGAAACGTGTCCAACAATAAATGAAACATGAACAAAGAAATGAAAATGCAAACCCAATAAATGAAACCTGATAAACAAAACACCAAACCCAATAAACAATGCCCAATAAATGTAACATGAAAACTGATAATGGAAAAAGAAAACCCGATAAAAAAATCTGATAACTAGCCTTGGTAAAATTTGATTTTTATTTTTTTATAAATTCAACAGATTTGTTTTTATGCATTTTTCCTATTTTTATCAATGTAAATTTTCACAGTTGCACAAAATTATGAGTTTTATACATCTTTTTTATTTTTATCAATCTAAATTTTCAATTTTGTGAAATTATGGGGAACCATCAGACAACAGGGTGCGTCAGACAATAACTATTTAATGACTGTAGACACTGATTTCAAAAAGTGAAAGCTTTATAACCGCTAACACAAATTGTCAAAATCACATGTCAAAATATACAAAGTAAATATCCTTAAATTGATCTCTTATAAGTTCTTAGGAAGTTCTTTTCTTACTTTGGCAATGTGTAAATTTCTGTTACGATCAATGGAAATATTTTTTGTCAGTTTGTATGTATGTGTGTATATGGTGGAACTGATGCTTACCAATCTTTTCTGATAAAAATCTAACCCTTCCAAATCTACCGACAACAGAAACATGAAATCTGATAAACAAGATTCGATAAATCTAACCTGAAGCCCAGTAAATAATGCCGATAATGGAAAAGTGAAATCCAGTAAACAATATCCAATAATGGCAACATGAAGCCTGATGAATAATTCCCAATAATAGAAACCAATAAACAATACCCAATAGTGGAAATGCAAAACCCAATGAATAATACCCAATAAATGTAACGTGAAACCCAATAAATTATATCCATCATGGAAACGAAAAACCCAATGAACAATATCCAATAATAACAACACAAAACCTAATACCCAATAATGGAAACCAAAAAACAATACCCAAGAGCAGAAATGGGAAATCTAATGAGCAATACCCAATAAATGCCACGTGAAACCCAATAACCGATACCAAACATGGAAACCAATAAACAGCAACTGATAACAGAAATGTGAAACTTGACAAATAATACTCAACGATGGCAACATAAAACCCGATAAACGATACCCAATAAATAAAACATGAACCAAAATCCCTTAAATTAAAGTGAGACACGAAACCCAAATCCCAATAAAGCAAACTCGACAAGCAAAAGACAAAAACATATCAATGAAACCAGAAACCCACGCAATGAAGCCCACTACCTGAGAGAGGAAAACTGATGAGCCAAACTGCAAACCAAATCAGTGAAACCCAACCAAAGAAACGGTAGCTGATACATGAACGCCAACAACCAGGGGAAACCAAACCCGATCATTCGAAACTGACCTTACTCCCCACCAAAAAAAAGGGTTAAACAAATCTCGGGTGATGAAAACTTAGACCCGTTAAACAACAATTCAAACAATGAACATCCACTGTTGAGGCCAGAGAGATTCCCTTGACCAAACAAGGTCCATCCCAGGTATGCACATGTTCCCATGGGGACCGCGTGGTGGCACCCAACATAGACAATTGCTCTGGACCAGAGGGGAAATTCCCTGCTCTCCCCCCATCCTCCACTCCCTTTGGAATCGATGGCTCTCCTTCAAAGCTGCCTGGGCCCCTCACCATTGTCTCTGGTTCTCCTTCCCAGAGGACCTGCCAGCCCCCCAGACACTCCAGAAGCTTCAGGTGCCCATAATAGACCAGAAAACCTGCCAGGATCTCTACAAGAGGGTGACGGTGGCGACGTTCCCACCCAAAACCATCCAGGACGATATGATGTGTGCCGGGTACGCTGAGGGCATGAAGGATACGTGCAAGGTGAGTGTCCCCGGGCCAGGGAAGGTGGAGTCCTGACCCCGCTCCTGGGTCAGACCCCTGGGCCCATCTAGCCCAGTATCCCGCCTCTCACCCTGGTCAGACCCCTGGGCCCATCTAGCCCGGTATCCCGCCTCTCACCCTGGGTCAGACTCATGGGCCCATCTAGCCCGGTATCCTGCCCCTTCTCTGCTACTCTGAACCAGCCCATCTAGCCGGGGGTTCCATTGAGCCCGATTCCCTCCAGCAGGAGGCAGTGCCGCCCATACACACACAAGGCCCCAATCCCCAGCGCCGCTCTCACACCTCTTCCAACACCCCTCCCCTCTGCCTCCGCCCCGCAGGGGGACTCCGGCGGCCCGCTGGTCTGCAAGGTCTCCCAGGAGTGGCTCCTGGCCGGGATCGTCAGCTGGGGCGAAGGCTGTGCCATCAAGAACCGCCCCGGGGTCTACAGCCGCCTCACCTCCTATGAGGCCTGGATCCACGACCACGTCCCCGACATCGAATTTGTGCCGGACGAGAAGGGGAGGAACTTGCTCGGGAACAACGGGGCTGGCTGGGCCGCGAGGACCGGCGTGACCCCCTGGTTGCTGCTGCTCATAGGCCGGCTCCTCCTGGAGGTCTAGAAAGGGCTACTGGGTAGAAGGGACGGCTGGGCCATCTCCCCTCCTGTCCCCAGGCTGGAAGGGGGAGTGGGATCCGTCGGTGCCCCCTGCCCTGTCAGTACAGCCCCCCAGGGGGGCACCACCCCATGCACAGACATCCTGAGGCTGACACGCACCCCCGTCTTGCTCACTCACACCCATGGAGGGGACGGAGCAGTGTGAGCAAATGCAGCCTCTGTCTGCCTGTTCTTCTGCAGCCATCCACAGCCCAGCCTTCTCCTCTGTCTGATCCAAGCCTTATTTATTGATCGGTCCGTCTTTCCGTCTGTCGGCCTCTCTGCCCCCTGCTCTGTCTGTCTGCATAGCCCCATCCCCACGCCTCCAGCCAGCCCTCCCTAATCTCCAGGATGCGGCCACCTCTCATGAGGGACCCCTCCGGTGGGGTGTGTCAGCGTCCCTTCAGTCCTGGTGACCCCCTTTGGTGGTTCTCACGGTGGTTTTCTTCAATGACTCATGCACACTGTCTGCATGTGAACCAGATCGGACCCCTTCCAGGGCACACAGTCCACCGGGGCCTGGCTCAGTACCCCTCTGGTGGTGTCTCCCTGCCCCTCCCTGGGCTCAGTCTTTAAATAGCCCTGGCCCTGGTAGGGGGCCACATCCCCAGCGCTTCCTCCCTGGGGGCACTATCTTCCGTGGCCCTTCAGCTGGGCTCGGTCCTTACTCAGCCCCATAGCCAGACAGGAGTGCCTTCATTGCTCCCCTGGTCCCTGCTAGCAAACTCTCTTTGAGTCAATCCTAGCCTCTCGCTCCCCTGGTCCCTGCCTCCACATAGCTGTCTGGGGTCCTGCTCTCTTCCAGCCAGGCACACCGTCCTTTCTTCTCCAGCTCCAAGCAGCAACTGACTGCCAGTGCTCCTCTGCAGCTCCTTTTATATGGCCCTCCTGGTCCCCGATGAGCCCTTCTAGCTGCCCCTCTGATTGGTTTCTTCCTCACAACCATTCTAGGCCGCTTGGAGGACTTCTCCACTGCTCCCTTCCTGGGATGGGTGTGGCAGGATCCTGAGGCCTCCAGCAGAGGCCTTTGGGACTAGTCCATCCATCACACTATCTATCTATCCCCATCCACCCCCTCTATCTATCTATCTATCTCTCTATTTCCCTCCACCTCATCTATCTATCTATCCCCACACACCGCTCTCATCTATCATCTATCTATCCATCCCCATACACCCCCTCTATCTCCCTCCACCTCATCTATCTATCCCCATCCTCCTATCTATCTATCTATCTATCTACCCGCATCCACCTCATCTAATCTATCTATCTATCTATCTATCTCCACTACCAAGACAGAGATCTGACAATATAAACCCAGTGTAGATGAGATTCCATATTTTTTTTATTTTTGGAAGGGCTTGGTAGCTTTTTATTCCCCTCTCACAACATATCAATAGGAATAAATGAAAAAAACCTGCCCTGGAGAATTTAAAATCAGTGGCTGATTCACATTGCCCCCACTAGGCTAAGATAAAAAACAGTCAGCCTAGCAAGACAGCCTAGGAGAGTGCAATTGGATACGCTTGTCAATCCACGGGAGAGTTGTGTTGGGTGGGAAATGAGATCTGCTCCAATTAGATGAAAAAATTTCTGGTGGAATATTTTTAGGCTGGGAAATGCCGATTCAGTGACATCTAAATATTCCATGAGGACAGGTCATTTTCAAGGAAATTTCATTTCAAAATCGAAAGGCTAAGCATCTCGATTTCTCATTTCAAAATTACATTTTGCTTTAAATGGATTTTATTTTCTATTCTGTCATAAATCATGGGCTAGAAAATAAAATTAAAAAATATAAAAGGGGAAATAATATACAGTAAAATACAGTAGAAGACCAAGAGATGACAAGAGAAGAAAAGACAAAGAAATGTTCTGATTTTTCATTTTGAAAGGATGCTTTATTTTGAAATTGATTTGATTTTCTATTCTATTATAAATAATAATGGAATTGAATAGACTCTAACATAAAATAAAATACAAGATCAAGAAATGAAAAGTCAAACCCCATTTGAAACATTTGACGAGAAATAGCAAGAAAAGTGAAGTTGAAATTAAAATTAAATATTGCAATTTTTCCTTTTGAAATGTATTTTATTTTATATTCAGTTGAGTAGACTAGAACAGAAACTAAATATATATGTATAAATGAAATAATATAAAATAAAATTCAGGACAAAGAAATGACAAGAAAAGATAAGTTGAAATTGAAATGAAACTTTATGATACTTAAACAAAATGAGGAATACTTGTGGCACCTTAGAGACTAACCAATTTATTTCAGCATAAGCTTTCGTGCGCTATAGCCCACTTCATCGGATGCATAGAATGGAACAAATAGAAGTAAGATGCATTTATATACACAGAAAGCATAAAAAGTTGGAAATTACCATACCAATTCTAAGAGGCTGTTTAATTTGGATGAGCCATTATCAGCAGGAGAAAAAAAACTTTCGTAGTGATAATTAAGTGATCTCTGTCTAGCAGTTGACAAGAAGGTGTTGAAAGGAAATAAATTCAATTAGTGTGATGACTAAGCCATTCAGAGTTTCTGTTTAACCCTTGGTTGATGGTGTCCAATTTGTAGATTCATTCCAGTTCTGCAGCTTCTCGTTGGAGTCTGTTTTGAAAGTTTTTCTGTTTTAAAATTGACACCTTCAAGTCTTTAATGGAATGGCCAGGGAGGCTGAAGTGTTCTGCAACTGGTTTTTGAATGTTATGATTCCTGATGTCAGATTGATTAGTCTCTAAGGTGCTACAAGTATTCCTCTTTTTTTTATGGATACAGACTAACATGGTTGCTAATCTTAAACCTTTATGAAACTTGTTTTGAAATTTATTGTGTTTCATAGTCTACACAGGAGAGAATATAAGATACTATATCACACACACTCTCACACACACATACACACTGTTTCTCTTGATCTAGTATTTTATTTTAAAATAGATGAAAAGAAAAGTTGACATCGGAATGAAACATTTTGATCAGACTGAAAATTTCTGACTTCTCATTTCAAAATGTATTTTAGCTCATAAATTATAAAATAAAAAGACCAATCACATACAGAAAAGTGGAAATCAAAACACAAATGTTCAGATCAGAACAATACATTCCATTTTTAAAAAATTCTGGAACGACTTTTCAGTTTGAAATTTATTTTATATGGTACATTATAGAAAAGAAAAACAATATGAAAAGAGCAAGAACATCAACTGACATTTTAAAAAAAAAAATACAAAACTTGAATTTTTCAAAAATTTTGTGTCATGGAGACTTAAAATGTTGGGGGAGTCATTCTGAATCAGGAAGGATTTAGGATTTCCAGCTCACGAAGAGTTTTAATTGGAAGGGACTTCCTTTACTTCAAATTATTCAATTCTACCAGGGGCAAATTTAAGGGGACCCCTGAATTTTCAGATCTTTCCTCTTGTTAAACTACTCTCTGACTTTAACTCACAATATAGCTTATGCTTTTGTTCTCATTTAACATTCACAGAAGGGGGTGACAGGATCACTGTGTCTAGTGGTTACAGCACAGAGTCTAGAGCCAGGACGCCTGGGTTCATTTTCCAACTCTGGAAGGGCAAGAGGATCCAGTACTAAGTGAAAGGCAGGTTGGGAGCCAGGACTCCTGGGTTCTATCCTGCCTTGGGAGGGGAGGGCTGGGAGCCAGGACTCCTATGTTTGGTTGCCAGCTTTGGGAGGGGAGTGGGACCTGCTAGATTAGAGCAGGGGGGCCGGGGTTCTCTCCTGGCCCTGGGAGAGGAGTAGTGGTTAAAGGTGGTGGGATTGGAGCCAGGATGTCTGGGTTCTATTCCCAGTTTGGCGAGTGGAGTGGGTCTGGAGGGGAGAGGTTGCATTCTGCTCCCAGCTCTGGCATCCGTTTATAGGGTGACATTGGGCCAGTCAATTGGCTTCCCTCAGTTCCCACCCACCCATCTGTCAAATGGAGCTTGTAAAACTTTCCTACCTCACAGGGGGAGGCTGTGAGAAGTCACAAAGGGAGGGGTTGTGGTCAGTCTATGGGTAAGGAATTAACACACACACACCATTGTGGGGGGGTGTCAGTTCTTCTCTTGATGTGATGGAGTTTTCCACATCTATTGTTAATAAAAAGCCTTTGATGCAAAAATGAATCAAAGTTGTGTCTATTCCAACCCAGGGGTGGGGAGAATAAGGGAAACAGGTGGCATGGCTCTCCTTAGCTCGTCCCACAACATAAGCCCCACCCAGTTGGGGTTTGAAAGCAGGTAGGTCCCTATACAATACTATCCTCCTTTTCTTGTTCCAATCAGCCATGAAATGCACATCTAGCACTGGGCAAATAATGGATTTTTTTGAAAATTGGGGCAGGGGGAGGATGGGTTGAACTGAAAAATTAGGTTTTAGAAATTTTTAGTGAATCAAAAATGCAAAAAAAAATCCATTTGGGGTCAAATGAAATGTTTCATTTCAAAAAAATTGAACCATTTTGACTGATTTTTTACACATTTTTTTTGTGTGGGGGGGGTTAAGTTAAATTACAAGGAGGCTTGGATAAAGAAGTCATTGCAAACTGAAAAAAATTAAAATGTTTCAACCGCTTTGAAACATTTTAAAATTTTTTTACATTTCAATTGAACAAACTCTCAAAATGCCATGTTGTTTTGAAGCAAAACCCCAAATCTTGCAACCACTTTGAAATACTGCTGATGTTTCTTTAAAATAAATTAAACAAACAGTCTTTTTGAACCAAACAAATCAAACTTTTCAATGTTTTAAAACCTTTTTAATGGTTTTCTTAATAAAACAAAAGGCAATCTCAAAATGAAAAATCAAAACATTTTGTTTAGAAAATGTTCCATTTTTTTCTGACTTTGTTTTGATAAAAGAAATTTAGCAAAACCCACACAAATTCACAGAACATGTTTTGGGGTCACCAAACCTGCATTTTTTTTTCTGGCTTAACAGTTTTGGTTGAAAAAATTCCCCTCAGTTCCAATTGTGTTTATCATTAGACTTCAGAATTAACAAACGCACAGGATATAGGGCTAGCAGAACACATGCCTCTTAGGGCTATCATGCCAGGCTCTCTGCAGACTCAGGTAGATGACCCCATTTCATTTCAAACCCAGGCCTGATTGTGACATTGTTATCATTATGTTTCAGAGTTAACACTTCATTGAGCCCATTAGATTCCATCTGTTAGCCAACCATTTGTTCAAGCTGTCTGCAGACTCAGACAGGTGGCACCACATGGGTTACACAGTTCTATAATGATCATTACAGAATAATTATACTCATTGATTTGAGGAGCCCCGATCTTAGTTGAGGTGGGTCTGTACAGTACTAAACACAACAAAAGACCTGATGTTGGTCGGGATCTGTGCAGCGCCTGACACAATCGGTGACACTGGAGGCTACCATCCCACAGATAATACATTATGCAGTCCCTATTTTTTCAACCTTGTGCATTTGCAAATCACTAGCTGCCCACGCTCCACTTTTGTTACACAAAATAATTTATACAAATCTCCAAAGCTCAGCAACAATTAGGTGACACAGGAGGTGTTGTTGATGGACATGACAACGGGGGAGGCGTCACCACGACTCAGTTGGAACCTGTGCCAATCGCGATGGGAGATAACTTGGGATGTGGCCATACCAGTTGGATGAGAATCCCGGTTACCAGCTTCTTGTTATTCATGCTGCCTCCATCTTCAAACTGGCCTTAAATGGGAGCCAAAATTCCCATCCCCAGAAGAATCCCTGCTGGAAAGATTTCAGAGGTCAGGCTGGACGAGGAAGTCAGCATGAGCTCCCAGCGTGACACTGTCCCTCAAAGGGTGTATGCGGTGATTTTCAATCTGTACCGATGCTGGAACACTGCGTCCGCTTCTGGAATGCGCATGTAAAATGGCCACTAAAACAATCAGAGAGGAGCCACAAAAATGATCCGAGGGGTAGAGAAAATAAGGGGAAGCTGACAGAACTCGGTCTGTTTAACTTGGAGGGGCGATGTCTCGATTTAGGTGGAGCAGAGAAACACACACACACATCTCAGCCTCCCCGCGGGCACGGTTGGTGCGTATAAAATTCACCACATTCTCCGCCGGGCTTCTGGCGCTTCTGGGCTGCTGATCTTGGGCAAACGTGGCCACTGTTGACTTTGCTAGCTGGCTGGCTTTTATGGCAGCCAAGGGACAATTAAACAGGATGACATGTTTGGGGTTCATTTGTACACACACACTTCCTGGGGGTACCTCGGGCTTCCTCTTCACCACCTGCCCACCGGGATTCAGCCCAGGAGTGCCAGAAGCTCCCTGGAAGTGTGGGGGGCCACCAATGTGACCTCGCTGCCTGGTCCACTCCTCACCCTGATTCCGGCTCTCCCCAAGACCCTGCCCCTGCTCTGCCTCGCCATGGATGCCCCGCCCCACCTCTTCCCCCAAGGCTCTGCCCACTTCTCGCTCCTCTCCACCCCCTCCTCCCATCACTCGCCTTTAAAGCAGATAAAAAGTGATGGGGCCATGACTCCCCCAGTCCTCTCGTTCTGGCGCCCCTGGTTCAGGCCCCTGAGTCCATCAGCCACAGGCAATACGAGCACAACCCCCTAGGCCGACGCAGGCCCAGCTCTCGGGATTAGCAGCAGGCACACTCCAGGCCTTGAACGTCTCCCAGGTTAGTCGGAGGCTCATAGCATTTACAGAGACCTGCTACGAGGTTACCACCGGTTCCAGCTCAGGCCACGCGCTGCTTAGCACGGGGCACTTAGAGAAGCCAATCGCAAGGGCCGGTCGCTGGGCATGGCACACGGCACGGAGAGCCCAGTGACAGCAAGGAGCAGCACTGGAAACGGACGCTGCCTGCGTGGAAAATGGAGTCCAAGCCTGACGAGATACTCTCCTGTCCAGCTAAATATGCCTCAGCCCAAGACCCTTACAGAGATTCACAGCCGGGTTTGGCTGAGATCCTCCGGCCACAAGGCAAATGCACAGCCAATTTGCTTCCTAGGATCCCGTCGGTCCCTTGCCCCAGAACAGCCCGTTGTCCTTATCCCCAAACCCAGCACCCAGTTCAGAGCCCTCCTGGCACCTCCGGGCCTGGCCGTTCAGAGCCCCGGCATCTCCGGGCCTGGCTGTTCAGAGCCCCAGCAAAAAAACCACACGAGTCCCAGCACACTTTTTATTACAAATTCAGCCCTGCCAGACCCCACTCCCTGCCGACTGCGAAATCTACCAGAAAGGAACCAGAACGGACCTCTACGGGGAAGCCCAATCTCTTGCTTAATGCTGGGCTGGTGATGGGGTGCTGTCCCCACCCCCACCCTGAAGGGGTTCAGGGGGCCCAGAAGAGGCCGGTTAAGCTTCGCGGTTGCACCTAAAGCGAGGCTCGGAGGGGTGGGGGGTTCGACATGGGGAATGGCTGACAGAGCCCAGCAGGGGGAGAAGATGGGAACGGGTTATACAGAGAGGAGGTTGGTCAGTCACTCTCTGACTCTGAGAGAAGAGAGGAGAAACCCCCAGGGGAGCGGTGGGGAAAGGCAGCAGGAGGAGAAGCCGGGGGGACTCTAATAATGCGGAAGGGGGCTGATCTAAGGAGCCGGCCAGAGGGCTGAGTCAGGAATAGAGGGCGCCGTGATGCACAGGAAGAGAGCGCACCACAGAGGCAGCCAGCAGAGGGCGCTACGTGCGAAGGAAGCCGCCCCACCATCCCTGGCCAGGAGGAAGCGCCCTTGTGACAGGGCTGTGTTGCAAGACCCACGATACACTTTGCACAAGTGACCAGGCTTCCCCACCACACCCCTCTCTGCCTTTCCAAGGGAGGGGCGCCTCCTGCCTTAACTTTCTGGCTTTAAGAACCGAATTTGCAGTGTAGATCCAAACACAACCCCTCCGATATCCTCCATGTACCCAGTGTGCAAGGATTGTGGCGGCCAGTGGGCTACTGGCTCTTGGCAGAGACCTCACATGGGGTTAGAGTTAGGGCAAGGGTTAGGGAAGCTAATATTCAGACATCTGAGCTAGGGGATCCCCATAAAAGCCTATGCATCCCATTTCCTTTGCCAGTTGGCAGCTGGTAGTCACACAGATGATTAACCATTAAAACAAACCCTGATGGACAGCGGTTGACGGCCCATCCCTTGATGGCTTCCTAGCCAGCCTGGGCACCTATCTGGAAAATGCATTAGCCCCATGCAAGTTACAGGGTTCAATAGAGAGGGATGTGGGAGGAATTTTCTGGACCGTGAAATATGTGTGGGCGGGCTAGGTGATTGAACAGCCCCTTCTGGCCTTAGCTAACGAGGACTCAGCTTTCTCCCTTTCCTTGGTCCTCCGACCAGAGTTCTGGCAGCCCTAGCAAATTCATCACACCAATGCTTCCCTATCAGGCCGAGGTGTCCCATTGCACCAGCTGGTCCCTAGAGGGCAATATTGAGAAGCGATGCCGTGTTGGCTCGATGAACAACAATGGATCCCTTAACCCACCCAACAAGATTGTTTATCTTTCCAGCTATACTCTTAGCCCAGCGGAAGAGTCTGTCCTATCTGAGGGCCTCTCTCTCTGGCCACTCAGTAACAGACTTAAAAGTGGCCATTCTTCAACAAAAAAAACCCTTCAAAAACAGACTGCAAATTAATTCCAGTTCAGCAGTTTCTCACTGGAAAGTGGATACCATGTAATTAGGCCTGACTAAAGACTAGGCGTGTCTGGGTCATTACACACACTGAAAACTATTTCCCCACGTAAATTTTCCCCTACTGTTACTCACACCTTCTTGTCAACTGTTTGAAATGGGCCATCCTGATTATCACTACAAAAGTTTTTTTTCTCCTGCTGATAATAGCTCACCTTAATTAATTAGCCTCTTAGAGTTGGTTTCACAACCACCATCTTTTCATGTTCTCTATATATATCTTCCCACTGTACGTTCAACTCCGTACATCTAAGGAAATGGGTTTTAGCCCATGAAAGCTTATGCCCAAATAAATTTCTTAGTCTCTAAGGTGCCACAAGGACTCCTCATTTTTTTTTTTTGCGGATACAGACTAACACGGCCACCAGTCTAAAGGCTTTGAGTGAAATTTCTGAGTCATATTTGTCCAAACTGGTGGCCTCTCAATCTCAGAAGAGCTCCAGTTGTAGCATGAATTGGGGAAGAAAGCGGGCAGACTCCATGCTTGGGTAATAAACTCTTCGCGTCAGGGGCTGTCCTTCTGATCTGCATTTGCACCAACATGGGGAAGTGGTTAAGTCCACTTCCCGGGATCTGTTTGATGACACCACATTGAAGAGGGATCTCGGAGACCTGGGGGTAAATTTGGAGTGATACCCCTGCCTCAGTATACGGCAGCTAAAGATTGGGCCCCACCAGCCTTTATAGATCACTGATCTCTTGCCCAGAAAGCAGGGGGCCCACCTCTGAGATGAGACGCCCATATCCTCCCACAGAACCCAAAGCAGGAAGTAGGCGTGAAAGAGCGATGAGGAAATCAGCTGGGATCTTGCATAGCCAGGGTGGGAATAAATCCTGTGGGAGGCGAAAGGAAGGGAACAAGAACACAAAGTCGCCATTGATTGGGGGACTATGCGTCATCTGAGGAAAGGCACCGGCTTTATGGCTTCCTCTTGCTATAGGGGCCAGGGAGATTTCTGGGCAGAGTGTTTGAGGGATGATTTGCATATCTGTAAGTGACTGCATGATATATACAGCATTGTAGATACTAGACCCCACTCCGCCCTAAAGATAGACTCCAGGAGTCCTGGCTCCCAGCCCCCCCTGCTCTAACCATTAGGCACCATTATCCTCCCAGAGCTGGGGATAGAACCCAAGAGTCCTGGCTCCCAGCCTCCCCTGCTCTAACCCACTAGACCCCTCTCCCCTCCCAGAGCTAGGGAGGGAACCCAGGAGTCCTGGCTCCCAGCTCCTCACACTGCTCCAGCCCACAGTTTCCTCTGCCTCACACAGTGAAAGGTCAAGAAGTCAAGGCCTCTGGGCAGAGATGGGCAGGTCCCAGGGAGGCGATCCCCAGCAGAGGCGGCCTTGCTGGCAGGCTTAGCATGGCAACAGACACATGATTTATGGGAGCCACCCTGTGCAAGGCTGCTGTCACCACTGAGCCTGGCTGCTGCCTCCCCTCCCTCCTGTTTGCCACGCTCAGTCATCCCAGCCTGTCAGGAAGTAGCTTGGCAGCGTTTTGTGCTGATCCCAGTAGCTGAAATTAACACTTGTGATGTAACCTTCCAGCCCTCAGACCCCTCCCACAGGAGGGAGAGATGCTAGGAGTCCTGGCTCCCAGCCTCTCCTACTCTACCCACTAGACCCAACTCCCCTCCAAGTGCTGGGGATAGAACCCAGGAGTCCTGGCTCCCAGCCCCCCATGCTCTAACCTACTAGACCTCGCTCCCCTCCCAGTGCTGGGGAATAGAACCCAGGAGTCCTGGCTCCCAGCCCCCACAACCCCGCTCTAACCAACCAGACCCCTCTAGCCAGGGTTCTGTGATGGGACAGGTGTGTGTGTGTGTGTGCCCCCTAGTGGTCAGAGCACTATTTTCCTGTCCCCCTGGTGCCTCAGGTCTGTGGGGCTGGCAGTCGAGGAACCCATGCCGCTCAAGTGCATCGCTTGGGCAAGGGTCACAGCTAGCCTCCTCCGTGGGTCACCCCCTACTGCCCAGCACCCCCCTTTCCCTCTCCAGAGACTCAGGGGGGGTCCAGCTATTGGTTTACAACCTGTCATTAGCTGAAAGGGGGCCAGGGGTTCTTCCCCCTCACTCACAGGCTCTCCGCGGTCTGCTTGGGGAGGCATGGGGGGCTCCAGCTGTGCTCCTGCAGGACCTACCAGCGGAGGCCGGCTCTCTCCAGGCCCCAAACTGCTCCTTAACCACCCGTTTCCCAGTGTGGGGTTTGTACAGTTCATCCCAGCCCCAGGAGGCAGGGTCCTTCCAGCCAGGGCCCCAGGAGGCCTCCTTAATTCCGTACTGCTGCTGGCGATGGCTCTGCCTTCAGAGCTGGGATCCTGGCCAGCACATCACCACTCTCTAGCTGCCCAGCTCTGAGGACAGAAGTAAGGGGAGAAGTACCACAACGCCCCCTACAATGAACTCCCACTCCTTTTTGGTTCAGGACCCTCACAATTGCAGCACCCTGAAATTTCAGATTTCAATAGCTGAAATCATGACATTTCTGATTTTTGAAATCCTCTGACCGTGAAACAGACTGTGAATTTGGTTGGGCCCTAGCAATGTGTGAAGAAATGCTTCTGTGACAGGTTCGGTCACAGAGATCCCCTTGGCACTGTCTTCTGACGTGCTGAATTTACCTCTGACCCCATTTTCCCTGCCACCTTCGGACTCCAGAAGCCAGCCTTGTCGAGCCAGGCATGCTAGCCTTATAAAATATATATATTATATATATTGTGACAAAACTCCAAGTCTGTACTTGTGGGTCCTGCGCTTCCTGGCAGATTTAGGGGCCTCAGAAACTCATCTAGGCCCCAGAGTGACCTCCCTTTCTCAGTATAATTGGCAAGAGTCACCACCTAGTGAGTTACCTTCATCACAGGCCAGTATGGAAGATGGAAAAGCGGGGAGCCCGGGCCCGCCCTCTACTCCGGACTCCAGCCCAGGGACCCTAATAGTATCAGCTAAGATGGCTGACCTTTAATCCACAAAACACAATACAATTCCCTGGGCTACTTCCCCACAGCAGTCCCTGCTTCTTCAAACTCCACTTCACCCTTACCTCAGGGCCTCCTTCCTTCTGGATGATATGTTGTCCACCACTCAGTCTCACCAACAGCACAACCTCCTTCCACAGCTCCTGACACCCACAGCCCACCTGACTAGCTGGGAGGTTTTTATCTGGATTCAGCCAGTCCCTGATTGGCTTCAGGTGTCCCAATTAGGCTAGCTGTTTCTACTCCTTTCTAGAAGGTTCTTAATTGGCCCCAGGTGTCTTGATTGGCCTGGAATAGCCTTTGTTTGGCTATCCAGGGAACAGGGACCTGCACATCCTGAGACTTCCAGCACTCTCCTATATCCTTCTGCTCTGACTCCGTCACAATATATATATAAAACTCATAAATATGTATGTATATATATAACTCATAAATGTATATATAACTCATAAATTGTATGTATACATATACATACATACATATGTACATATATATGTGTATATATATATACAAGTCATAAATTGTCCGCCCTCTATAACACTGATAGATATGCACAGTTATTTGCCTCCCAGGTATCACTTACTCTGGGTTCATTAATAAACAAAAGTGATTTTATTAAGTATAAAATGTAGGTATTAAGTGGTTTCAAGTAATAACAGACAGAACAATGTAAGTTGCCAAGCAAAATAAAGTAAAAACATACAAGTCTAAGCCTAACGCATTAAGAAACTGACTATAGGTAATATCTTGCTGACTAGTCACACGATGCCTTTTATCACTTTCATATTTCCCAACAGTTCAGTATAATTGAACATTCCCACTTGCTAGGTTATGAGACACGATAGATTTTTTTTGGCTAGCTGGTGATTCCAAAACACCTGGGGGGAAAGTTTAAGGTGGTACCAAAAATGAATTTTTTTGAAACTTTTGACAGATCGGGGGCGGAGGTGGGGGGAGCAGGAATTGTTTCACGTTTGTTTGTTTCAACACAATCAAAATGTTTTTGTTTACTTTTAGACTATTTAAAACGTTTTTATATAAAATAAAATACATTTTGAGAGAAAGGACCTCCTATGAATTTGTGAGTTCTATCACCGGCTGTGCAAGTGGAGTGGGTTATGGGTTGGAGCTGGGGAGGAGGGGCTGGAAGCCAGGTCTCCTGGGTTTGATCCCTAGTCTTGGGTGGGAAGTGGGGTCTAGTGGGTTGGAGCAGCGGGGGCTAGGAGCCAGGACTCCTGGGTTCTATCCCCAGCTCTGGGAGAGAAGTGGGTTAGAGCAGAGGAGCTGGGGCTCTTGACTGGTATTGCCAAATCTATGAAGGCTCTTCCCTGCCTCAGTTTCCCCATCTTTCAGATAGCTATAATGCCACCTCAACCTCCTTTACCAGTCATGCCAAGAGTTGAGCATGCAATGCTTCAGCCCTACATGATTATTCCAGGCAAGCTTCACAGGGCAAAGAGCAATCTGCCCACGCTCCCCATTATTCTTTATTTTCCTGCAACATTTCTAGGTTTCGCTGTCCACCCACACCAAGTACAGAGCCAAGAGCAATTTCCTAGCCAGCTGTTCCCTCCCTTAATACTCATTGCTCTAGGCATCTTGGGCCAGTGACACCAGTCAGACTGGAGGTGGGCTGTATTATGTCTTACTGGTATCTCCTCCTGGAGTAGATGTATCAGTCGGCCAGGTATTGGGTGTGCCATCGATCAAGCTACAGGCCTCTGCCAACCAGAAAATCAAGGCGTCTTATTACATGTGATTGCACAGAGCTGCTCCTTAAACCTCTGTTCCCAGTGTGGCGTTTGCACAGCCCATCACAGGTCCAGGAGACATGGCCCTTCCAGCCAGGGCCCCAAGAGACATGGTCCTTCCAGCCACATAATATAAGAACGGCCACACTGGGTCAGACCAAAGGTCCATCTAACCCAGAATCCTGTCTTCTGACAGTGGCCAACGCCAGGTGCCCCAGAGGAAATGAACAGGACAGGGAATCATCCAGTTATCCATCCCCGGTCACCCATTCCCAGCTTCTGGCAAACAGAGGGTAGGGACATGATCCTAGCTCATAGCCATTAATGGCCCTATCCTCCAGGAACTTATCTAGTTCTTTTTTGAACCCTGTTATTGTCTTGGCCTTCACACCATCCTCTGGCAAGGAGTTCCACAAGTTGACTGTGCATTGTGTGAAGAACTATTTCCTTTTGTTTGTTTTAAACCTGCTGGCTATTCATTTCATTAGGTGACCCCTAGCTCTTGTGTTATGAGAAAGAGAAAATAACACGCCCTTATTTACTTTCTCCACAGCAGTCATGATTTTATAGCCCTCTGTCATATCCCCCTTAGATACCTCTTTTGCAAGCTGAAAAGTCCCAGTCTTATTAATCTCTCCTCACATGGAAGCCACGCCATACCCGTAATCATTTTTCTTGCCCTTTCTGAACCTTTTCCAATTCCCATAGATTTTTTTTCAGTTGGGGTGACCACATCTGCACACAGTATTCAAGATGTGGATGTACCATGGATTCATATAGAAGCAATATGATATTCTCTGTTTTCTTAGAGATCCCTTTCTTGATGATGACCAACATTCTGTTCATTTTTTTGCCTGCTGTTGCACATTGAGTGGATGTTTTCAGAGAACTATCCACGAAGACTCCAAGATCTCTTTCCTCAGTGGTAACAGCCAATTTAAACCCCATCATTTTATATGTATACTTGGGATTATGTTTTCCAATGTGCATTACTTTGCATTTATCAACATTGAATTTCATCTAGCATTTTGTTGCCCAGTCATCCAGTTTTGTGAGATCCTTTTGTAGCTCTTTGCAATCAGCTCTGGGTTTAACTATCTTGAGTAGTTTTGTATCATCTCCAAATTTCGCCACCTCACTATTTACCCCTTTTTCCAGCTCATTTATGAATGTGTACAATAGGACTGGTTCCAGTACAGACCCCTGGGGAACACCACTATTTACCCCTTTCCATTCTGAAAACTGACCATTCATACCTACCCTTTGTTTCCTATCTTTTAACCAGTTACAGATCCATGACAGCATCTTCCGTCTTATCTCGTTGCACTTTACTTTGCTTAAGAGCCTTTGCTAAGGGACCTTGTCAAAGGCTTTCTGGAAATCTGAGTACACTATATCCACTGGATTCCCCTTGTCCACACGTTTGTTGACCCCCTCAGAGAATTCTAGTAGATTGGCGATTCATCTATGTGTCTGACGATTTTGTTCTTTACTATATTTTCAGCAAGTTTGCCTGGTCTTGAAGTCAGACTTACTGGCCTGTAATTGCCAGGATCAACTCTGGATCCATTTTTAAAAATTTGCGTCACATTAGCTATCCTCCAGTCATTTGGCACAGAAGCTGATTTAAATGGTAGGTTACAGTCTAGAGTTAGTAGATTTCCAATTTCACATTTGAGTTCCTTCAGAACTCTTGGGTGAATACCATTTGGTCCTGGTGAATTATTACTGTTTAGTTTATCAATTTGTTCCAAAACCTCCTCTAATGACACCTCAATCTGGGCCAGTTCCTCAGATCTGTCACCTAAAAAGAATGGCTCAGGTCTGGGAATCTCCCATGAGACCTGGTCCTTCCAGCCAGGACCCCAGGAGACATGACCCTTCTAGTCATAAGAATGACAAGACTGGGTCAGACCATCTTGCCCAGTATCATTTCTCCAGTTGTGGCCCATACCAGAGCTTCAAGGGGAGCACACAGGACAGGACACTTATGGGATGATCCGCCCCATCCTCCACTCCCAGTTTCTGGCACGGGAGGTGACTGTTTCACTGAGGAGGCCTCAGCTGAACAATTGTGTCCACGTCTGGGCACCGAACTTTAAGAGAGACATGGCCAAATTGGAGAGAGTCCAGAGGAGAGCCACATAAATGAGAAAGGGTTTAGAAAACACTGCAAGGACAGGCCTCGAACCTGGGCCAACCAGGTAAAATAGAGGCAACGCCGCCACACTGCTACTGAGCAGCCTGAAAATACCTCTCTGCATTAGCACTTAATAAACCCCGCTGAGCTACATACCACAGGAAGTTCCGCCTCCAGGCCAGACTGACGCCTTCCCTCGTGGCCCCTGATTGGTCCAGGCCCCTTATTTAAGCCCAGGAGGAATTCCAGGAAGTGGCTGTGAGGCAAGGTTGACTCTCCTGCCAGCTTAATGGTGGATCTGTCTCTTGGCCTTGGACATCTGATTCCTGGCTCTGCCAGGCCCGAGTTGTGGCCACATGTCAACAATGAGGAGAGGCTGAGAGAATGGGCCCATTTACTCTAGAGCGGAGAAGGCTGAGGCAGAAGCTGGTAGCAGTCATGGGAGATGCTCAGGGCTGTTGGAAAGAGGATGGGAATGACTTATTTCCATGTCCGTTGAGGATAGGACAAGAAGGAATCCACTTGGTTGGCAGGAAGGAAGATTTAGGTTGGAGATTATGGAAACCATCTGAAGCTGGCCTGTCACTGGACCAGTGTCCCAAGGGGAGTTGGGGAATCCCCATCATTGGAGGTTTCTAAGAACCGGTGGGACAAACCCCTCTCGGGGATGGTCTAGGGCTACTTGGTCCTGCCTCAGCGCAGGGGGCTGGACGGGGTGACCTACCAAGGTCCCTTCCAGCCCTGTGACTCTGTAAGCAGGGTGATTTCTCCTTCCACGGGTGCTTGGCCTAGCCTTCGGGTTCAAGCAGGGCTGTGTTTGACTTTGGATCAAGGACCGCCCGGCTGGCTGGCACCTTCCAGTGTGACAGATCTGTGGTGAGTGCTTCACGGAGCAAAACAAGCTGATAAACATCTTCCCCTGAGGCACGCCCATGCCTCACCCGCTTATGCACAGCCTCCTCGCCTGACCCCGTAGAGTGACGGGGGGATAATAGGAGTTAATTACAGCCACTGCCCATCTGCCCGCTCCCAACCCTGTGTGGAGGTTAATGACTTCAGCCTTGAACTACCCTGGGGGAGGTAGAATGAGCTCATTAAGAGGAAAAAGGAGATAGCAATTTGCCTGAGGTCACAGCAGGCACAGCTAGGAGTGGAGCTCAGGAATCCTGATTCCCAACCCCCCTACTCTAACCACTAAACCCCTCTCCCCTCCTGGAGCTAGGGTTAGAACCCAGGAGTCCTGACTCCTAGCCCACCCCCTTTGAACCATTGTTACCAGCTTTGCCCATTACTTTAGGGTACGCTCATTTCTGAGGGTTACTCTTCGGGGCGGTGGCGGGGGAGGGTGTCTGTACTTCTATCAATGTACTACACACACAGGTAATACACACACACACACAGGTAATAGCCATAGGGGAACCAAACAAAAAACCAGTGATAATATTAAATTGAACTTAAACCTGATTATGAAAGTCAAGGTTTAGAAAATGATCATTGATCCCACAAGTCAGCGTCAGGAGGCTACATCGAGAGAGAGAGAGCTGGGTTCTCACCATGCCATGAAGCTTGAATCAATCGGGGGTTGCAGGGGGAGGTGGTGGCTGAGGGTCCAGAGGGCTGGAGATAGGCAGAGCCCCCTGCACCATCAGTCAGGAGAAGGTGATGTCCCAGGGGAACTGATGCAGAATTTGGATCCAGGTATCAGAATAGTTACTTGAGCATGGGTAGGGGGTTTTGAAGAGAAACAACAATGGTTCAAGGGAGACACTAGATTTGCCGATGTGTAAACAAGGGAGAATACCAAAGTTGTCTTGTTCAGGCTAGACATGGGAGCTGATCGTCCCTCGCTATGGGCGGTGTTCCTTGGAGGGAGCTCACAATGCAATTAGGAAAAAGAACAGGAGTACTTGTGGCACCCTAGAGACTAACCAGTTTATTTCAGCATAAGCTTTTGTGGGCCACAACCCACTTCATCAGATGCATAGAATGGAACATACAGTATGAAGATAGATATACAGAGAACACGAAAAGGTGGAAGTTGCCATACCAACTCTAAGAGGCTAATTAATTAAGATGAGCTACTAGGAGCAGGAGAAAAAAAAAACTTTTGTAATGATAATCAAGATGGCCCATTTGAGACAGTTGACAAGAAGGTGTGTGTAACAGTGGGGGGATACTTAACATGGGGAAATAGATTCGATTTGTGTAATGATCCAGCCACTCATAGTCTCTATTCAGGCCTAAATTAATGGTATCCAGTTTGTACATTAATTCCAGTTCAGCATTTTCTCATTGGAATCTGTTTTTGAAGGGCTTTTTTTATTGCAGAATTGCCACTTTTAAATTTGTTACTGAGTGTCCAGGGAGATTGAAGTGTTTTCCTACTGGTTTTTGAATGTTATGATTCCTAATGTCAGATTTGTGTCCATTTATTCTTTTGCGTAGAGACTGTCCGGTTTGCCCAATGTGCATAGCAGAGGGGCATTACTGGCACATGATGGCATATATCACATTGGTAGATGTGCAGGTGAATGAGCCTCTGATGGTGTGGCTGATGCGATTAGGTCCTATGATGGTGTCACTTGAATAGATATGTGGACAGATTTGGCTTTGGGTTTTGTTGCAAGGGTAGGTTCCCGAGTTAGTGTTTTTGTTGTGTGGTTGCTGGTGAGTAGTTGCTTCAGGTTGGGGGGACTGGCCTGTCTCCCAAGATCTGTGAGAGTGAGGGATCGTTCTTCAGGATAGGTTGTAGGTCTTTGATGATGCGCTGGAGAGGTTTAAGTTGGGGGCTGAAGGTGATGACTAATGGTGTTCTGTTTTTGTCTTTGTTGGGCCTGTCCTGTAGTAGGTGACTTCTGGGTACCCTTCTGGCTCTGTCAATGTGTTTTTTCACTTCCGCAGGTGGGTGTTGTAGTTTTAAGAAAGCTTGGTAGAGATCTTGTAGGTGTTTGTCTCTGTCTGAGGGATTGGAGCAAATGCGTTTGTATCTTAGAGCTTGGCTGTAGACCATGGATCGTGTGATGTGTCCCGGATGGAAGCGGGAGGCAGGTAGGTAAGTAGAGCGATCAGTAGGTTTCCGGTATAGGGTGGTGGTCAAAATACAATTAGGGAGCTTCACTCTTCTGGATACCAATAAGGGATTTATGACTAGAATTGGTCTGATCATTGCTGAGGTGGGAGTGGGTTCCTGAACATCTGGAGCAGAGGTTTCCCATCATGCACTGCTTCCCTGGTCCCAGAGTTCAGTGCGGTTCTTGCCTTGGAATCTCTGGTCTCCGTTCTGTATGCTAATGGAGATGCCTCCTTGTCCCATCTCCAATGCAAATGAGGCTAAAGGAGTTTCCTTAATTCTCTTCCCCTTGTCCCAGGGGTTGAGGTGGGTCTCCCCCGACCTTTCCATCACTCTTTGGAAGTCTTCTTTGGATGCAGATTTGGTTCCAGCAGAGGCTGCGGGGGTGGGGGGGGGAAGGTCTTTCGTGAGTCAGGCGGCTGGGCCCTGCACCCTGGTCCCCCAAGAATGCAGAGCCGGTAGGTAACACCTAGACCCCCATGCCCCTCCCAGAGTTGGGGAAAGAAGTCGCTGGGGGCCTGATATCAGTGCGGGGCTGAGCAGTGCCCACTGCAATAAGAGGACCAGACCTACCCTGCAATCCCCATGTGCTGGGTGCTGCACATCCTCCCATCCCCACCCCCCAAGAGCATCCATCCTAAGGGCCTTGG
>ML677520.1:766705-780605 GCA_007922305.1 Dermatemys mawii
TGCTCCATTAAGATGACTAGGATGGTAGCAATCTTAACAGGACTACACGTGTTGGGGTGGCAGTCTGGGGGGCACTAGGGATACTCGATGGGGGGTGCAGCCCAGGGGAGCACCATAGGTACTCAGCGGGGCATGGCCCAGGGGGATAATGAGGGTACTCGGGGAGGCACAGCTGGGGACACGTGCCTTGGGTGCTTGGGGGGGGGTATGGCCTGGGAGGCATCATGGGTGCTTGGGGTGGGGGTAGCAGGGTTGGGGCAGGTTCCCTACCTGGCTCCTGGGAAGCGGTGACCTCCAACCCCAAGCTCTATGTGCTGGCTCTGCTATGCCCCAGCCCCCTAGTTCTGCAGCTCCCATTGGCTGGGAACCGCGACCAATGGGAGCTGCGGGGGTGGCGCCTGCGGATGCAGAGGTAGCATGTGGAGCTAGGAGCTGAGGGAGGGGAGTTCCTGACGCCCTTCCGGGGAGCCGCCCCAGGTAAGTACCACCCCGCACCCCAATCCCTGGCCCTGAGCCCCCCACACACGCAACCTCCTGCTGCTGGGGAGTAGGGGGGCCTGGGACTGCCCCAGCTGTGGCCAACGCGGCTGGCCATGGGGCTGCCCGAACTGCTCGGGTGGTTCCCGGGGCAGGCGCACCGTCCGCTGCAGAAGTCACGGAGGTCGCGGAAAGACACGGAGCCTTAATTATAACAGTTCCACAGCTACCTTACTCATCAGATTGATCGCAATTTTGTAACGTCGGTATCCATCACATTATAAACAGTCGCCCGTATTCCCTGGAGCGTAACATCCTGCATTCCCCACTACCCCCAGCCCTTGCCTGGAGGTTTCCTTCTGGGAAGCTGCCCTCCCTCCCCTGAGCCCCAGAGATTAGTCATGTAGGCAACCAAACGCCGACGAGCAAGAAGATGCCTGGGCCACCCCCCAGGACTCGGCACTACCCCGGGGTGTGACGGCTCCCTGGAGGTCCACGTGCACCCTCCTTTCATCGCATGGAGCCCACTGATCCTGCCATCAGTCGGCGCCCCAACGCCTCAGGCCGTGAACATGAAGGCGAAAGCTGGAATTCAAACCTGTGGAACGGTGCTGCCCTCTCCGCGTCACCCTAATTCTCTCCCTGTCGGCGATCCATGGACTTTTAAGCCCCGAAGGGACCGTAACATCCCGTAGTTGGACCTCCTGTAAAACACAAACCATTACATTTCACCCCGAGACCCCTTATACGGAGCCCCGTCAACTTGTGTTGGCCCGAAGCGTCTTCCAGAAAGGCAACTGGTCTTGGTGCCGTGGAAAGCCGGGGAATACATGGCTTCCCGGAGCACTGCGTTTACTTTTCCACCACCCGCACTGACCCATTCCCAGGGAACGAAGCAGAGCACGGCAAGATTAACTGTGTATTACCAACATTTGGGGGCATTTGAGAGATGGATGCATGGATGGATAGAGGGGTGTGTGTGGAGGTGGATGGTAGATGGACAGAGGTACAGGGTAGATAGATGGACAGATGGTGGATGTGACACGTTCCCCCCTGGGGATGCCATCTGGAACTGAGGTATTACTGAGCCCCTTGATCCATGGGCCTGGGCTCCCCCTCTCACTGTGCTGCCATGACATGTTGAAAAGCCCTCCAAGCTCACACGTTCACCAGCATTCGCACAGGTAGGGACACGCCCGGCTGCAGTTACACACAGCCTCCCAGCCGAGGATCCCACCGCAGTACTGTCCGGCCCTGGTCAAAACTGGCGAGGATATGGGTTTAACACCTGGTCCACCTCTCCCTCAACTAGAAACATAACGTAGCGTTTCCTGGGTGCAGTTCGTGTGTCGGACAGCTCTGCGGTGCCAGTCACTCCGTCAGCAGCACAAACGGCTCCGCTAGTCGACACATGAACATAACATAGAAACTGGGGCTCCCACATCAGCCAAAGTGGCCATGTGGGCTGCTGTGAGCTCAGGCTAGGCGCGGTGGGTGTGCCTATGCAAATCGATCAGCCCTAAAGTCATTTTCCACTGCTCATTGCAATTCCCATAATTCACCACCAGATGTCAGAATAGATCTCATTCCTGACACTGCTTACATAATAAAACCTTTCGTTTTAGATACTAAAGGATTGGCCGGCTGCGTGGTACTGTGGGTAAGATCCAAACTCGTACTGATCTGGTAGTGTAGCTGGCCCTTTGTGGTCAGAAGAATATTTTGTAAAGTAAATAGAATTTTAAGTAACTTCTCACTGTACTGGACCGAGGTGCTGGTTGGGAGCCTGAGACTGGAACGCAATAAAGGGGGCTGGGTGATTTCTTTTTACTAGGTTTGTGATAACCAGTGTCGGGGATTGGGAACACAGCTGGTGACTAGCTGGTGAGTTGAACTTCACTGTTAACCACCAGTTTGGGGACAATTTGCTCTCCTTTTTGCAGCCTGCCCTGACCTTGGCATTTGCAGTGTGGGTTACCCTAGGCAACTCGGGTCACACAGGGCATAAGGCATGGCAGCCTTTAGATTGATTTAGGATTCAAATTGCACAAGTCACTAATAACAGGCTCTTTCCTTTGTGAAATTCTGTAATGAGCAGGACTGAGGGGGTTACAGATATAAAAGCTGGACACCTTCATTTCAAATCCAAATTATAACAGTGACTTGCACCCATACAGCAGTAGAAAGAAAGCCAGGGCACAGGGCCTTGAGTAAGACCTGAGGCCGGAACCAGAGGCTGTGAACCAAAGTCAGGCCACATAATAAAGTAGCTGCTCACAAGTTCACTGTTCTGTACATGAACTCAGCAAAGTTGTTGCTAGTGTACTAGGTATTAGATATTCATGTCAAAATCTGTTTCAAGACTAGTACATTTACACCCCAATCTAGTACAAGGCAAGATGGTTTGACAGGTTCCGTTCAAGAGGTCAGGAACAAGGAGGGAACAAACAAATGTCATGCAAGACGCGTCGTGGTACGTAAGTTGTGTATTCTAGTTATTTGTCTCGAGCTATACATGTCGGGAGACCTCGCCTTAACCCTTTGCCCAGCCTCGGGAGGCAGCAAAGAGTCCAGCTGCATCCGTTGTAACGATCATCTGAGTGTTCCTATAGACATTGATCCAGGGAGCTAAGACTGTCCTTCGCTGGCAAGAAACCCAGCCAAACACTTTCGCCACTCAGCTGAGTCAATGGCCTTTCTGGGTAGTGCTATCGAGGACTGCTGGGTCAGCTACCGGCACAGAGCTGGGACAGCACACGGGAAAACACACGAGCAAGCCAACTGACAGCACATACAAGAAAGAGATCCTCCAATTTGTCCAGATCATTTTGAATTTTCATCCTCTCCTCCAAAGCACTTGCAACCCCTCCCAGCTTGGTATCATCCGCAAACTTTATAAGCGTGCTACTCTCTAAGATATTACCTAAATCATGGATGAAGATATCGAACAGAACCAGACCCAGAATTGATCCCTGCGGGACCCCATTTGTTCTGCCCTTCCAGCATGACTGTGAACCACTGATAACTACTCTCTGGGAATGGTTTTCCAACCAGTTTTGCACCCACATAATAGTAACACCATCTAAGTTATATTTCCCTAGTTTGTTTATTAGAAGGTCATGCGAGACAGCATCAAAAGCCTTACTAAAGTCAAGATATACCACATCTACCACTTCCCCCCATCCACAAACCTTGCTACCCTGTCAAAGAAAGATATCAGGTTGGTTTGACACGATTTGTTCTTGAAAAATCCACACTGATTGTTATTTATCACCTTATTATCTTCTAGGTGTTTGCAAATTGCTTAATTATTTGTTCCATTATCTTTCCAGGTACAGAAGTTAAGCTGACTGGTCTGTAATTCCTGAATATGTGCAGCGATGATATAAAACAGTATTTGTGGGACAAAGAGGTGAATGCAGTGGGTGAATTAGCCGGCTTTGCAGACTCTTGTGAGCAATCACAAGCTGCAATTAAACATTAACCACTGGCAGAGGGGTACAGGGCTCGTGGAAAGCAGAGTCTCCGTTTTACCCCGGGGAAAAAGGAGGCTGGGCGTTCACCTTCCCATTCCCTTGGTACTCATCCCAAGTCTCCTATACAAGCAGAGGAGCCCAGAAGGTGCTATCACGGAGCACCTGAGGAATAGATGCTCTGGGCTACGTGAGAACAGGCACCAGGTAACACACGAAGCTGCTGTTTCTCAGGGCCCAAGGGTATCCCAGGCTGCTGCCTCTTTCCACACAGGATTTGTAAAAGTTGTTTCTGCACAACCAATCAGTGAGCATGTGCAGGCTGTTAAACTTAATGGCAAAGTGCTCCAGAGATAGGGAGAGCCTGGTGCAGAGATTTCTGTGGTCAGCAGAGACCTGATCCAGGGGGATTTGTTACCAGGAAAAATGGCAGAATTCGAACAGGTGGGAGGTTACAAAGTCCTTGCCCCTTGAGCCAAGGTGCACATGAAAACTGGTGATTTGCAGGCTGACCTGACTGTTGCAGCAGTAGCACACGATTTTGCCCCGTTTCTACTGGCGAATGCTTTTTTGGATGTGGCAGGATCTGTCCCAGGGCTGGTCAGCGGCAAGCAGGAATCTTGCGCTGAAGGCCCCAGAGGGGAGGTTAAATCACAAGTGCTGCTGGGGAAATAGGAGAGTGTCTCTTTAACTCCTTGGGAGCAGCAGGGGCGGTTGTAACCAGTTCCTGTAGCCCCTGGGCTCAGGGCAAGTCCTGCGGGAAAGGCTGGCTGAAGCCAGCTCCTGACCTGTGATCATCTCCCTGGGAGAGGGGAACGTTCCACCTTGTAACAGGGAGGCCATCCCAGTCCCAGCTGGTCACTGCCAGGAAGATCAGCAGGGGACGGGGCCTGCACTGGGGTGCCCAGAGACACGTGTCCCGGAGATGGAAGTTGGGGTCCTGGTGACCACTGCACTGGGAACAGACCCCAGGGACTCTGTGGCTGGAAGCAAGCTCAACCTGAGTGAAAGGGGGGTGGGATTTTGCTGGCCAGTGAAGGGTCCGTCATAGCTAGTAGCTGTGAACCCAGAGCCGGACCAGGACCATCTTCCCTTTTGGGGGACACAGGAGTGTCTTTCACAGAGGGGAGCCCAGAGAGGGAAGTCCAGACGGGAAGGTGAGGGGGGACAGGAGGGTCTGCTTGCCTTTTGTAGGGAGGTTTTTCCCTCAGGAGGAGGCTGAAGGATCTGTATCTGAAATGCCAGACCCCTCACCCGTGGGTCAGGGTTTAAGGGAAGACGGGGCAGGAGGTCAGATCTCCTGGAAGGGAGACTCCACCCAGCTGATCTTTTGGAAACAGAGACTTGGGTGACCGAGGGGATCTTACCAATCCAAAGCACCCCATGGAAAGATGTTGTTCCTGCTTCCCTTGTTTAGCAGGGTGTCTACCCGCTCCAAGCCTGAAGGAGTTAAAACAGCCCTGCAGAGGGCTGCCGCTGGAGAAAAGCAGCCTAGCACAGGGTTGTAGGAGGGAAGGGGATTGATAACAGCTGGGCTGATAGGAAAGGCAGCCACAGCTGTAGCCAGGGTAATCAGGGCCCAGCTCGCCCTTATAAGAGGGCAGTGGGCTAGAAGGAGACAGACACTCTCTCTAACTACCTGGAGTGGGGAGGACTGGGCTGCTTAGAAAGGGAGGCAGGTACTAGGCTAGGGGAGTACTGGGGAGGGGGGCAGGTTGAGTTGGGGGAGTTCAGGCCTGGCATCCCCCTAGGCTGCAAGCCTGACACAAAGGCTCAAAAGGATACTGGGATTAAATGAAGGCAGTAGGTCCAAGCCCCCTTGCCTGTGATGACTGGCTGTTACACTGCAGGCTGCCCCAGGGAGTGGGGGCTATATGGTGACTGGCAGTAGCCCATAGGCTGAGGTGGGATTAGGGGGTGGGGGTTCCCCAGGGAGGGGAGTCCTATGGAGAGTGGGGTTTACTGCTAGGGGGCAGCACCCCAGCTAAGGTGGTCCCTGGGGTCTGGGAAGGACTCTGGGCCAGTGACTGGGAGGACATCAACCTGCAGGGGGTGCTCTGGAGGCCAGAAGAGCTGATTTCCCCGGATGACTGGCAGGAGGCACCGCAGGGTGAGTCCTTGCCTTGTAAGAGAGAACCCTGTCTCTTCAGGGCTGGGGGAAGAAAAATTTTGCATTTGGGAAACTTCACAAGGGGGTGGGGTCCAACCCAAAGAAATTGCAGAGGGAGGGGCCGAGGGCAGGCATGGTTGCAGTATATGGTTTCCTTGCCAGGACCCCAAACATGTGCCTGAATTAAAAGCCTTCCCCAAAGAGGCAGAAGAATTTGTATCTGAACAACTATCATGGTACACAAAGGGATTGGGAAATACAGTGGACACTGAGCAAACAGGCTACGTGAATAAAGTCTGTCCATCATAAGTCAGCTGTTAATCTTGTGTCTTTTACTCCTTCATCTATGGGTCAAGACAAAGAAGAGAACGCTAATAGCAAACGCTCTGAAGGTGTGACGTACCTGATGTGTGGAAACATCTTTGTATATGCCAGGGATGGTAACAAGACAGTACCACAAACCTGATGCGTCTTAGCTAATACCTGTAAACAGGCTTAGAGATATGCTTTTGCTGCTGTGCCAAACAGGCCTATGCTGCTGTGTAGAAGGGGAAACTGAGGCACATGGCCTTGGTGGCTAAAAGCCAAGACACCTACACTTTAGACTTGGGAGTGTGAATATAATATAACTGGAATATGTTTTATGCAAAAGGTCTCTTATAAGGTATCATTACAAAGCTTCTCATCTACTGCGTGTGTTCGTACTATTTGTTTGCATGTATGATTTCTATGTCTGGAGTTAGGAGAACAAGATACAAACTTGCATTACTGATGTAAACATATTAAGTGGAAGCCATTAAGGGTGCTTCAGAACCAATCACCTGTAAATTGGTTCTGTTTACTTGCAAACCTTCCTGGGTTTCTGCCCGCCAGCCCAGGAAGAACGGAGGCTGGAATCTCACAGGACATGTGACCCTGTCACCTGATAGTGGAATCCATTTTAACTTGGTGCTTTCCTAGTTAGTAGGAAGGGAGGGAACCCAGAGAGAGACAAAGGATAAGAGGGGGTGGAACAGAACAAAGGGGGCTGCCAGTCATGAGAAATCCCCAAATTACCACCTGAGTTGGAACTAACAAGGACTGTCCCAAGGGAAAGGATCGGGCCCAGATGAGGAAGGAGTCTAGTCTGTGAAAGAAGCTTATTGGGACATCTCTGAGGGGGAGATTTACCTGTAATCAGTTTCTTAATGTATTAGGCTTAGACTTGTGTATTTTGGTTTATTGTGCTTGGTAACTTATTTTGTTCTGTCTGTTATTACTTGAAACCACTTGAATCCTACTATCTATACTTAATAAAATCACTTTTGTTTATTTATATACCCAGAGTAAGTGACTAATACCTAGGAGAGCAAACAGCTGTACAGGTCTCTCTATCAGTTTTATAGAGGGTGGATAACTTATGAGTTTACCCTGTATGAGCTTTATACAGAGTACAATGGATTTATTTGGGGTTTGGATCCCATTGGGAGCTGCGTGTGTGAGTGCTGGAGGCAGGACCACTTGCTAAGCTTCTCTCAGTTCAGTCTGCAGCTTTGGGGGCGTGGACCAGACCTGGCTCTGTGTTTGCAGCTGGCCAGTGTGTCTGGCTCGACACGGCAGGGTTCTGGAGTGCAAGGCTGGCAGAGAAAACAGGCTGAGAGGTGATCTCAGCACATGGGGTGATAGTCCCAAGGAGGGTCTCTGTGACCAAACCCATCACACCATCTCTCTCTCTCAAATTGGAAAAGGCACAAGGGCAACAAATATAATGAGGGGAACAGAACAGCTTCCGTATGAGGGGAGAGTAAAAAGACTGGGACTGTTATTCATGGAAAAGAGATGACTTAGTGGCAGTTATGATAGAGGTCTATAGGATCATGCCTAGTATGGAGAAAGCAAAAAAGGAAGTCTTAGATACCCCTTCTCTTAACACAAGAACCAGGGGTCATTCAATGAAATAAATAGACAGCAGGTTTAAAACAAACCAAAGGAAGTGTTTGTTCACGCAACGCACAGTCAACCTGTGGAACTCACTGCCAGGGGATGCTGTCCAGGCCAAAAGTATAACTGGGTTCCGAAACGAATTAGATAAGTTCACGGAGGATAGGTCCATTAATGGCTATTAGCCAAGATGGGCAGGGACACAGTGCCATGCTCTTGGTGTCCCTAAACCTCCAGCTGCCAGAAGCTGAGATAACAGGGGGTGGATCACTTGAAAGTGGCCCTGCTCTGTTCATTCCCTCTGAAACATCTGGCGCCGGGCACTGTCCGAAGACAGAACACTGGGCTAGATGGACCTTTGATCTCACCCAGTGTGGCCATTCTTATGACACAAATTTGTGAAACTATTCCAGGTCTTCCAGTCTGTATTTTCCGTGGGAAAAAAGTGTCTGCCAAACGTTTTAATCTCTGGCTAGGACGGGTGTTCTTGGCGTGCTGGGGCCTGGCTCAAAGGGGGAAGAACGAAGGCTAAGCCATGGGAGTGGTGCCTACTTTTGATTGGTGTTACATGGTTTGTTTGTTTGTTTTTTTTTAAAATGGTTTCAAGTTGTTTTACTTTAACCCTTCACTTCCTGGATTTTCAGCTGTTTAAATCCACTCATCTCTCTGGAAGACTCCCGGGCACCCCCAGACGACTGGAATTTGACACTAACAGAGTTTGGGGGCTTTTGATTTTGAAGGGGACCATGCACACGTATGGTGTGTGAAGGGGACCATGCACACGTATGGTGACCAAGCTGAGATTTTTCCCCAGCCGCATAAATCAAACGCACCCTGGTTTGGAATAAAACATGAAATCAGTTGATTCACTCCTAAAGGATAAGAGTTTCAGTGATTCTAAGGGATAGCAAACAGCTTAAATCAGATTGCCTCATAAATAAACAAAACTGCAAATGGAGTTTGCCACACTAGAGAGGTAGGAGATGAATTAGCAAATTCTCACCCTGAGTGATAAACAGGCTGGCAGATTCTTAAGGCACAAGCTCCCATTAGCCTGGGAACATCACTTTCCCCCCGTTCAGTCTTTATTCTTCTGGTGTTTCCAGGTGTGGTGTTGCAGGGAGAGTTAGGTACCCTCATGATGACAGTCATCCCCTTTTGTAACTTCTTCCCACATGCTGGAAGGTTCTTTTGCTGTGACCTGGGTCAAACAGTTCCCACTGGGTAGTGCTACCTCTAAGAGGTTTCTCTTGTGCACAGTTCCTGGGGTAATCCTTGTGCTTGTGTGTGTGTCCTCACCGGGTTTGGTTTTATTTACTGTTGTACCTGAAAGGCTGCTTGTGGGTGTTTTCAGCCTCACAACCTGTTTGTGTAAAACATACCTAGCCACACTTCATAACTTCTCCTACCACTGTAGCACAGAGCAGCCAATGAGACATCACTGTCTAGCAGATCCAGGCTTTTAGAATGATACGTCACAGGGCGCACTTTGTACAAAACATATCCTAATGACATGACAGTGGTGAATACTGGGGGGCCAGAGGGTCACAGTGGGGATAAGGCTGAATAGACAGATGTGTCTAGGGATAGATGTGGATACTGGGGATGGATAGATGGATAGGGGAGTGCGCTTTGGTGGGTTAGAGCGGTGGAAGAGCTAGGAGTCAGAACTCCTGGGAGGGGAATGGGGTCTAGTGGGTTAGAGCAAGGGGGTTAGGAGTCAGGACTCCTGGGTTCTATCCCCAGCTCGGGGAGGGGAGGGGAGGGGAGTCTAGTGGTCAGAGCAGGAGGCTGGAAGCCAGGACTCCTGGGTTCTATCCTTGGCTCTATGAGGAGCGTGGGTCTAGACCAGAGTTTCCCAAACTGTGTTCCGCGGAACACTAGTGTTCTTCACGATGGGAATAGCTGTTCCGGGAAAGAATCCGAATTTAAAAAAAGGGTCTTTACATATTTTTTAAATTTAAATTTGTGTAACCCCCAAGGAGATTTCATGGACTCCCAGGTCTCTGTCTGCTGACAGACTCAGAGCCTGCCCAGCAACCAATATGGAGTGAGAAGCCCTCCCAGGAGTGGAGGAAAGGGGAGAAGCCATTTTGAGTGAATGGAGAGCCGGGCAGGACTGGCTGTGTGGGGAGCTGGGCAGTTCCAGGCCTACATTCAGGGTTGCCCCTGAGAACTGGCCTCTAGGGCCCTGACAGCAGATCCCTCAGCAGGGTTTTTCCTTCCCCACTGGTGATTCCCCATTTGTAGAGTTTGCTGGGAAACTTCCCCAGTCGAGCTGAGTTCACCCTCCAGCTTCTTAGGTGAGACCAGTCCCCACAGGGTCAGCTCTGCTCTGTCCCCTCATCCAGGGAAGCAGCCTGGACACAGGGCTGGGAGGCTACAGTTTGGATGTGAGTGGTGTTGTACAACCTACACCTTGAGCACTGCACCGCTTTTTGGTGAGGGGAAATTCTGGGACTAGCACAGCCTGACTCCTGCCTGAGGAGGATCCTGCCGGCAGAGAGCAGCCCCTCTGCAGGGACTGAGGAGTCCAGTCAGCTTCGAACCTGGGGATCATTCATGGAGACGGTGAGTGCCCCATCAATGAGTTAGTTAGCCAGGTGATTTGTTTTGGGGACCCCCTACTCCCTGAACTGTGTCCTCAGGCCAGGGAGTGAGGGTTTGAGGATTTTATAACCTGCTGCATACGACACCCATGGAGGAACTTACCACCTTCTTCCACTTGTGAGTCCTTTGGGCTGTACTGAACCCAGTCAGCCGCACTGCTACACCACTGCAGAGAAGAATTCTGTGGTTGTAGGTCACCAAGGGCCCCAGCACAGTACGCGTACCAACGGGACACTAATTTTACATTTGATACATCAAGTCACAGGTGTTTTCAGGGCACTGGTGACCCTAAAAATAGTGTTTTATCCTGTTATGCTGTATTTGTCTCCTATTTAATATAATTATTGTGTTGAATATATTGTATGCGTTGGTGTTATTTCTTGGAAGTCTCCAAGTGGAGATTACCCCGTAGTTAGAATTTTCCTCCCACGCTGCCCTGGTGACCCTGCCAGGAAGGAGTAAGTGAGGTGGAGGCACTGCCAAATAATTTCCTAGGAAAAAGGAAGATACACCCTGCTGAGTGGGTGGGGGGATCAAAAAGAACCCAGATCTGTCCATCAAAACCCATAAGCGGATTGGCATTAAAGGAGGTAACCAGGCGGAGAGGAGACCCCTGACATGAGGATTCAACTTTCCAGCATTATTCCTAATAAGCGAATTTGTGATACAAAAGCGCAGAAACCCCAGTCCCATTCAATCCAAATTTGTATTTCTGTTTATAAAAATAGATTTTCCTAGTAACAATCCAATTTGTTTGGTGTTTGTGTATATATAAAAACAGCATTTTTAAGTAGAACGCTGTTTTAAATTTTGACTCTTGCACTTGATTTTTGTACTGCTTTATGCATGCTTTGCAGTTAGAAATTGTTAGTTCAAGTTATTTTCAATTTGTATTTTTGCTTTGTTTTATAAAATAAAATGTATTTGAGTATAAATAATGCCATTTTTTATTTGAAAACCGAACAACTGCAAAATAATATTATACGTGTTCCTTAAATACGTACCAGGCTAAAAAGTGCTCCGTGGCCAAAAAAGTTTGGGAAATACTGATCTAGAGGATTAGATGGGGGAGGGCTGGGAGCCAGGACTCCTTAGTTCTATTCTGGCTTTGGAAGGGGAGCCGGGTTAAGAGTCGGGACTTATGCTGGAAGCCTGCCCCAAAAGAAGGGCCCCTGGATGGGGACTTTATCCCTCTAATTGGGTGCATCACCCCAATAATTGCAGCCTTTCCAGCATGTGTCTTTCCAGGAAGGTGTTGGGCAAACAAGGCCAGGCAGGCAGAATTCCAGCACCCTGGCTCCCCTCGTGAGACCTTCCCCGACCTGAGCCGCCCCGAGCATCGCCTGGCTCTTTTGCTATCCAGCTGACCCCAACTGCCAGGAATGGGGTTTGGGCCAAGGGAATCATTGAAATCCCTGGCAGGAAATGACAAGGTTTGCAGCATTTCTGAAAGGTGAGGTCAGGGAGAATTACCTGGGTTTGTCTCCTCTTGGCCTCACGCAACCCAGCCAGGAAGTGGGAAGAGAGCCCAAGAATCCTGGCTCCCAGTCCCCCCAGCTCTGACCCATTAGACCCACCCCCCCTCCTGTAGCCAGGGATAGAACTCAGGAGTCCTGGCTCCCAGCCCCCACAGCTCTGACCCATTAGACCCCCCTCCCCTCCCAGAGCCAGGGATAGAACCCAGGAGTCCTGGCTCCCAGTCCCCCCAGCTCTGACCGACTAGATTCCACTCCCCTCCCAGAGCCAGGAATAGAACCAGGAGTCCTGGCTCCCAGCTCCCCCTGCTCTAAAGACTAGACCCCACTCCCTTCCAGAAGCTGGGGAATTGCTTTAAAAATATCTCTTCTGTTGTTTGCTGGCTAGCTGCTTAGACGTCTTAGTGATGTGCATTGAGACATTTCTCCGGAGTGATTGGAAGAGCTCTTTTGACCAAGTGACACTTGTGTGTTTAGTTAAATACCTGTCGATAAAAACAACTGGTCATTTTAAACAGTCTGGAAAAAAATCAGTTCCCCTCTAACTTAACTGGGTTTCACATCCTTTGTTACTGCAGGATCACAACCCTGACAGGTTTCCTGTCTTTCACAGAGACTTCCAAATAACCTGCAGGAGTAATCCTGGAGTATTGTTACTGCAGAGCATCGGAGTATTATACTGCATGGAAAAATATGATGCTATTCTACAGTAATAGTAACAATTAATAATACAGTTAGAGCATTAGTCCTGCGAGAAAGTCCTCTGGTATTTTGCGGTAATAATACAATTAGACGTAGTACTGCATGAAAGTACTCTGATTATTGTCCAGAAGTAATATCATTAGACTGTTAGTACTGCACAGAGGTACGCTGGTGTTTTCCAGTAGTGACATGGATAGACTATTAGTAGTGCGCAAAGGCGTTCTGGTATTCTCCAATAATAATAATACTGTTGGCACTACATAAAAATACTCTCCCTGGAGAATAACTGTAAAATACCAAAGGGCTTTTATAGCCTTGTTAAGAATATTAAAGTAAGTGAGTTTACTGATGTATTGCTGCAAAGTAGCAGGGAACAGTTTTACAGTACTAATGCCTGACCTGGAGTATTCTGGTAGTATAACAGTACTTACAATAATGCAACTGGAATATTACTTAAAAATACCAGCGGATTTTCTATAACCCTATTAAGAGAAATCCAGCACTAGTGGACCTACTGGTGTTTGGTTATAAAATATCTGAGTCTTTTGTCTCTATGACAATACTACAGTGCTTGTAAGTCTCCTTTTATGAGTACCACACCAAGAGTGAGTTTGCTGGAAGTATTGCCTGCATGTATTTGTATAGTATTAATAATTTTATTGGTTCATTATGATAGAATGCTAAGGTATATTTTATAGCCCTTTTAAGAGGTTTAAGGTGTTTAGCCGAGCCTTGTCATAGTAACAGAGTCATAGTATGTATGGTATTAGTCTGCATTCTAGTAATGGAACTGGAATATTTCTTACAGAATACCAAGTGTTTTATGCCCTACTAAATGCACCATCCTGATAGTGAACTTACTGGAGTATTAATGTGCAATATCAGAGTATTATTGATCAGTATTATAATAATGTTATTGGGGTACTGCTCTACAGTACAAGATTGTCTGTAGAGATCCTGTAAAGAATACTACAATATTAGTGAGCTTTTTTATGGTACCAGTAATCTAACTGGAGTATTACAAGAGTACTTTTGCATGGTACTACAATAACTTTGACTATTACTCAGGAATACTGAAGTATATTTTGTAGTCCTGTTAAGATTGCTACCATCCTAGTCATCTTAATGGAGCA
>ML677520.1:806880-829072 GCA_007922305.1 Dermatemys mawii
CCACCCCCACACCTCCCTCTATCCATCCATCCACCCCTACACTCCCTCCATCCATCCATCCATCCACCCCTACACTCCCTCCATCCACCCACCCACCCCCACACCTCTCTCTATCCATCCATCCACCCCTACACTTCCTCCATCCATCCACCCACCCCCACACCTCTCTCTATCCATCCATCCACCCACCCCTACACTCCCTCCATCCTTCCACTCACCCCCACACCTCCCTCTATCCATCCATCCAACCCCACCTCATCTAACCCATCATCCACCCTCCCCCATATATCTCTTCATCCATCCATTCACCCCCACCTACACACCCCTCTATCCATCTACCCCCACACCTCATATAACCTACCATCCACCCTCACATAACTTTTCATCCATCCATCCACCTAGACACCCCTCCGTCCATCCACCCCCACATACCCTCATCCATCCCTTTCCCCCAGCTACACACCCCTCTATCCACCCATCCATCCCCCCGCACACACCCTCCACCCAGCCAGCCAACTGTCCCAACACATCCCCTTCATCCACCCATCCCCACATACCCTCCATCTATTCACTCCCACACAGTCTCCCCCATTCCCATTCTCTCCCCCCGATTCTGTCCTCGGTGTCCCTGTTCCAGCCCCACAAGCCACCTAGGCCAGATGTTCTGGGGATTCCCTGCTCCTCAACATTCACCCATCCCCCTACCCCCAACCCCACCCTCAAGGTTAACTCTTTCCCTGCTGGATCCTCACACGCGTCCCGTCCCCCCCGCAGGGCTGCAGAACATCCACCTGCTGACCCTGAAGCGGAAGTACGAGCTGCGGGTGGACCTAGAGGACTTTGAGAACAACACGGCCTGGGCCAAGTACACGGATTTCTCCCTGTCTCCCCACGCCATCAGCGCCGAGGAGGACGGCTACACCCTGCACGTGGGGGGTTTCATCGATGGCGGGGCAGGTGAGAGAACCCAGGCATCCGGGCATGTGACCCACCGAAGCCCATGCCCCTCCTGCAGGCATTGACTGAACACAGGGGTCCTGGTTCCCACTCCCCTGATCTAAATTACTGGCCCTCACTCCCCTCCCAGAGCTGGGGACAGAACCCAGGAGTCCTGGCTCCCAGCACCCTCTCATCCAATGACTCCCAGCCCCACCCCCGCTCTAACCCACCAGACCCCACTCCCCTCCCAGAGCTGGGGAGAGAACCCAGGAATCCTGGCTCCCAGCCCCCTCCTCTAACGCACCAGACCCAAGTCCCCTCCCAGAGCTGGGGACAGAACCCAGGAGTCCCAACACTGATGAGGGCGTCAATGTTAGTCTCCTCCGACTCAAACCTCCACTTGCCCTGCCCCAGAGGTTGCTGCATCTCAGCCCCGACTGAGCCACCTCCGAGAAACCAAAGGGGAGCCCGGGACGGAGACGCCCCCTCCGGGCTCATCCCCACCCCGGGGCAGGGTCCTGCCCATCCAGCCGCTCCCGCTGTCCCAGACGGTGCTGCCCCGCCTAACCCCCTCCCCCTCCCCTGCCTCCAGGCGACTCCTTGTCCTACCACACCGGGCAGAAGTTCTCCACCTTCGACCGCGACCAGGACCTGTATGTCCAGAACTGCGCTGCCCTCTCCTCCGGGGCCTGGTGGTTCAAGAGCTGCCACTTCTCCAACCTGAACGGCTTCTACCTGGGCGGGGCCCACCTCTCCTACGCCAACGGCCTCAACTGGGCCCAGTGGAAAGGTTTCTACTACTCCCTCCGCAAGAGCGAGATGAAGATCCGGCGCGTCTGAGCCGGATCGGGGCCTCGGAGCTCGGGGGAGTTCGGGGGGATTGGGGGGTGGGGGCAACGGGAGAGAGCCCGGAGGAGCAGCGGCTCAACGGGCTTGGATGATATCGGACTGGGGCCGTGAGTTCGAATCCCGGCATGGAATCCAGGCCCGGCCTCAGGAGTCGGAGGAGGGGCAGCGGGGGGCTGCGGGTCAGGAGTGAGGGGCACCAGCGGCAGGATGGGAGGAGCCCAGGGCTGGGCTGGCGGGGGGCTGCGGGTCGGAAGTGAGGGGGACTCACCCCGCTGCTGCCCCCTTGTGCCCCACTGTCTGTCCCCGAATAAAACTCCGTTCCTTGCGGCTCCTCTCTGGCTCTTTGCAGGATAGAGGCGGGGGTGGGGGAGGATGGTGAGGGACCTGAGGATGCTGGGAGTCCTGACCCCAATCCCTGCCAGACCACGCGGGGTCCCCCCAGTCCCACAATGCTTTGCTGCAAGAGTGTCCTTGTGTCTGCATCCCTGAGGGAGAGGGGCTGGGCTTGGTCCCACAATGCATTGCAAACCACCCAGCAGCCCTTGCTGGGCAGCCACATCTAGGGGACCATCGCTAGTGTCCCACAATGCACTGCATGGTGCTGCTCCCTTCCCTACCCCCCAGTGGTGTCATGGGGCTCAGAGCCCTGCCCCCCACCCCCGCTCCATGCCAACCTCCTGCTAGCCCCCAGGCAACAAAATCTCACTCCAACTGGGGGAAGGGATTGACCTGCTCAGGGAGGGCAGGGAATGGACAATGGGGCCTTTCCCCACTAGGGGGGGCACCAGATCACAACGCCAGGAGCTGCACAAACCTAAAGCAGGCAAAGCTGGAGGGAAGAGGCGAAAGAACCAGCAAATCCCTCGCGCTGGCACGGGGCTCAGATTCCCAGGCAGAGACCGGGCGGCGTGAACCTGCTCCGCACGCACGCTCGGGTGACACGACACGATTTCCCCAGGCACCGAAGAGCTGCCGGCGGAGCGTGGCACCCCCTAGAGGCCCCATGTCCCATTCCCCACCCCCCGGATCCAGTCAATCCCGTGCCCTGGGGCTTGATCAGACCTGGCGCCCCCTAGAGGGGCCCGCCCCCGCTTCTAGATCCCAGATGCCTCGGCTAATCCTGTATGTATGTACCAGTCCCCCCCACACCTGGCCTGGCCGGACACAGAGCTCTGCTGGGAAACAGCGCACTCCCCTGGAGATCGTCCATGACATTAGGAGTGACACAAGGGGGAAGGGGACCATATGGGCAGAGCTGGGGAGAGAACCCAGGCGTACTGACTCCCTGCCCCTCCCCCCCTCGCTCTAACCACTAGACCCCACTCCCCTTCCGGAGCCACGAATAGAACCCAGGAGTCCTGTCTCCCAGCCCCCCCCTGCTCTAACTCCCTAGCCCCCACCCCCAACCCAGAGCTGTGGAGAGAACCCAGGAGTCCTGGCTCCCAGCCCGCCCCCCCATCCCCTTGCCCTGCTCTGACCCACCAGACTTGTCTAGACAGCTGTAGTTCCCTGGCTTGCTGTGATTGTATTTGGCTCCGGCCCAGGCCCTGCAGCCAAAGCGCCCGTTTGAGGGATGAGCTCACTGCCAAAGGTCCTGGAGACCCGGCACCTCGGCCAGCGACCCCCCCGAGCCTGAGCCGTGAGCCTGGCCTGTGTCCCCATGTGCCCCAGGGGCTGCGGGTCGGGAGTGAGGGGCACCAGTATGGGGGGCGTGGGATAAGGACAATTCCTTTCATCTTCTTTTGTTGTTTTTAATCACTATTATTTCCTCATTCATATAATTATTCCATCCTCATTCATGGGTTTAATCATCCAAAGGCAGCGCGGAGCAGCGCCCGCCGGCGGGCAGAACACAGATCGAGAGCAGAGCCGAGAGGTTCGGGGGGAGACACAAGCGAGCTGATCATCAGCCCCCCAGCCCGGGGCGGGGGGACAATCACACACGCCTGGTTTGCTGGGGCAGGACACATGGGGGCTTCTCAGTCGTGAATGTTTCCAAGGCAGAAATGGAGTAAAACGAGCTCTGTGTGCGCAGGGAGGGGGGTTTCCATGTGTGGAGGGAATCAGGGCAGTGTGTGTGTGTTCATGTGTGTGGGCACCCATGTGTGTACGTGCATGTGTGGGTGTGTGGGTGTGTATGTCTGTGTGTCCATGTGTCTGTGTGGGGGGGGGGCAGCCATGTGTGTGTGTCCATATGTGTGTGTGTGTGTCCATGTTTGTGTGTGTGGGCGTGTGTGTGTGCATGTCTGTGCATGAGCATATGATGCATGTGTGTGTGTGTGTGTTGGAAAAAACTGGCTCACAACCAGTGTGTGGCTCAGAATTAAGCCCCCCGTCCCCTCCACCAAGCATGGCCCTCATTTGGGGGAGGGGTATTTGAAGCCAGGAACTCCAGCTTTTGGGGCCCCCCACTCAGTGCCGGGGGTGGCCTGGCTGCCCCCCCACGCTCCCTCCCAGCCTGAGTGATCAACGCTGGCAGAGCGATGTGCCCGAAGCAGGGGCTGAGGCGAGTGTCTGGCTCCGACCCCACCGGGGGTGGAAACGAGGAGACGCGTGACTCCCCGCAGGGCGCCGGCCACCTCGTCGCTGTGGGGGCCATGGAGCCGTCGGTGTTCGGGGAATCTCTTGGGCCTCACATGGCGGGAGCGGAATTGTAGGGCGGGGTTGGGGGGTCGAACTGAATCTTTCCCGCAACTCCCCTTCAATCGGTTCGGCGCCCAGCTGGGATCGGCAGCGGCCAGACGCCACCATGGCAGATGAGAAACAGCTACACACAGGAGGGTCCCCAAAGATCGTCCACAACGTTAGGAGTGACACGCGGGGGAAGGGGCCCGTATGGGCAGAGCTGGGGAGAGAACCCAGGCATCCTGGCTCCCTGCCCTCCCCCTTCTCCCCAGCTCTAACCACTAGACCCCACTCCCCTCCTGGAGCCACAAATAGAACCCAGGAGTCCTGGCTCCCAGCCCTCCCGGCGCTAACCCACTAGCCCCCACTCCCAGTCCAGAGCTGTGGAGAGAACCCAGGAGTCCGGCCATGTTACTCTAGGGCCTCTGATGGGACCCAGTCTCTGCCCCTGGCCCACTCCCCAGGTCCCAGGGTCGTCAAGAGAAGAAGGTTCATCTCCAGGATGCTCTGAGGCCTGGCTGACCACCATGGTAGGTTCCCCGCTCTTGGGATGGCCAACAAAGGCCCGCGACACGGAGACCGTGCGCCACGCAGAACAGGAGAAAAGGGACTTTGGCTTCCAAGCCCAGCTGGGGACCAGCTTCTCTGGCAGCTCCCCCGGCAGATGGAGCCATTCGCGGGACCCCCGGGCCGGAGGACGGAGCTCTGAGAATGGGCAGCACCAGGTGGGAAGGCTGGATGGAGGGAGCCGGAGCTGAGGCTGGAAACGGATCCCCCTCACCCCATCACCTTGCCTGGAGCTGGGGGATGGGCAGCTGGAAGGGTCCCCGGCTCTCGACTTGGCTCCCATCCTCGGGGACCCGGGGCTGCCTTCTCAGTGTGTCGCACCAGGAGGAAATGGAGACGCGCTAGAGGTTGGAGACAATTAGTAGCTTCAGGATGCCACCTGGTTCCCATCCCTGGCTCTGGGAGGGGAGTGGGGACTAGTGGTTAGAGTAGGGGGCTGGGAGCCAGGACTCCTGGGTTCTATCCCCAGATCTGGGACGGGAGGTGAGAGGGGTCTAATAGATTAGAGCAGGGGTGCTGGGAGTCACAGCTCCACAGGACTGGAAGGGATCCTCTGGATTGTGTAGCCAAGTCCTCTGCTACCCCAGGCCACCCCATCCCATCCACCCCTCCAGAAACCTGTCGCGCGTTGTCTTCCCCATCGGTGGAGGATGGCTCCTGTTGGCATGGCTCTTCCAGACACCCCTTCCTCTGCAACCTTCTCCTCGTTTCCAGCTCCCCCCCGGCCTTCTGCCTCCATTGCCCCCGACATGCTCTGAAATACAGCCATGTCCCCCCTTGGTTCGGGCTAATGAAGCCCATCTCCCTGAGGTCTCCTCTCGTCAGACTGATGCTCCCGTACCCTGACACCCCCAGCAGCTCCCCTGCCCAAGGGCCTCTTTCTCAATATGGGCACCAGGACTCCTGGGTTCTCTCCCTGGTTCTGGGAGGAGGGTGGGGGTCTGATGGGTTAGAGCACTGGGGTTGGGAACCAGGACTCCTGGGTTTTATCCCAGTTTGGGGAGTGGAATGGGGGCTAGTGGGTTAGAGAAGAGGGGCCTGGGAGCCAGGACTCCTGGGTTGTATCCCCAGATCTGGGAGGGGAGTGGGGTCTAGTGGGTGAGAGCAGGACGGGCTGGAAGCCAGGACTCCTGGGACTACTTTGGAGGGGGATCTATTTCAACCCCAAATTCCTGCAAGATCTGAACATCTGTGGACTGGGCCAGGAGCTGAGGCAGGAAAATGATGCAAATGGGTATTGGATAAAATCAGCTCGTTAAACCCAAAGTTGCCAAATTTGGGTGTTTCAGTAATGGCCACTTTTCTTGCTGGTAAGGGAGATCTTGATAACACGTCCCCCCCTTCCTACCCAAAAGCTGCCATTGAAACCTAGCAGCCCGATGACATCAGGAGGAAGCAGACAGAAAGCGGCAGGTAAGAGATCAGCCCAGAATTTACAACCCCAAACCAGGCTCAGCACAACTCATGAGAATGGCTTTCAACCCATGAGATTCTGTAAGAAAAATGAGATTTCAGGTTTGTTTGCTTTGCGTTCTGCTTTCGGGGCCTCTAGAGTGCACTGGGGTCACGTTGGGAAGCTTCCTCCGCAGCCCCGAGGGCTGGAAACTAACATTTTCTTTGCCAACAACGGTTGACGTCGTCACATATCCACATGATTCCAGGAGCTGGGGCTTTAAGGAAAACAAGAATTCTCATGAGAGTTGACCAAGCTGTAACCCTCCAATAAAGCCCTATTCCCCACCCCTCTGAGCCAGCCAGTCTCCTGCTCTAGGGCAGGATGGGAGCTGACGCTCCCTAGAGGGGAAAATCCCATATCCCACTCCCCACCTCTCTGAGGCAGCCAGCCCCCTGCCCTGGGGGCAGATGGGAGCCGGCAATCCTTAGAGGGGAATGTTCCCACATGTCTGGCTAGTCTGACTCCTGCTCACTCTAGTTTTTTCAGCGGAAGCCCCTCGGTGAATTTATTTGGGGATCGGATACCAGGAAGTCCCCCGAGAAAGTCACCCTCCTGCTTTTCATGGCAGCGTGGGTGCTGCCTGCTGGAACCTCAGAGGTAAATGGCTTCAATACAGTAGCCCTGCCCCGCCCCAGAGGTGGCTGCTGCAACGGAGTCCCCAGGGCGATGCTCTGGAACTGCTTCCTCTGAAGCCAGTCAGGACTCTTCGGGGAAGCTTCCTCTCTGTGAACAGCCTGTCTCCAGGGCTAGGAGCTCCACAACATACAGCTTTCACCTTCCTGGGTCTGACCTCAGAGCCTTCGGCACCTTCTGCCCCTCCATGCGCTTCCTGCAGCGAGCCCGCCCAGGCGGGGTCCTGGGGAAGCCCGTGGATCCTGCCCCACAACTCCACAGTCAGACGTGACTCTCAGCCGGCCAGTAAAACAGAGGTTGATTAGATGACAGGAACATGACTAAAACACAGCTTGTAGATACAACGAACGCGACCCATCCGCTGGGTCCATTTTGGAGGCATTGGGCCAGGCAGCTCACCTGCAGTTCACCGCCTGTTCCCAGACAGATCCAGACTAACATCCAGCCCCTCCTCTGCTTTTCCTTTGTCTCTTTCCCGGGCTAGGAGGTCACCTGACCTCTTTGTTATCTGACACTTTCAGCTAACACCTTGCAGAGGGGGGGAAGGGCCAGGCCCCAGACAGGGCATTGGCCACTTACTTACACTGGCCCTCTCCTTTGCACCAATTACCCACCCTTATCCCGCCACACAGACACTCAAGAAATGCACAGGGGAAACTGAGGCACCCACACAGTATTCAGAGAGAACATTAAAAACATTTCCACTCCTTCGCAGCTGCATCTCACACATCACATGCCAGTGTCCTGAAGGATGGGGGATGCTTGGGAAATTTGCATGGGAAATGTCAGGCTATGGCATCTAGAGGTTTGTGGGGAGGGAATCTGGGAGCAAGGACGTGACGGTGCTCTTCCTGGTGGGACTCAACTGAGAGTGCCAAGTTAGGACAAATGGCTCCAAGCCGGACAGTTACAGCCCAAAGCTGGGGTTTCTCCACCCTTAAGGCAAACCAAACCAGCCAAACAGAAAAGACTTTGGTTTCACCCCACTGGCTAGCCACAAGTCATACAAGCAATTCCCTTAGACACTCCAGTTTCCCAGTATCACCACCAGCAGCCACCTGTCCTGGGGACAAATGGTTATGAAAACCAATACCCCAAATAAAGAAAACGGTTCTCCCCAATTCCAAAGAATCAGGCCCCAGACCCAGGTCAATCTACAAATCATTTCTTACCCACAGATCACGCTGTTGCCAATCCTTTAGAATCTAAAATCTAAAGGTTTATTATGCAAGGAAGAAGAGATAGCTGAGGGTTAGAAATGGTTAAATGAAATCAATCACATGCAGTAATGGCAAAGTTCTTGGTTCTGGTTTGCATCAGTGGTAGAATAAACTGCAGGTTCAAATCAGGTCTCTGGAATACAAACATCCACAGCTGGGATGGGTCAACAGTCTTTTGTTCAGAGCTTCCATTTGTAGCAAAGTCCCATCCAGAGGCAGGAGCAAGGCTGGAGACTGGAAACTGAAGACAAGATGGAGGGGCTGCAGCAGCTTTATTTATAGTTTTTCCCAGGTGCAAGAACCTCTTTGTTCCTGCTGTGAAAAGTCCAGCCCCATGGAGTACTGGAGTCACATGGGCACATTACATGACGGTGCATGATTCAGAATTTGCAGGTGTCAGCCGTTATCCACAGGCTGCTGTGCATGTCCTCTGGTAGACGTCGCATGTGGATTGGAGCTTTCCGAGCTCTCAATGGGTCCATTGTGTAGCTGATGGTCCTTACTGGGCCATCAAGCAGGCTAAGCAAAGCTGACATCAAGTGATCTGGCAGGTTATCCAGGCAGCATAGCACAAAATTTGGAAAGACAGACAGTACAGAGCCCATGGTCATAACTTTAACTACAAAAATGCCACGTGCATACAGATAGCATAATCATAACCAGCAAAGCACAACCTGGGCGTAGACACCTCATATGACCCCCTTTATATAAGATTTGGTGCCACTACAGGACCTTGGTTGCACCAATGATCTATATGATGACAGATAATTTCAGTGATGTGACACAGGACTCCTGGGTTCTATCCGGGAGGGCAGTGGGGGCTGGTGGGTTAGAGCAGGGGGAGCTGGGAGCCAGGACCCCTGGGTTCTCTCCTCAGCTCTGGGAGGGGAGTGTGGTGTAGTGGGTTAATTTGGTGGGGGTGCTGGAAGCCAGGACTCCTGGGTTCTATCCCCAGATCTGGGACGGGAGGGGAAAGGGGTCTAATAGATTAAAGCAGGGGGGCTGGGAGTCACCGCTCCACAGGACTGGCAGAGATCTTCGGGATTGTGTAGCCAAGTCCTTTGCTACCCCAGGCCAATCCGCCTCTCCAGAAACCTGTCACGCGGGGGCTGACTCCCATTGGCAGGGCTCTTCCAGACACTCCTTCCTCTGGAGCCTTCTCCTCATCTCCAGGTCCCCTGGCCTTCCACCTCCATTACCCCCAACACGCTCTGAACAACAGCCGTGTCCCCACTTGGTTCAGGCCAACGGAGCCCAACTCCCTGAGGTCTCCTCTTGTCAGACTGATGCTCCCGTACCCTGACACCCCCAGCAGCTCCCCTGCCCAAGGGCCTCTTTCTCAAATGTGGGCACCAGGACTCCTGAGTTCTATCCCCAGATCTGGGAGGGGAGTGGGGTCTGGTGGGTTAGCGCAGGGCAGGCTGGGACCACTTTGGAGGGGGATCTATTTCAACCCCAAATACCTGCAAGGTCTGAACATCTGCGCTCTGGGCCATGAGCTTAGCCCAGTAGCTGAGGCAGGAAAATGATGCAAAGGGGTGTTAGATAAAATCAGCCCTTTAAACCCAAAGTTGCCAAATTTGGGTGTTTCAATAACGGCCACATTTCTTGCTAATAAGGGTGATCTGGATAACACGTCCCCCACACCCAGAAGCTGCCATTAAAACCCCGCAGCCCGATAAGGTCGGGAGGAAGCTGACAGAGAGCGGCAGGTAAGAGATCAGCCCAGAATTTACAACCCCAAACCAGGCTCAGGAGAACTCATGAGATTGGCTTTCAACCCATGAGATTCTGTAAGAAAAATGAGATTTTGGGTTCATTTGATTTGCATTCTGCTTTCGGGGTCTCTAGGGTGCACTGGGGTCACATTGGGAAGCTTTCTCCGCAGCCCCAAGGGCTGAAAACTGACATTTTCCTTGCAAACGAAGGTTGACGTCGTCATGTATCCACCTGACTCCAGGAGCTGGGGCTATAAGGAAAACAAGAATTCTCATGAGACTCAGGAGTGTTGACCAAGCTGTAACCCTCCAACAAAGCCCTATTCCCCACCCCTCTGAGCCAGCCAGTCTCCTGCTCTGGGGCAGGATGGGAGCTGGCCCCCTGGAGGGCAAAGTCCCATATCCCACTCCCCACCCCTCTGAGCCAGCCAGTTCCCTGCCCTGGGGATAAGCTGGTGCTCCCTAGAGGGGAATGTTCCCACATGTCTGGCTAGTCTGACTCCTGCTCACTCTAGTTTTTTCAGCGGAAGCCCCTCGGTGAATTTATTTGGGGATCGGATACCAGGATGTCCCCTGAGAAAGTCACCCTCCTGCTTTTCATGGCAGCGTGGGTGCTGCCTGCTGGAATCTCAGAGGTAAGTGGCTTCAGTACAGTAGCCCTGCCCCGCCCCAGAGGTGGCTGCATCTCACACATCCCATGCCGCTGTCCTGAAGAACAGGGGTTACTTGGGAAATTTGCATGGGAAATGTCAGGCTATGGCATCTAGAGGTTTGTAGGGAGGGAATCTGGGAGCCAGGACTCCTGGGTTCTCTCCCCAGTGCTGGGATGGGAGTGGGGTCTGGTGGATTAGAGCAGGGGGGCTGGGAGCCAGGACTCCTGGGTTCTCTCCCCCGCTCTGGGAGGGGAGTGGGGTCTGGTGGATTAGAGCAGGGGGGCTGGGAGCCAGGACTCCTGGGTTCTCTCCCCCGCTCTGGGAGGGGAGTGGGGTCTGGTGGATTAGAACAGGGGGGCTGGGAGCCAGGACTCCTGGGTTCTCTTCCAGTGACACCCTACACCTCATTTTTCCAGCAATCTATAAAGAGTAGGTAACCACTAGAGGGTCCCTCCCCTTAGCTGAGCTCAGTGTGTTGTTCTGCTATTCAGGTGCGAATAGAGGGGGATGCTGGTCAGGGAAAGGGGGCCAGGCTGGAGGAGACAGGGGAGCATGAGGCCTGGCTGGGAGGAGGAGGGTGAAGCGGGGAGGAATTGCTGGGCGGGATGAGGGTCCCAGCTGGGAAGGGAGTGCGTAGGGCTGGCTCCAGTGTGGAGCTCCAGTGTGGAGCCAGGGACCAGCCTGGGGCGGAGGGGCAGGTAGAGCGAGGCGTGTGCTGTCACTGAGGGTGCGTGTGAATAATTCACACCCCTGAGCCCTGTCGTTAAACCAACCCAACTGCCAGAGCCGACACGGCAAAGAACTCGTCCCTGGACCTTGCTTGGGGGCGTGGAGGGGGAGTCAATCGTGTCTTCACTACGATGCTGCACCCCCCGGAAGAGGCAGGGCAGGGGCCCGATTCACCCCCTTGATTATACTCGTACTCAAGGACCAGCCAGGTGCTGAGGTCCCTCAAACTGGTAGACCCCACTCCCCTCCCAGGGCTGGGGAGAGAACCCAGGAGTCCTGGTTCACAGCCCCCCTGCTCTAACCCACCAGCCTCCACTCCTCTCCAAGAACTGGGGAGAGAACCCAGGAGTTCTGGCTTCCAGCCCCCCTGCTCTTACCTACCTGGCCCCTCTCCCCTCCCAGAGCCACGAATAGAACCCAGGAGCCCTGGCTCCCAGCCCCCATTCCCCTAACCCACTAAACCCCACTCTCCTCCCAGAGCTGGGGAGAGAACCCAGGAATCCTGGCTCCAAGCCCCCCTGCTCTTACCTATCAGGCCCCACTGCCCTCTCAGAGCCACGAACAGAACCACCCAGGAGTCCTGGCTCCCAGCCCCCCTACCCTTCTCTAACCCACTAGCTCCCACTGACATTCCAGAGCCAGGGAGAGAACCCAGGAGTCCTGGCTCCTCAAATACCCTCCCTGCTCTGTCCATTCCCCTCACAATCGGCCCCACCTTCTTCCCAACTTGAGCGAGCAGAATGAATTCATTCTGCGTCAAGTGACATCCCCGTGCCCCCCACGCCTGACGCTGAGCCGAACTCTCCCCTAGGCCAGCGCCCCCGGGGCCGGCGGGGGAGAAGGAAACCCCAAGCTAACGTTGGCCTCCTCCTCGGTGGATGATCTATACAGAGGCTGCGAGAACGCCATGAGGCAACGGCTCCCATTCCTAATGCAAGACGAGCTGGCCAAGAGCAGAACTTTCTCCCTGGCTTGGAGCAAGGCCAAGAAGGAGTGGTTGAGGAAGAAGAATACGTTCATCTTCCCCAACACCATGGAAGCGTTCTGCGGCGTTGCCGTGGTGGCCTACACCTTAAACCAACCGCGCCTGTACGAGGACTTCAACACGGCCACCAGGACGGGCTGGATGGGACCCCAGGCCTACACCCGCTACCCCTTCAAGGCCTTGCATTTCCTGCTGACCCAGGCGCCCAAAGAGATCTGGGGGATCAAGCCCCATTGTGCCACTGTCTACAGGGGCACCAACAAGAAATTCTCCATCAGCAGCTTGTTCCGCTTCGGGCAGTTCACCTCCACTTCAAAGAGCTTGAAGGCGGCGGCCAAATTCAGCCAAACGACCTTCTTCGTGCTGGTTTCCTGCACGGGGTACGGGCTTCAGGGCCTGTCCCACTACCCTGAAGAACAAGAGGTGCTGGTGTCGCCCTCCGAGATGTTCCGGGTGACCAAGAGCGAGAGGTCGTGGCATAGGAAGACGGTCCATGCCAAGTCGGTGGGAGTGTGCAGCAACCACAACTGCGCCTACGTAGGGAGAGGTGAGGATGGGGAGGCAGGAGGGACGTGAACTATGGAGTTCCACCAGGGTGTTAAGACCAAGCTATAGCGCAGTGGGACACGGGGCCTTTCCGGCTCCAGTCCCGCCGCAGGGCAGGGGACAGGGTGTCTGGGGACGACAAGGAAAATGAACGGCCTCTTTTCTATTTTCCAGGAGACCCCTCTGTGAAGAGGTGCCCCCATCACCAAGGTACGAGGGGCTCATCCTTCAGCTGGGCAGGCTGAATGCAGGACTCCTGGGTTCTTTTCCCAACTCTGGTAGGGAAGGAAAGGGGAGTGGGGTCAGCAGTTAGAGTGGGGGGGCTGGGTTCTATCCCCAGCTTGGGGAAGGGAAGGGAGGGGAGAGGAGGAAAAAGGAGTGGGGTCAGTTGTTAGAGCAGGGGGGCTGGGAGCCAGGACTCCTGGGTTCTCTCCCCAGTGCTGGGAGGGAAGTGGGGGCTGGTGGGTTAGAGCAGGGCAGGGCTGGGAGCCAGGACTCCTGGGTTCTCTCCCCAGTCCTGGGAGGGGAGTGGGGGCTGATGGTTAGAGCAGGGGGGCTGGGAGCCAGGACTCCTGGGTTCTCTCCCCAGTTCAGCCACTGACTCCCTGGTTGAGTTTAGGCCCAGCTGTGTGTCCCCGCTCCCCCACGCCGGGGGAAGAATAGAGCTGACCCAGCTGTACTTAGTGGGGTCTGGGCTGTGGCTGAGGGCTGGCTAACGTGGGGCATTCTTGTCTCTTCCCACAGTGCTGTATCTGTGAGGCGCCGGCACGAGGAGGGGCGGCAGGAGCTGCGCGGAGTGTCGGGTGCGTGGCCTTGTCTACCTCAGCCGGCAAAAGTCCCCCCTGTGCTAATCCCCTAGAACTAAGGGGGAATCCCTGGAGCAAAACACCCCTCGCTCCCGCCACTCAGCTTCCTCCTGGTCAACGCTTTCCCTGACCGCTGAACCTCATCCCCCCGTGCGCTGCCCCGCTGGGGTCTCTTCCAGCCCGACACGCCCACGATCCTAAACCCACTGGGCCAGCGGCAGATGAAGATTTATTGGGGCCCTGGGCCCCAAGAACACTGCCCCCCTCAAGACCCTAAGAGCCACCTGTGACCCAGGGAACCTGGGCCGCTGTGGGGAGCCTCGGAGCCTCCACCAGCCCCGGGGACATGGGGCAGGGGCTGCCCTCAGGCACAACAACCCCCCTCCCAGGGCCAGTGGAGAGTCCGGGGCTCCCCAAGCAGCTCTTAACACGGCCCGGATCTGGCTTCCATCCTGGCCATGGGGCGGGACCTCAGGGGAAAGAGGAGGAGCAGGGGGCGGGGCCACCATCCCTGTGCCATTGGCCCCTCCCACACACTTCTACACAGGTCCCAGAGCTCCCGGAGCCCCCATATTGCCTGGGACCCCTGCCCGGGACTTCCGGGAGTTGGGATCAAACTAAGCCAGGTGTCCTCTACCGGCATCCCATAATACACCTGCTCCCCTCCCCCCACTGTCAGGAACCTGGCTGCCGGCCCGCTGGGCGCCGGTAGATTCCCCCATCGGGGCGGGTGTCTCTTTTCCAAGCTCAATAGACCGAGCTCCTTGAGACAAATTCTCTCCACCGTCGGCCTCCCTCCTGGCTCTTCTCCGGCCTCGCTTCCACCGATCCCACCGGGGTCTATTCTCCTTCTGTGTCTGCCCCTATAATAAACACGCTCCCATTGCAATGAGTTTGGCTTTCTTTACACCCTGCCCTGCTGCCAGGTGGTTAGAGGGAGGAGAATTGGAGGTCAACGCGTTTGATCCCTCATTGGGGAATGGGATCAAGGGGACCCCAGCTCCTATCCAGCGCCAGGGCAGGAGATTGGCTGGCTGGGGGCGGGGGGAATGGGACATGGGGCCTTGTCCCTCTAGGGAGCATTGGCTCCAACCCAACCTCCGAATATAGGTAGGGCCCGGCCACCAGTACCCATCTAAACTGGAAGGCAGGAGGCGCCGAAATGCCATGGCCCTGCCAGTACCCGGATCCAAGTTGTTTCAATCTAGAGCTCTGAACCAAACAGCCCCAGACTCTGAGAAGAGCCGGAGCAAAGGAATTTGCTGCGCACGATTTCCATCTAGTGGCGAGTGATGCCAGGAGCCGAGCAAGCTAAGAACCTGGGGCTGGGTGGAAATAAAGGGGTGACCCCCTCTAGCGACCCCCGACACTGGAGGTGTCGGCAGCTCCAAAGGCCGGAGTCAATAGCTGGGGGTTCATCTGCAGAGTAGAGAACAAAAACACTGGGAAATTTCTAGCAAAACTAAACACCCGCCCCAGTATTTAGGGCTATTGCCCTTTGCCTCAGTTTCCCACCTCGCGGGGACCCTTCCGCTGCACCCCACTCGCTGTTTGTTGGCCAGAGTCCCGGGGTGCATCCAGGCGAGTTTGCCACCCTGCTGCCACGGAGGTTGGTGGTGAAGTGACATTTGGCTGGCGTCTGCCTTTAGCGTCTTCTGAGGTTCTACCACCCAGCCCAGCCCTTCGGGGTTTCAGCTCTTAGTGATTTCACGGGCCGTGCGAAACCTGTGTCCTCGGCCGTGTTCTTCACCCCCACCCCCTCCTTTTATGGAGCCTCCAGCTTTAATCTCAGCCTTAACCCGGCCCGGATATTTTCATCCTCTTCTCCGGAGAACTTTGGATTTCTAGATTCTGACCTACGCGCTCATCTAGGTCCTGTAGACACTAGGCTGGCCCTGACTTCAGTCCTGGTTGGATCTTAGATCCCATTAAAACCGTTGTACAAGGTACGGGTGAGACCTCGTGCACCGTTCTGGTCTCTCGTGTTTAAGATGAACTCAAACGGGAGCAGGTGCAGAGAAGGGCTACTAGGATCAACCGAGGAACGGAAAACTGGTCTCATGAGAGGAGACTCAAAGAGCCTGGTGTTTAGCCTGACCAAAAGCAGGCTGCAGGGGGCTATAAGAACATAAGAGTGGCCAGACTGGGTCTGACCAAAGGTCCGTCTAGCCCAGTGTCCTGTCTACCGACAGTGGTCAATGCCAGGTGCCCCGGAGTGAGTGAACAGGACAGGGAACCATCCAGTGATCCATCCCCTGTCGCCCATTCCCAGGTTCTGGCGAAGAGAGGCTACGGACACCGTCCCTGCCCGTCCTGGCTAATAGCCACTGATGGACCGGTCCTCCATGAATTTCTCTAGTTCTTTTTTGATTTTTCCCTCATGATTGCTCTCAATAAATGCATCAGAGGGCTAAACACCAGGGAGGGGCGAGGAGTTGTGTCAGTTAAGTGCCAGGGTTTGTTAACACAAGAACAAACTGATAGAAACCGGCCATCAAGAAGTTTCGGTTGAAATTAGACAAAGGTTTCCTACCGCCAGAGGAGTGAAATTCTGGAACAGCCTCCCGTGGGGAGCAGCGTGGGGTGGGGGGGAAACCTACGTGGCTTCAAGACGGGGCTTGATGGGTTTACGGAGGGCACGGTCTGAGGAGACACGTTGCCGATCTGTGACCGCCTGCCACAAATAGATATTCTTAATTTGGTTGGTTTTCTTCATTTTTTTCTCCTCCGAAATAAAGCAGTCAGTGACACCGACACGTCTCGCAGTCTCCCAATCCCCATTTTTTCCCCTGGAAAGAAAAGTTCAGTAAGAAAACTCCCGTTCGGGTCTAGATATAAACGTTGCTCTGGGTCCCCTCATGGGGCCAGCCGGGCAGAGGTCAACTCTCAGCCCCACGCCAGCCACTGCGCATTTATAGCAGCTCTCCCTGGCTAGCGGCCACGCTGGAGGTCACTGGATCTCAGGGGTTAATTTCCCGAAACTATTCAATTCTGCACCCGTCAGCCAAATCTCTGTGGCCTCTGCTCCCGCCTCACCCCGCCCAGGCCCTACTGAGGAGACGGCGGTTAAAAAAATCCCACACTTTGCAACGCGGGCGTTTATTGCAGTAGCAGATACAGGGCTGGAGAATAGAAAGGTGGCAAGGTCACAACCACACACACACACACACACCTGATTCCCTCCAGCAGGGGCAGTGCTGTTCACACACACACACACACAGACCTGATTCCCTCCAGCAGGGGCAGTGCTGTTCACACACACACACACACACACACACACACACACAGACCTGATTCCCTCCAGCAGGGGGCAGTGCTGTTCTCACACACACACACACACAGACCTGATTCCCTCCAGCAGGGCACAGTGCTGTTCACACACACACACACACACACACAATGCTCCACAGGACTCTTGGCAAAAAGCACCTCAGGGCTGCTGCTCCCCGTCCTTGCTCCGTTGCGGCACCTCACAAGTACAGCACTGCGGGGAGACACAAGCGCACGCCCCGTGAGCCATCCGCATTACCTCAGCCACAGACCCTCCCCACGGCACTTTGCCCAGCTGGATCGGTGCCAGTGCCCCCCAACACAGCAGGGGAAATTGAGGCATGGAGGGGGCAGAGAGGCCTCCAAACTCACCCATGGAGTCAGTTGCAGAACAGGGAAAAGAACCCAGGTGTCCTGATTCTTATCCCCGCAGACTCTTAACTCCTAGACCCCACTCCCCTCCCAGAGTCAGAGATAGAACCCAGGAGTCCGGGCTCCCAGCTCCCGCTGCTCTGACCCACTACCTCATTCCTCTCCCAGAGCTGGGGAGAGAACCCAGGAGTCCTGGCTCCCAACCCCCCCTCCTCTAACCCATTAGACACCACTCCCCTCCCAGCGCCAAGGAGAGAACCCAGGAGTCCTGCAAGTAATTCTCTCAGGCCCCACATACACCCCACTGTCCAGCCATGGGATGAGCCCCCACCCCTACCCCTGTACCTTGGTGATTAGGACAGCTCATTGGACTGTTCCCTTCTGGAAAACAAAACAGACAATTAATTTTCCCTGCCGCCCCCCGAGACAACCAGTCCCCTGGCCTGGAGTGGGACAGGAGCCGGCGCCCCCTAGAGGGGAAAAGCCCTGTGTCCTATTCCTCCCCTGACCCCACCCCAGGGCCAGACCTGAGCTATCGTCCCCTAAGGGGGAAAGGCACCTTGTTGGGCTTCCATAACTCACATCTCACCTTGTGTCCTCAACCTCACCTTTCCCCACGTAGGCGCAGTTATGGTTGCTGCAGACGCCCACCAACTCAGCACACACCATCTTCTTCCTCGGCGTCTCCTTGACCCCGGTACCCAGAATATCTCGTAGGGTGGCACCAGCACCCCCCCCCCCCGTTCCCCTGGGAAGCGGGACAGATTCCCCACCAGAAACCCCCGGCACGAGACCAGCACGAAGAACGTCACCCGTCCAAATTCCTCCGCCTCCTGCCTCTTCTCCGAGGCGGACGTGAATTGGCCGAAGTAGAACAAACCCTCGATGGGGAACCTCACCTTGGTGCCTTTGTAGACTTTGGCGCAATGGGGCTCCTTGGTTCCGAGTTTCTTGGCCACCCGGGTGAGGAGGAAATGCAAGGACCTGAAGGCAAAGCCGGCATATGCCTGGGGGTTCTCCCAGGCCGTTCTGGTCGCCACGTTGAAGGACACGTAGAGAGGTGGTTCTTCCAACGTGTAGGCCAAGACTGCGATGCTGTAGAGGGCCGTCAACGTCTTGGGGAAGATCGTTCAGTTCTCCATCTGCGTCTACATCTCCTTGGCTTGGTCCCACGCCTCGCGGAAGAGCTGGTTCTCTTCCAGAAGGGAGGGGAGGCGCCGCTTCATGGCCATCAGGCAACCCCGGTAGACGTCATCCGGGGAGTTGGAGGCCAACTTCAGGGTGGGGTTCCCTGCCACCTTGCGGGTCTCGTCGGGGCTGGGCTGGAAGAACAGTCAGCTCCAGGTCAGGCGTGACCCTTCATGGACAATGTATCAGAAATGACCCGTGCAGGGAAGAATGGAGACTGACCACAGGGGGTTTCTGCTGAGGGGAATTTCCAGCAGTGGGGCCTAAGGGTTAGAGCTGGAGAGGGGACTGGTTTCAATTCCCAGATCTAGGAAGGGCTGAGGGCTGGGAGCCAGGACTGGGAGGGGATCCCAGCTCAGGGAGGGGAGCGAGGTCTAGTGGGTTAGAGCAGGGGATGCTGGGAGCCAGGTGGCCAAGATCTGCCTTCTACGGATTGCTGGAAATTCAAGCACAGAATGTGTCAGCCTCCTCTGGAGTGGGACCGCTGGGGAACAGCCACACGTAACATCACACAGGAATGGCCCACTCAGCACTAAGATGCAGCCACCTCTAGGGTGGAGCCAGGCTATTGTATTGAAGACACTTACCTCTGAGCTTCCAGCAGGCAGTACCCACGCCGCAGTGAAAAGCAGGAGGGCGACTTTCTCGGGGGACATCCTGGTATCCAATCCCCGAATAAATTCACTGAGGGGCTTCAGCTGAAGAAAACCCCAAATGGTCAGGGGTCAGACTAGCCAGCCACGTAGGAACATTCCCCTGTAGGGGGCGCCGGTTCCCATCTGCCCCCAGGGCTGGGCACTGGCTGGCTCGGGGGGAATGTGACCCGGGATCATACAGGCAGGTTCGCTCTCTGCCCGATTCCTCCCAATGATGTCGGCCCGGGCAGTTTTATAAAGCCCAAAGCAGGCCCTGCGGAGGAGGAATCAGCATCTAGGATCTTCACTATCGGCCCCAACTCGCGGCCGTTACTGATGTGACCGGCCCACGGGATTGATTTTATCCCAGGCCCTGTTCACACACGAGCCCACCTCCACCCTCTGGCTAAGTCGATTCCTCAATCCGCAGACACGGGCGCGGGGAGTAGTGGGGTGGGGAGCACTGGGCACCCCCAGGTTTTATCCGGGGCTGCTGGCCCCGCACCCAGGGCTCCACTCCTCAGCTCAGGTCCCAGGGACCAGCCACTGGCCACACTCCCTGGCCATTAGTCCCGTGCCACACGCTCCCCTCCCCAGCCCCGCGCCTGGGACTTGGGTCCCAGCCGCTGGCCCCACGCCCTGGCCACTGGCCCCGTGCCCAGGGCCTGCGCCCCACTCCCGGCCCCGTGCCTGGAGTTCTGTTTCCGGGGACCTGGCCGCCAGCCCAGTTCCCCGGCTGCTGGCCCCGTACCCAGCCCGACTCCCTGCTCTCAGGCCTCCATGCCCAGGGCCCCACTCCTGGCCCCACCCCCACCCACCTCCCAGCTGTGATCACAGGCTGAGCCCCCTTACCCCTGTCTGGGTCCCCCCCTCCCAGAGATACAGCCCTGCTCCCAGATTCAGCTTGGGGAGGTGAGGGGGACGACAGACAGGGGCAGATGTTTAGATCTTGAAGCAATTTAGGGTTGAAATAAGTCCTCCAAGGAGAACCCAGGAATCCTGCCTGCCCCACGGATGCCGGAACTGGCCCCCACATCTCTGCCTCTTCTCACCATAATGGCTCACAGGGCAGGTTCACCCCTTCGAGTCCGGCTCCTGCTGGGAGCAAATGAGGAGGACCCGCGACATTGTTGGTTCAGATGAGGCCCGGCCCGGCACCAGGGGCTCCTGATCGGTCGCTGGAGGCCAAGACGCGGCCACCATACCGATAATGAATAACGTGCAGCACCAAGCACAAGGCCAGGCCATGTCCTGCCAGGCAGGGGCTCGGGAAAGGCTCTCAGGGTCTTTGAGGACAAGCAACCCGGCGTGGGCTCCCAGCACAACACCGTGGCCGGGAGAGCTAGTGTGATCCTGGGCTGCACAAACAGGGGGATGGCGAGTCGGAGCCGAGCGGTTTATTTGGCCCTGGTGCGACCGCAGCTGGGGTCCCGTGTCCAGTTCTGGTGCCTGCCAGTCGCGAAAGGTGCGGATCGATTGGTGCGGGCTCAGAGAAGAGCCAGGAGAATGATTAAAGGGTCGGACAACCTGCCTTAGAGCCAGCGAGTCCCGGGCCCAAGCGGTTCAGAGGAACAAAGAGAAGGCCCTGGGGTAACTAGCTCATGGGCTCCAAGGACCTCTGTGGGGACAGACGTGTGAGCCTGGGCTCCGCAGTCTAGCAGAGAAAAGTCTAACCTGAGCCGATGGCCAGAGGCTGCCGCTAGCCCAGTTCAGAGGGGAAATACGTTGGAAATTTTTTACGGCGAGCGTAACGACCCACAGGAACAAGGTGGCTCCAGCTAGCTCTTCAGGAGCCTGTGTCCAGCCTAAGTGAGACCAACATCTGTTATCGCTTCCTGCCAGGCACGGGGCACCTCTGAAGCGATCTGCCTTACAGGGCACGAGGTCAACGCCTGGCACGGAGGGGAAGAAAGAAATCGGGCAGGCTACAAAGGGATGCTTATCACCCAGGGCCATTTCAGCAGCTGCCCCGATAAGATAATGTCTGGTTCCCACCCACAATGCACACTCAGAAAGACGTCCCTCTCTCAAATCACTCTGCCAGCATAAAGGATTTCGTCCTCTCAGAACAGGATCCAGAGGTGATGATCCCTGAATCAAAGGTGGGTAAACTGAGGCACCAGGAACAATTTCCTCAGAACAGCCTTCAGGGGTTTTTTTCTGTCTATTCAGTTTGTTTACAATCTCAGTCATTTTTTTAAAATTATTTTCTCTTAAGTTCTCCTTTATTTTCAGCCTTAACAAAGTTTTTTGCCTTGAACTTTCCTTAGCTATTTTGGGGGGAGGGTCTGTTCAATTCTTTTTGGTTGGTTATGTCTGTGTGTGTGTGTTTGTGATCTCAATACTTTTTTGATATTATTTTCTCATTAATTAACAGAAAAGTTATTTTTATCCTTAACTATGCGGGGACGGGGAGGGTGGCCCTGAAATTTCCTTATTTTTTAACAGAAATTGTTTGCAAAAAGCATCTTTCTTTTCAGGACAAAACCTCTTGCCGAATTTTGATCTTAGCTATTGTTTTTTTAATTTAGGGATACACATTTACATCCTTCGCTTCCCCTTAACACCGCAGTATGTCTTGGAATATCTAAATATTTGCAGAAATGCAGATTCTTCTTAAAATCTCTCTTCCAAAATATCAAGAGTGGCTGTATTCATCGGTCCAAATACAAATGAACTGAAATCAAATTGGGCAGCAAAGTATCTAAAGTTGTCTGTTAATGATATATTGAATTTCTTCATCACAATCAAGTTTTTAGCTGAGAATTCCCTTGTTCTTTTTAAAGTGTTTGCAAAAAGCATTTCTGTCTGGCAACAAAGAAGGAGTTTATTCTCCTACCCAGAGCCCCGCCCTGATCCGAGACACGCCCCTCTCTCCAGACCCCGCCCACAGCCCCCCCATCCCAGAGACACGCCCCTCTATCCTGACCCCACCCACAGCTCCACCCTAATCCCAGACATGCCCCTATATCCCGACCCCTCCCACAGCCCCGCCCCCGAT
>ML677520.1:829082-848803 GCA_007922305.1 Dermatemys mawii
CAGACATGCCCCTATATCCCGACCCCTCCCACAGCCCCGCCCCCGATCCCATAGACATGCCCATATATCCTGACCCTGCCCACAGCCCCGCCCCCAATCCCACAGACACGCCCTTTCTCCAGCCCCCTCTCCCATGCAGCCAATGAGGAGGGGATTGGGATGGGGGTCAGCGCTGATTTCATTTCCCTCCACACCATGTCCTGCGTGGGCCTCTTCGACTGGCCCAAAATCTCGGAGTGCAGGCAGCTGAACCCCCTTTTTCCTCCCCCGGGCAATACCTGGGGTGGGGGGAGGCAAAGGGGTTGTGCGGACACAGACAGGCTGACCCCTAAGTGGACAGATCTTGTAGACACCCCTATTCTCCAGTAGGGAGGGAGATGCCCCATCAGGACGCCCGATTATCCCAGGATACAGGGCTGGAGAGGTGGTGTGGTGGCGTGGGTTTGGGACACTCACTTTTCCAGGAAGCTTTTGATGTCCTGTGAAAAGAGAAATGAGACATGAGAAATGCAGACCCAGAGTGGGCAGGGGCTGCGGGTCCAGAGTGAGGGGCACTGGCAGAGCTGGGGGGGCAGGGCTGGGCTAGCAGGGGGCTATGGGTCAGGAGTGAAAGGCACCGGCAGAGCTGGGGGAGGTCAGCACACAGGAGCAGGTTGTGGATTTGAATGTATTGAAATTTCAGGCACTTTCTCAGCTCTCTGCTCCTGCAGACACTTCACTGCTTGGATCCTGGCCTCCAGCGAGGTCTGTGACATGGTTTAAATCTCCTGGATGGACAGAAACATGGGGATGAGTCCGAAAAAAGAGCTCCCTCAGCGTTGAGATGCAGCCAGCTCTGGGACAGCACAGTTGAATAATGGCTGCACATAACGCTGCACAGGAATGGGGCCCCCCCAGCACTGAGACACAGCCACCTCTGGGTTGGGAGGTTCTGCATAGTCTGGGGTGTCATTAAAACCCAGAACCACAGGGAGGCCATTAGGCCCAGTCACCTGGGTTCACAACCTGGAGTCCTGAGTAACATCCCACTGGGATTGACTGGGAATGTAACATCAACCCCCAGGTCTGTGTAAGGCTCTGTGGCTTAGTTTGTGTCAGAGACGGCTGATCCACACTCATGCTTCAGGGCAGCAGGTGATAGGCCTCATAGGGGTCAGGAAGGAAATCAACACCCACTGATAATGCAACACAAGCACCCCCTAGCACCCCACTGAGTGCCAGGGGACAGTTCCCCCTACTGGGCTCCTCACACACACCCTGATCCCTGCAGTATGGCACCTCTCTACTCAGCCCCCGTGCAACACGGCACCCCCTAGTGACCTTATATTGCTGCATGGTCCCGTCCAATGGGAGACAACGATGCCCCCAGTGTCTAGCGCCCTCGTGAGGCTGACAGGCACCACGAAGAGCTGCAGGCAGATGGGGCAGTGGAGCTCGGCCAGCGGTTTGCTGGCCATGGGGCTGGACCCTGCCACTACCCCTCCGTCTGGGGTTCTCGCTCCCACTCTCCCCCACCAAGTCTCTCTGGTTCCCCCTTTTCTGCGTCTCCCTCTGGCTCTTTCCCAGCATCCGCACCCCTCCCTGGCTGCCCCCACCTCGAGCCCTACCCGGACCCGTACATGCCGCAGCAGGCGGGGTGTGGACAGCACCCACCAAACCAGTTCCTCATGTGGGGGGCTGGGAGCCAGGACTCCTGAGTTCTCTCCCCAGCTCTGGGAGGGAAGTGGGGGCTGGTGGGTTAGAGCAGGGGAGCTGGGAGCCAGGACTCCTGGGTTCTCTCCCCAGCTCTGGGAGGGGAGTGGGGTCTAGTGGTTAGAGCAGGGGAGGCTGGGATCCAGGACTCCAGGGTTCTGTCCCCCTGCCCCCCCGGAGGGGACTGGGGTCTAGCTGGTTAGAGCAGCAGGAACTAGGGGCCAGGACTCCTGGGTTCTCTCCTGGCTCTGGGAGGGGTGGGATCAAGTGATTTTAGCCGTTGCTGATGTTTCATGCCTGGGGAAGCCTCCCTCATGAGCTCATCTCCCCTGGGCCCTGACTCCTATGCAAACAAGCTCAAGTATCCCAGCTTAGATGCCTCTGACTTGACCTCATGACGCAACCCTGGTGACTCAGGAGCTACAGTGTATATAGGGTAGGGAGTCGGCAGGGGGCACTCTCCCCTGGCAGTCAGGGCTGGCCCCGATGCCCCATAGTGCCTCTAGGGCATCTCTGCATTTGAGGAGCGCCGGGCACAGCCTCACACTGGGGCTTTTGGGTGCTGTTGTATTCGGGTTGCTGAGCTTACCACAGAGGCGAAAATGCAGCCATCTCTGGGGTGGGGCCACTTAGTAACAGCTGCATAGAACGCTGCATGAGAACAGCACGCCCAGCGCTGAGAGGCAGCCACTTCTGGGGCAGGGCAGCTGGGGGACAGCCATACGGCAATGCTGCATGGCACCAGCTCAAAGGGCACAGAGATGAAGCCACCTCTGGGGTGGGGCCCGTTGCAGTAAACAGGAGCCAGCTGTCCAAGATGCCGGCTGAACCTGGAGCACTGAAACCTCTTTGGTTAGTTTTCTCTGCCCTCTTTGATACTAGGATCCAGGCAGGGAACTGCTCACTCCCTTAGCCCTGGGAATCCCACCCTCCAGGACCCTCCTAGAGACCCACAAAAACACTGCTACCCTCCCCGCAACCTCTCTCCTTGCCCCAGGGCTAAGGCTGGTCACCCTGGGTCTCCTACCCAAACTCATTCCCTGTAGGCCCATGCCCTTAGAGCACAAATCAGCTGGGGTTAAATCCTGGGAGCCAGGATTCCTGAGTTCTCTCCCCAGCTCTGGGAGGGGAGTGGGGTCTAGTGGGTTACAGCTGGGGGCGCTGGGAGCCAGGACGCCTGGGTTCCATTTCCAGTTCTGCCACAAACAGCCTGTGACCTTACAGGGTCACCTGATTTCTCTGAACTTGTTTCCCAAGCTGTAAAAAAGAACAATCCTGATTTTATCTGTTTTTAGACCATGAGCTCTTTGTGGGTCAGAGACTATATCGGATTGGGTCTGTGCTGCGCCTGGCTCCACGGGTCCCCCCGATCTCAGCCAGCGGGGTTGGGGAGCCCCCAGCACAGCAGGGCACAGCGCCTAGCCCACCAGTGCCCCAGCCTCAGGGTGGGGGGGAGCCCGAAGCAATCCTTCAGACACCGCACGTCCAGGTTTTTCCAAATCGTTTATCGAAAGTTTAAAGGCTAAAAGGATTACAATAAAAAACACAACCGCTTGGAGGGGAAAACACACACACACACACACACAGAGGTACACACACAGTGGGCACCAATGAACGTGGACCCCGGCTAGGGACCTATTCCTGTGCTAAAACGCTTGCCAAACCCCTGCAAAAATAGCCGGCCTAGTCTCGTCTCTGTTGCACAGAGCAGCTGATCCGGAGTTGGGCAGTGGAAAACCTTTCCCGGGGTTTGGTTTTCCATCCCTCTAGCCACGGACAGGCTGGAAAGGGCCTTGCAGGATCCCAATTTACCCCCCAACCCCATCCCCGTAACCCCAGAGTCCCAGCTATACGGGGCCTCATGGCGGCCAAGGCCCATGTCAATCCCCAGGCGGAGGACGAGAGAGCCCCCAGCTGAGCCGGCCGGGGAGCCAGCCGGGCGTGGGGAGAGGCTCGTGGTAGAGGAAGGCTGGCCGTCCCACCGGATTTCCAGATCTCCCCGGAGAGGACGGGGGACTCCCCCCAGCATAACACAATTGCATCCGTCCTACAGCCCCGGCCTGCTCTGCCCCCTGCTGGCTTAGACCAGTAACGCAGCAGGGAAAGAGGAACACAAGGGACCCGTCGAAACTAACCCTCATCTGCAGAAACCGGGGCTCTCCGGGGAGAGGCAACCAGACAATACAGGGTGCGTACACACAGGAGCTGGCTTCCTCCTTTCCCCAGGGGTATGAAACCCCCATTCAGACCCAGGCTCCACCCCCACTTTCCCTTTTCCCCCAAACTCCCACCCCACGCCTGCCCCACCTCTTTGCTGCCCCTCCCCTGAGCACACACCTCCCCGCCCCTCCCCTTCCCCTCTAGAGCCTCTTGCATGCCGCAGAACAGCTGACTGCAGTGGGGCGGAGGTGTTGGAGGGCAGGGGAAGGAGTGGATTGGCTAGGCCACGGGAGGTGCTGGAGAGGAGTGGGGAGCTAGCTGCCAGTGGGTGCTAAAAACCCATTTTTTTTTTTTCTGTGGGTGCTCCAGGTGCCTATGTGTGTGCGGATCAAGTGCGGCACCTGCTTCCAGGTGCCTGGATTTGATTCTCAGCTCCATTGCTGAGTCCCTGGGGAATGTGAGAAGACTGGGGATTAGATTCTGATAGGTCGCGGGATTGGCTAAACCAGGAAAATTAAAGAGATTGAGGATCAGATTAGACACAGATCGGGAATTCAGTTCAACACGCACTGGGGATTAGGACAGCTGATTGGAAAACGGATTTTCCATTCCCTGGAAAATGTTGAGAATATTTTTCACCCCAAAACTGCAAGATTTTTTGCAAGCAAAAAAGTTAATTTGGGGTCCAAATGTCTCATTTTGGTTCCTTCAAAAGATTAGGAATTTTTTTTTTTTTGGTATGAAATAAATATCAAAATGAAAAGTCATTTCCAAATGAAATATTGACAGGTGACATTTTCAAATAAAACATTGTATTTTTGCAAACAAAACTGAATTGAAATGATACCACTTGCAGGAAAAAAATCAATATTGTCAAGACGGCTTTTTTTTAATGAAAACCAGTTGTTCTGATAAAAAAACGTTCTGAGCAGCTTCTAGGGATTAGATTTGATAATGAGGTTAGATTACACAGATAAAAAAGAGAAGAGATTGTATGAGACCTAAAGTGGGGGATAAATTGGGTAGATAAAAAGAACAGATATTACATGAGACACTGACTGGGGATTGGTTAAAAAAATGAGAATGGGGATTATATTAGAAAAATAAAGAGGGACTGGAGATTAGATTCCATGCAGAGTGGGGACCAGAGTAAACTGGTAGAATTACAGTGGGACAAATAATGGAGTTTTCAGTTCTTTGCAAAAAAAAAAAAAATAATAAAAAAAAAAATCATTTTGGGTCCTACAGAAAACGCAATTTTTAAAAATGTCTGGCAAACGAAAAAGGAACAAAAAATTTGTTTTCAGTCAAATTAACTATTTTGAGCTGTTTTTTACATTTTTCATATTTTAAAAGGTAAGCAACAGGAAATTTCTGTATGAATAGCCGCTTCAAAGAGAAAAGTGGACACTTCTGAAAGTGTCAAAACAAAAAGGTTTCTACGGCTTTCTGGTTTTAATATTTTTTTAATAATATTAAATTTGGAATTGAAAAATCAAAACGTTTCAGCTCTAAGATGTCAATTTTTTTTATTTTCCTTGGAATTTTTTGGCCGGTTTTTCAACCAAAACAAATTCAGCCAAACCAAGGACAACTTTTTGAAAGCTTCCGGTTATACCGAATTTGCGGCGTTTATAGCTGAAAATGTCACTCACCTCTAAATGAGAGTTGCGAAAAAGGCTAATGTCATTCAGGGTGTATTAACAGGAGCGTCATATGTAAGACCTGGGAGGTAATTCTCCCCTCCGCTCAGCCCTGGGGAGATTTCAGCTGGAGTAGAGTGTCCAATTCTGGATGCCGCCGGTTAGGAAAGATGTGGACAAATTAGACAGAGTCCAGAGGAGAGAAACCAAAATGATCAAAGGTTTAGAAGCCAGACTACGGGGAAAGGTTAAAAAACGGGGATGGTTAATGGTTAGTCTAGAGAGAAGAAGACAGAGGGGAGACTGGACAACAGTCTTCAAAGATGTGTTACAAGGAGGACAGTGATTAGTTGTTCTCGGTGTCCACTGAAGGGTTACATTTACGCAAGGAGATACCATCCAAATGGCTAACAGGATTTAGGCTCCTGAATCCCACAGCGATCCAGGCCATTAGGATCCTAAACCCTACTGACTTCCAGCGAGATCTGTGCTCCTAATTGGAGTCAGGGGTTTAAATAGCTGTAAGGATCTGGATCCTAAGGGCCTAAATCTGTGGGTGAGCAAGGTGGGTGTTAGGGGAGGGGATGAGAAATCAGAGTTAGAGGAGGGAGACAGAGGTAGGGGTGAGGACAAGGGAAATGACAGGAGACAGCTGGACTGACGCGGCAGGATGATCATTCACATCTCGTGGGATCGAGCCTGGGCTAAGTCCTCGATGCTGTGGTGAGGGCGGGGATCAAACTGAGGCCTCAGCAGCGTTGGCCCATTCCACTGAGGGCGGGGATGCCCCAGGCAGATCGGCTTAGTAAGAGTCAGAGATGGGTGGGCCACGCTCATGCTCCAGGGCAACTCAGAGGGGTCAGGAAGGAAATCAACACACACCCATACTGCAATGCAGCGCCCCCTAGTGGTGGTCTGGGACGTCGGCGCCAGCATGACTCCCAGGGGACAGTACCTGCTAGTGAGCCCCTTCCCCACAGCACAGTGTCCACTGGAGTAGGGTCAAGCTCTCCCAGCCATGCATGGAGCCCTCCTGACCCTGCCTAACATGAGACCTGACAGGACAGCAGCCAAAACCAGCAAGAGACCCAGGCGATTGGGAGGGGGAAGTGTTGCTTGCCTCATCAAGACCCTGATGCGTCGACAGTCCTGACCCCAAGGGGAGGGGAAGTGGGGGGTTGGTCCCGGCCCCCCTGACCCTCCATGGGAAGGGGAGGCATGAGGGAGCCGGGATCTCAGTCTCAGGCGTCCTGGAGGTCGGGAATGTCGGAGAGGATCATGGGAGAGCCCAGCTGCAGCTCCTGCTGGAGGGACTCCATGTCGGCGGGGTTCATCCGATGGACCTCGAGCCAGTCGGCCAGCAGGGAGGCCGAGAGAGGGGCCGAGTCGCCCTGGCTGGGGGAGGAAGACAACAAAGAGCGAGATCAGACAGGCGGATGTCGGACCAGGCCAGATAAGAACCCCGAGCCTTCTCCCAGTGGGACCCAGGGCAGGATTTGAACCCGTGACCCAGTATTGCTGCAGAGCATCATGGCAGTTGTAGTTCCGGGGCTTTAGCCTGACTACATCTCCCATGATGCCCCAGGATCTCTTTGGAGGGTTAAAGACAACGCTGTGCTTGATGGGATTCTGTCTGAGGTGGGGCTCAGCCTTCACCCCAAACCCCACATCCCCGGCCCCCCACCAGAGCCCTCACCCCCTCCTGCATCTCAACCCTGTGCCCCAACCCTGAGCCCCCTCCCACACTCCGAACCCCTCGGCCCCCGCTCCCCTCCACCTCGGTGCCCATAACAAAATTCATTCCGCACATCGACATCAAAACTTCGAGGGCACCTTGGCGGTGGGTATGACGGGGTCAAGAATTGTCTTGTAACGGGCCGGTGAAAAACCCTGGTTTGTGGTTCGTTAGTGAAAGGACAGGTCACGGTGGAGCTCAGCAGGACTCAAGTTTCACTATAAAAACCGGGTTCCAACCTCGGCTACTCCAGGATACAACCCAGAGCAGCTGCCAGACCTCAACTCCCGGACGCTGGGGTCCCTGGGTGCTCTGATCCTGACTGGCCCCCGGGGAAAATCCGTCTGCCTTACTGGGAGTCATGGGCTTGGTGTGCATAGGGTGTGTACTGTGTTCGGTTATGGGGACTGTTAATACACAGAGAAGGGTATTGCTGTGGAAGGCTCTTTCATAGGGAAAAGACCCCGCAAACCTGCAGAAGACTATATCCAGAGCCCTAGGGACTGGGTATGGGTGGCCCTGAGCATTAGGGACTGGTCAGGGATCAGTCCCTTTTGCCCAGAGCCGGAAGAACTGGGAAAGGGTGGGTGCGGGTAACACATCATGGGAGAGCATATCTTCCTGCCACGGGTAGGACTCTCCAGCCAGACTACATCTCCCATGATGCACCATGGCCAGGGACTCCCAGGGTGCACCAGCTCCCTCCTCGCTGAGGGGAAGCGCGGTGCATGTCCAATGTGGGAGCCCATCTCAGAAAGCAGAATGAGATAACCCAGCCTCTACTCCCAGGATGCACTGCAGCAGCTCAGCCAGAGGGGGAAATCACGGTGCATCATGGGAGATGTAGTCAAGGGAGGTGCATAAAGGGGAGCCTGACCTATAGAAAGCAAGAAGCACCTGAAGAACCCCTGGATCCGCGCAGGGGAGGGACTGGGAGCCAGGACTCCTGGGTTCTCTTCCCAGCTCTGGGAGAGCAGTGAGGTCTAGTGGTCAGAGCTTCGGGGAGCTGTCCCTCTCACCTGTCCCTGTTCTCCCCCACCATGTCGAAGGACTGGTTCAGGAACTCCTCCAGATCAAAGCCCACGCCGTAGCCCGCGCCGCTGCCCTTGGGGGTCACCGAGAAAACGGGCGGCAGGAGATCCTCCACCTGTGACAGGGGCGAGACGCAGTGAGCATGGCACCCCCTAGGGCCCGTCTTGCCCCTCCCCACCCGGGGCAGGATCCTGCCCGACCAGCCGCTCCCGGCAGAGATGGAGACACCCCACCCAGGCCCACCTCGCCGGATTGGTGCCGGCGCCCCCTAGAGGGGAAAGGACCCCGTTACCTGCGACTTGGAAAGCTGCTGTGTGACCATAGTGATGTCAGGCGACTCGGTGGGGGCGGTTTCCGGGGACGCGGCCACGGCGATCGGGTGCTGGCCGGGCCCTTTGGCTCCTCCCACTGCCGGCTCCTGAGCCTTCTTCCCCACCTCCTGCAGCAAGACGGCCGGATCTAACCCCACGCCCTCCCTGCCTGGTGTCACAAGGCTGCCCGCGGCGCGGATCGACGGCCCCTCCTGCGGCTGTGCCCCGCTAGGGGTTGCCGGGGCTTCCCCAGGTGCTGGCCTCCCGGCCACGGCCCAGTTCTCTGGGCACTGGACACCAGGCCATGCGCTGATCCCCCCCAGGCCAAAGGGGGCCTGGAAGATCTGACCCGGGGCATATTTGACACTCAGGAGGCACTCGGGTTTAGCCAAAGCTTTGTGGCAAGCCGTGGGGGCCACCAGAACCGGAGGGAAGGGGCCGGGCTGGGCCGGGAAGTACTGGACCATGTTGGGGGCTGAGCCGTGGGCTGGATCTGCAACCACTGGCAGTACGGTGAGTTGGGGGCTGCCAACGGCTGGCGCCTTCTCAGGGAAGCTCACGAAATCTGATGTGGCCGGGACGCGACTGGCTGGAGTGGCTGGGAGGTGGCCAGTGGCTCCCGGTTGAAGGTGGCCAGCAGGGGTGGCTGGGAGTTGGCCAGTGGCTCCCGGTTGAAGGTGGCCAGCAGGGGTGGCAGGGAGGTGGCCTGTGGCTCCCAGTTGAAGGTGGCCAGCAGGCGTGGCTGGGAGGTGGCCAGCAGCTCCCGGTGGAACGTGGCCAGCAGGGGTGGCTGGGAGGTGGCCAGCAGGTGCAGCTTGGAGGTGGCCGGCGGCTCCCGGTGGAACGTGGCCAGCAGGGGTTGCTGGGAGGTGGCCAGCAGGTGCAGCTTGGAGGTGGCCGGCGGCTCCCGGTGGCACGTGACCAGCAGGGGTGGCTGGGAGGTGGCCAGCAGGTGCAGCTTGGAGGTGGCCAGCGGCTCCCGGTGGCACGTAGCTGGCAGGGGTGGCCGGGATGTGGTCCGTGGGCCCGTTGGGAGCCGGTTTCTGGTGGTTCCGGTCGATCATCTTGGTCCATCGCTCCAGGAGGCAGCGGTCGTTCTCGCTCAACACCAGCCCGCCCAGCACGTCCCCGCGCCGCAGCTCCTTCCGCTCCCGCTCCTTCTGCTTCCGCTCCCGCTCCTTGGCCCGCTCCTGGCGCCGCTTCCGCTTCTCCTCCCGCTCCCGCTGCCGCTCCTGGGCCGTCACCGGCTTCCGCACGTCTGGGGGCTCCGGCACCGAGCACTGGGTGTCTGGGAACAAAGCAGAGAGGGGTCAGCGCACGCCCGACCCACAGCCCCCTGCTAGCCCAGCCCTGCCGGTGCCCCTTGCTCCCGACTCACAGCCCCTGCTAGCCCACCCCTGCGCCCCAGCTCTGCCGGTGCCCCTCACTCCCGACTCACAGCCCCTGCTAGCCCAGCCCTGCCCCCCACAGCTCTGCCAGTGCCCCCCACTCCCGACCCGCAGCCCCTGCCAGCCCAGCCCTGCTCCCCACAGCTCTGCCGGTGCCCCTCACTCCCGACCCACAGCCCCTGTTACCCCATCCCTACCCCCCAGCTCTGCCGGTGCCCCTCACTCCCGACCCACAGCCCGTTATCCAAGGCAAAGCGGAGACAGGAAGGAAAGAGCAAGTATTTACACTAAACCATCTCTCGCACGACCTCCTCATAAACAAACCCAGGAAATACAGCCTAGAGGGAGCTACCACAACACGAGGGCAAAACCGTTCCCAGAGAGTCGTTATCAGTGGTTCTCATTCATGTTGGGAGGGCATAACGAGTGGATCCCGCAGGGGTCAGTTCTGAGTCTAGTTCTGTTCAGAATCTTCATCAATGATTTAGATCAGGGGTCTCCAAATATTTTGAGATGAGGGTGATATTACATTTCTGAAGGGGCTTTGCGGGCTGCTGCTGCCCCCCTTTGCTCCTCCGGCCACACCGCTGCCTCGGCCTCCCCTTTTGCTCCTCTGGCCTCTGCCACGGCTCCCCCTTTGCTCCTCCGGCCACTGTCGCGAGGGCACTCACCCCTCCATACATGGGGCTGCCGGCAGCAGCTCGCGTGGAGGGTGGGCAGTGGCTGCTTCTCCACGTGCCTGCTCAGCTGGGGCCGGGGGGCCGGACAAATCAACTCTGCGGGCCGGATCCGGCCCCCGGGCCATAGTTTGGAGACCCCTGATTTAGATCATGGCTTAGAGAGTGCACTGGTAACGTTTGCAGACGATAGCAAGCCGGGAGGGGTTGCAAGTGCTTTGGAGGATAGGATGAAAAATTAGAATGATCTGGACAAACTGGAGAAATGGTTTGAAGTCAACAGGATGAAATTCAATACGGACAAATGCAAAGTGCTCCACTTGGGAAGGAACAATCAGATGCACACGTACACAATGCCTCTGCCCCTTATCCAATCCGCGGTCTCCTTACCAGGAGGCTCCTAGCAGCATGTTTGGCTCCACGTGGAGCCAGACATGCTGCCCTGCAGGAGCACGCAGGAGCACCCCCCACAACGCTGCGTACATGGTGCCATCACTCTAGGGCCAGGGGAAAGTGGGGGAGGGGCCAGGGGTAGCCTCCCGAGCCGGGGAGCCAGACAGGATGGTTCCGCGGGCCTCACACTGCGCGCGTAGTGGCATGACTTGGGGGAAGGCGGGGGAGGGGCTGGGGGCAGCCTCCCTGACCGGGGACCAGACAGAATGGTCCCACGGGCTGGATGTGGCCCGCAGGTCATAGTTTGCCCACCCCTGGTCTACATAATACTTAGCCCTGCAACAAGTGCAGGGGACAGGACTAGATGAACTACTGAGGTCTCTCCCAGTCCCACACATCTCCGATTCTATGAAAATCCAAAATAGAACCCAGGAGTCCTGGCTCCCAGCCCCCTGCTCTAGCCACTAGACCCCAATCCCCTCCCAGAGAGGAAAAGAGAAGACTGGAGTCCTGGCTACCACCCTCCGCTCTAACCACTAGACCCCACACCCCTCCCAGAGAGGAGGAGAGAACCCAGGCATCCCAGCCTTTCACCTTTGTTCTTATTGCGCAGTGCCGACTTCAGCAGCGCGGCCTTGAGGGCCGCCTTGGTGTCGTCCGAGATGGCCCCTTCCCTCTTCGGCGGCATGGCCCCCGGCTCCGCCTTTACCTCGGCCGGCCCCTCGGGGTTGGGGGGAGCCCCGGGCGAGGTCAGGTCGATGGTCTCCGGCGGGTACGGGACTTCCCCGGGGGCCGGCGACTCCATGGCGAAGTCTCCCCCGGTGGAGCCGGCGCTGGGCATGTCCACGTCCTGGCAGCGCAAGGGGGTGGCGGCGGGCGGGGCAGCGGCGGCCGGCCGGAGGGCGGGCTTGAAACTGATCTGACGGCGGATGCCTTCGCGGCGGGCGTGGAAGTCGTGGATCTCAGCCACGATGGCCTCCTTGATGCGCTCCTTGGTGAGCACCTGCTTGTCGAAGTCGAAGTCGAAGGCGGGCACACAGTCGGGCTCGTCGTCCGGGTCATGGTACTTGGCCACGAAGGGGTGCTGGAGGGCCTCGGCCACAGCGAGCCGCTCCCGGGGGTCGAAGCGCAGCATCTTGGCCAGCAGCGCCAAGGCCGAGCGGTCGGCCTGCTGGTAGAGGCTCTCCCAGGGCACCGGCTGGCGGGAGGGCAGGCTCTGGATGTAGGCGCGCACCCGGTCGGCCCCGATGGCGTGGATCACCTTGGCGGAGGGCGTGCCCAGCACCGTCATGATCAGCTGCAGCTGGTGGATGTAATTCTTCCCGGGGAAGAGCTGCTTGCGGCCCAGCATCTCGGCGAAGATGCAGCCCACGGACCACATGTCGATGGCCTGCGTGTATTCGTGGAGGGAGAGCATGAGCTCCGGGGCCCGGTACCACCGAGTGGCCACGTACTCCGTCATGAAGTACTTGTACTCGTCCGGCTTGGTGCACAGCCCCCGGGCCATGCCGAAGTCACCGATCTTCAGCTCACAGTTCTCGTTGATGAGCAGGTTGCTGGGCTTTAGGTCCCGGTGGATGACGTTGGCCGAGTGGATATATTTGAGGCCCCGGAGCAGCTGGTAGAGGAAGTACCGGACGTGTTCCAGCGTGAGGGGCTGGGAGGAGTGGATGATCTGGTGAAGGTCGCTCTCCATCAGGTCCAGCACCACGTACCTGCCGGAGGAGGGGGAGGTCAGCGGAGAGAGGACCCAGAAGTCCGGATTCCCAGCCCCCGCCCCTGCTAACTCACTAAACTCCCCTCCCTAGAGAACTCAGAGGTCCGGGGTCCCAGGCCCCACTGCTCTAACCCACTAGACCCAAGTCCCCTCCCAGAGCCAGGGAGACAACCCAGGAGTCTTGCCTCCCTGCTCTAACTACTAGACTCCACTCTCTTCCCAGAGCTAGAGATAGAACCCAGGATTCATAGAACCCTAGGACGGGAAGGGACCTCGAGAGTCCATCTAGTTCAGACCCCTGGACTCGAGGCAGGACTCAATATTATCTGGACCATTCCTGACAGGTGTTTGTGCAACCTGCTCTTCAAAATCCCCAATGATGGAGATTCCACAACCTCCCTGGGCGATTTATTCCAGAGCTTCACCACCCTGACAGTTAGGAAGTTTTTCCTAATGTCCAACCTAAACCTCCCTTGCTGCAATTTAAGCCCCTTGCTTCTTGTCCTATCCTCAGAGGTTAACGAGAACAATTCTTCACTCTCCTCCTTGGAGGAAATGTTTATGTCCATGAAAACTGTTCTCATGTCCCCTCTCAGTCCTCTCTTCTGCAGACTAAACAAATCCACTTCTTTCAATCTTCCCTCATAGGTTCACGTTTTCTAGCCCTTGAATCATTTTTGTTGCTCTTCTCTGGACTCTCTCCAATCTGTCCACATCTTTCTTGAAATGTGGCCCCCAGAACTGGACACAATACGCCAGCTCAGGCCTAATCAGCGCAGAGTAGAGCAGAAGAATTACTTCTATGGTTTTCCTTACAACACTCCTGCTAATACATCCCAGAATGATGTTAACTTTTTTTGCAACAGCATCACACTGTTGACTCATATTTAGCTTGTGGTCCACTCTGTCCCTCAGATCCCTTTCTGCAGAACTCCTTCCTAGGCCGTCATTTCCCATTTTGAAAGTGTGCATCTGATTGTTCCTTCCTAAGTGGAGCACTTTGCATTTGTCCTTATTGAATTTCATCCTATTGACTTCAGACCATTTCTCCGGTTTGTCCACATCATTCCAAAATTTCATCCTATACACTTGCAACCCCTCCTAGCTTGGTATCATCAGAAAACTTTAGAAGTGTGCTCTGTATGCCATGATCTAAATCACTGATGAAACTATTGAACAGAACCAGACCAAGAACTGATCCCTGCAGGGCCCCGCTCATCATACCCTTCCAGCATGATTGTCAACCACTGATAACTTCTCTCTGGGAACGGTTTTCCAACCAGTTTTGCACCCACGTTGCATTTCCCTAGTTTGTTTATGAGGTCATGCGAGACAGACAGTCAAAAGCTTTACTGAAGTCAAGATATAGCAAGTCTACTGCTTCCCTCCTATCCACAAGGCCTGTTACCCTGTCATAGAAAGTTATCAGATTGGTCTGACATTATTTGTTCTTGACAAATCCATGCTGACTGTTACTTATCACCCCTTATCTTCTAGATGTTTGTAAACTGATTGCTTAATTATCTGCTCCATTATCTTTCCAGGTACAGAAGTGAAGCTGACTGGTCTGTAATTCCTGGTTTGTCCTTATTTCATTTCCCTTTTTAGAGATGGGCACTATATTTGCCCTTTTCCAGTCTTCTGGAATCTCTCCCGTCTTCCAGGACTTTTCAAAGATAATCGCTAATGGCTCAGATATCTCCTCAGTCAGCTCCTTGACTATTCTAGGATGCATTTCATGCAGCCCTGGTGGTTTGAAGACATCTAATTTGAATAAGTAATTTTTAACTTGTTCTTTTCCTATTTTAGCTTCTGACCCTATTTAGCCTCTCATTTGCACTGACATTCACTACATTAGATGTCCAATCACCACCAACCTTTTTGGCAAAAACCGAAACAAAGACGTCATTAAACACCTTTGTCATTTTCACATTTTCTGTTATTATTTTTCCCCCCTCGTTGAGTAACGGGCTTACCCTGTCCTCGGTCTTTCTCGCGCTTCTAATGTCTTGTTTAGAATGTTTTCTTGCTACCCTTTATGTCTTTAGCTAGTTTGATCTCATTTCGTGCCTTGGTCTTTCTAATTTTGCCCCTACATATTTGTGTTGTTTGTTTATAGTCATCCTTTGTAATTGGACACAGTTTTCACTTTTTGTAGGACTCTCTTCATTTTTAGATCACCGAAGACCACCTGGTTAAGCCAGGGTGGTCTCTTGCCATATCTTTACTACACAGCGGGACAGTTTGCTTTCGTGCCCTTTATAATGTCTCTTTGAAAATCTGTCAACTGTCCTCAGTTGTTTTTCCCCCTAGACTTGCTTCCCATGGGATCTTACTTATGAACTCCCGCAGTTTGCTAAAGTCTGACTTCTTGAAATCCATTGTCTTTATTGTCCTGTTCTTCCTCCTACCATTCGTTAGAATCACGAACTCTACCGTTTCATGATCACTTTCGCCCAAGCTGCCGTCCACTTTCAAATTCTCAACCAGTTCCTCCCTAGCTGTCAAAATCAAATCTAGAATAGCCTCTCCCCTGGTAGCTTTCTCCACCTCCTAAAATTAAAAAAATGTCTCCAATACATTCCAAGAACTTGCTGGATAATCTGGGCCCTGCTGTGGTATTTTCCCAACAGACGCCTGGGTAGTTGAAGTTCCCCATTGCCACCAAGTCCTGTGCTTTGGATGATTTTGTTAACTGTTTAAAAAAAGCCCCATCCTCCTCTTCTTCCTCGTCAGGTGGTCTGTAGCAGACCCCTACCATGACACCACCCTTGTTTTTTTACCCCTTTTATCCTGACACAGAGATGTTCAACAAACCTGCCTCCTATTTCCATCTTAACCTCAGTCCAAGTGGACACGTTTTTAATATATAAGACAACACCGCCTCCCGTTTTTCCCTGCCGGTCCTTCCTGAGCAACCTGTATCCTTCTGTACCAATATTCCAGGCATGTAGATTATCCCACCAGGTCTCTGTGGTGCCAACTATGTCACAGTTGTGTTTATTTACAAGCATTTCAAGTTCTTCCTGCTTATTCCCCATACTTCTGGCTACTGACCCCACCCACTTCTAACCACTAGACCCCACTCTCCTTCCAGAGCCAGGGTCAGAGCCCAGGAGTCCTACCTCCCAACCCCGCCTATCTCTAACCACTAGACCCCACTCCCCTCCTGGAGTTGGGGCCAGGACCCAGGCGTCCGGGTGGGCACTCACACGGATTTGAAGTCGTCGTAGGGCACGGCGGGTTTCAGGATGTCTTTGATGGCGATGATGTTGTCGTGCTTGAAGTGCTTGAGGATCTTGAGCTCGCGGAGGGTGCGCTTGGCGTTCATCACCACATCGAAGGCGTTGGGGATCTTCTTGATCGCCACCTGCTGGCCTGGAGGCAAACGGCGCAGGGAAGGTCAGAGCAGAGACACCATGCCCTGTGCAACCCTCCCCTATGGAACCCAGGAGTCCTGGCTCCCTGCCCCCCACTCTGATCCCCCCACACCTAACTCCCCTCCCAGAGCTGACGACAGAACCCAGGAGTCCTGCTCGTAGCCCCTCCCCATCCCCCTAGACCCATGCCTCTCCCAGGGGTAGGGATGGGACCCGGGCGTCCGAGCTGACCTGTGGATCGGCGGCGGGCAGAGCTGACCACACCGTAGGCCCCGGTGCCGATGGTCTCGATGACCTCGTACTCATCCCCCACCTCGAAGGTGACATCCAGGGAGCGGGCCTTGAGGATGGCCAGGTTCTTGGCGGCGACGGTGGCCCGGTGGGCCGGCTCCCGCTTGCCCCGCCCCTCGGCCTCCTCCTCTTCCTCCTTCCGCGGCTCTGCCATGGCGCCCGCTCTCCTGCTGAGGGAAGGGAGGGCGGGGGGGGGGGGTTCAGGGGGAGGCCCCCGGGACCCCTTGGCCCTGGGAGCTGGGGAGAGAACCCAGGAGTCCGGGGACAGGGGGGCCCAGCAGGAGCAGGGGAGGTGGGGACGAGTCACCCCGTATCTCCAGGGGAGAGAACCCAGGAGTCCGGGGGTGTGGGGGGGCAAGGCAGGGGGTGCAGAAGGGGGCTGGAAATGGGTGGGGTGGGGAGGCAGGGCCCCAACCAGCTATGGTGGGGTAAAGAGGAGGGGCGTGGCTTCAGGAAAATGGGCGGGGCTCTGGAGCACTGGGCGGGGCATGGCACGGATGGGGCGGGGCCTCGTTCCCTGGTGGGAGGGGCCGGGGGGGGGGGTCTCTGCAAGGGGCGGGGCTAGGGCGGGGCCCCCTGGGGCGGAGCCTCTCTCCCATATGGGGAGGGGCAAACAGCCCCCCCAGGGGGCGGGGTCTCCGCAAGGGGCGGGGCAGGGGAGAGTCCCAGAGGGCGGGGCCTCGCGGTCTCGCTCACCGGCTCGCGCCCGGAACCCTCCCAGCCGCGGGCTGGTTCCCTCTCGGGTCCGCCGCTCCCTGCGCCTTCCCCGAGTGCCCGGATGTCGCCGCAGCCGCCCAATCACACTGGAGGCAGGGGCGGGGCCCTCAGAAGCGCGCAGGTGTTCGGCGGGACCAAATCCCGCCCCCCTCTGGTGGATGGACCAATCGGCAGCGGGTCGCGTGACTCTTAGCCAATCAGACCGGGAGAGGCTGCGCCCACGCACAAGAGGGGCGGTTTCCTCACGCAATTCCCGCCCCTAAAAAGATTCGGCCAATCAGATGTTAGCTCGGTGAACATGCAGCCAATCAGAAAGCTAAGGATGTGAGCCCTCTCCTTGCGCATGGCAACGGCGTTATTTTCCTCTAAAGCCCGCCTCGCAGCAGAGATTGACCAATCACAGGGAGGACGCGTGCGGTTTCTAGCCAATCTGAAAATGGGAAGCTCGGGTAGAGGCAGGTGGAGCTGTTTTCTTCCGTAATCCCGCCCTCGATCAGCGATTGGCCAGTCAAAAGACGGCTATTTGGACAAACCAGCCAGTCAGAAAGAGAAAATTGATCTTTCTACAGCACGCCTACTTCAGAAATCTAACCAATCAGCGATTACTTCCTCATTAAGGCTGTCCAATCAGAGCGCAACAATGGAAGGGGAGATTTAAAGGGCCAAGCAGCGTTTTATGGATGAAAAAAAATTAAAGGGCCAGTGACCATTAGAACAGTTCTGGGAGGGGAGCGGGAGCTGGTGGGTGAGAGCCGGGACTCCTGGGTTCTCTCCCTGGCTCTGAGAGGGAAGTGGGGTTTAGTGGTTAGAGCAGGGAGGTCTGGGAACCAGGACTCCTGGGTTCTCTCCCTGGCTCTGGGAGGGGAGTGGGATCTGGTGGGTTAGAGCAGGAGGTTGGACTGGGAGCCAGGACTCCTGGGTTCTCTCCCAAGCTGCGCGGTGGGGAGTGACAATTCAAATGAAAATCAGAGCGGTAGCTGTGTTAGTCTGGAATTGCAGAAGTGACAAAGAGTCCTGTGGCACCTTAAAGACTAACTAAAGTATTAAAGCATAAGCTTTCATGGGCTAATCCCCACTTCGTCAGATGCATGCAGTGGAAGTATCTGGGGCAGGGATAAATAAGAGGCAAGGGCCAGGTTGGAGATAACAAGGTTAGTCCAATCAGGCTGAACCAGCTTGTTATCTCTAATCAGGAAGGATGAGGTCCTCCTTTAGTAGCTGGTCTGGATGCGTGAACACCGAGAGAAGAGAAGCTGCTTTTGTAGTTAGCTAGCCACTCGTAATCTTTGTTCAGTCCTCGATTGATTGTATCAAATTTGCAAATGAATTGCAGCTCTGCAGTTTCTCTTTGCAGTCTGGTCGTGAAGATTTTTCCTGCAAGATGGTGACCCTTAGATCTGTAACTGTGTGTGCAGGGAGATTGAAGTGTTCTACAGGTTTTTGTATATTGCCATTCCTGATATCTGATTTGTGTCCCTTTATCCTTTTTCGTAGGGATAGTCCACTTCCTAGACACCACGGTGCAAATTAATGACAGCCACATTAACACCACCCTATACCGAAAACCTACCGACAGCTACGCCTACCTTCATGCCACCAGCTTCCACCCCGGGCACACCACACGATCCATTGTCTACAGCCAAGCACTGAGGTACAATCGTATTTGCTCCAACCCCTCAGACAGAGACCAACACCTACAAGATCTCCACCAAGCTTTCTCAAAACTACAATACCCGCACAAGGAAATAAGGACACAGATCAACAGAGCCAGACGTGTACCCTGAAGCCTGCTGCTGCAAGACAAGCCCAAGAAAGAAAACAACAGAACACCACTAGTCATCACCTACAGTCCTCAGTTAAAACCCCTCCAACGCATCACCAGTGATCTACAACCCATCCTGGACAACAATCCCTCACTGTCACAGGCCTTGGGAGGCAGGCCAGTCCTGGCCCACAGACAACCTGCCAACCTCAAGCATATTCTCACCAGCAACAGCACACCGCGCCATAATAACTCTAACTCAGGAACCAATCCATGCAACAAACCTCGATGCCAACTCTGCCCATGCATCTACACCAGCAACACCATCACAGGACCTAACCAGATCAGCCACACCATCACTGGTTCATTCACCTGCACATCTACCAATGTAATATATGCCATTATGTGCCAGCAATGTCCCTCTGCTATGTACATCGGCCAAACTGGACAGTCCCTACGAAAAAGGATAAATGGACACAAATCAGATATCAGGAATGGCAATATACAAAAACCTGTAGGAGAGCACTTCAGTCTCACCGGACACAAAATTACAGATCTAAGGGTCACCATCTTGCAGCAATCCAGCTGAAGCTCCTGCGTGCGGTGAATTGTCACCCTGAGATAGGGGGCTGCCAACTTTCTACTCCCGTAAAACTAAATAAAACTGATTGTGTGTGTGTGAGAGAGAGAGAGAGTGAGAGAGATTCTGGCTGTTAGCCTGTGAGTGTGTGTGTGTGTGTGTGTGTGTGTGTGATTCTAGCTGTTAGCCTGTGAGTGTGTGTGTGTGTGTGATTCTAGCTGTTAGCCTGTGAGTGTGTGTGAG
>ML677520.1:850698-866551 GCA_007922305.1 Dermatemys mawii
CTGGGAGGTACCTGGGAGTATTAGCTCAAGGGATGCTGGGAATATTGGCTATGGAAGGATCCTGGGAGGTACCTGGGAGTATTAGCTCCAGGGATGATGGGAGTACTCACTATAGAAAGATACTGAGAGGTACCTGGGAGTATTAGCTCCAGGGATGCTGGGTCCCCCCAGGGAGTATTGGCTATAGAAGGCTACTGGGAGGTACCTGGGAGTATTAGCTCAAGGGATGCTGGGAGTACTCACTATAGAAGGCTACTGGGAGGTACCTGGGAGTATTATCTCCAGGGATGCTGGTCCCCCCCAGGAAGTATTGGCTATAGAAGACGGCTGGTACCTGCACTATCAGCTCGCGAGATGCTGGAGGGTACCCAGGGCATGGTAGAGCCGCTGGCCGCTGTTTTCCAGGCGACGGTGCTCAGCCTGGCGGATCACATCTCCGCGGAGTTCGGGAAGCTGCGGGTCTGGCTGGCCGCCCGGGAGGAGGAGTGGCAGGAGAGGCTGCGGCGGGCGGGCAGCGCCCAGCTGTGGGTGATGCAGAGGAACCTGCGGGAGCTGGCGGAGAAATGCCAGGCAGCCCAGGAGATGCTCACCGAGACCCAGGCCCACCTGCCCCAGCAGAACACCACAGAGTTCCTGACCGTGAGTCCAGCGCCCCCTAGTGGGGAAAGACCCCGTGTCTCATTCCCCATCCCACTGAGCCATCCAGTCCCCTGCCCTGGGGCCGGATGGGAGTCAGCGCCCCCTAGAGGGGAAAAGCCCTGTGTCCTGTTCCCCACCCCACTGAGCCAGCCAATCCCAGCACCCCATAGTGTCTTAAAGAGACAGAACTATAATAATTCCTTGTCTCTCTCTGTCTACGTCTCTGTCCCCTCGCAGGATGTCCAATCCTTCCTGGACTGGTAAGTCTGCCACTGCAGAAGCAGCTTCATTCCCTGATTCCCCTACCCCCGATCCTCAGAGCTCAGTCACTAACACACCCTATGGGCGTGGGTGGGGGCGGGTCTTCCCTCATATAGGGTGAAGCAGCAACCGGCTCCCCCTTGTGGGCCAAATGCGGAGGCCCTCTCGCAGACTCTGGGGCAATTCAAAGGGCCGATCCAGTACACTGCCTGGAAGGACATGAAATCCATCCTCAACATCGGTAAGAGTTGGGTTCAGCCCCAGGGCGGTGCTAGGGGGCGCTGTGTTGCAGGGATCAGGGTTAAGGCCCAGTAGGGGGCGCTCTCCCCTAGCATCCAGTGCTGTCCCAAGTGTGGCACTAGGGGGCGCTGTGCTGCAGGGATCAGGGTGAAGGCCCAGTAGGGGGCGCTCTCCCCTGGCAGTCAGGGCTGGCCCCAATGCCCCAGTGCGGCGCTAGGGAGGCGTTGTGGGGCGGGGGAATCAGCAGGGGGCGCTCTCCCCTGGCAGTCAGTGCTCCCCCTAGGAGGCGCTGGGCTGCAGGGGGTCCTGTGTTAAACTAACATTCCCCTCCCTCCGACCCTCTTCCTCCTTTTCCCTCCCCAGACCTCCCTCGGGTGATGCTGGATCCCGCCACGGCTCACCCCTGCCTGGTTCTCTCGGAGGATCACACCCGGGTCCGGGACGGCCACCTCCGCCGGCCCCTCCCCGACACCCCCGCCCGCTTCGATTTCTGCGTGGCCGTGCTGGGCGCAGGGGCATTCGCCTCTGGGAGGCGCTACTGGGAGGTGGAGGTCGGGGAGAAGCCGGCGTGGACGCTGGGTGTGGTCCACGCCTCCGTCAGCCGCAAAGGGAAGATCCACGCCTCCCCCAGCAAGGGATTCTGGGTCATTCGGCTCCGGGGCGGGACCGAGCTCATGGCCAAGGACACGCCCCCAAGGGAGCTCCGCCCCCAGACCCTGCCCCACAGGATCGGGGTGTACCTGGACTACGAAGGGGGCCAGGTTTCCTTCTATGATGCCCGGGGCATGTCCCACCTCTATACGTTCAGCGCCCGGTTTGCAGAGAGTGTGCATCCCTATTTCTGCCCCGGGCTGTACGATTCAGGGGGGAACACTACCTCCCTGAAAATCTGCCCCTTGCCCTGAGCCAGCCAGTCCTCTGCCCTGGGGCTGGATTGGAGCCGGCACCCCCGAGAGGGGAACGGCCCCGTGCCCCATTCCCCGCCTCCCTGAAGCAGCCAGTGGCTTTATAAGCACGACCCCATCAACTTCAGCTGTTTGGTTCTCCAAAGCCAGAAGGAGCCAACCGCAAGGCCAGACTCTCCTGCCAAGCAGGGACTCTGAAAAGGATCTAAACATCCAGCGAGTGTGATCCTGGGCTGCACAAACAGGGGGATGGCGAGTCGGAGCCAAGCGGTTTATTTGGCCCTGGTGCGACCGCGGCTGGGGTCCCGTGTCCAGTTCTGGGGCCCACCACTCGAGAAGAGCGCGGCGTGATTGGAGCGGGGTCAGGGAAGTGCCAGGAGAATGATTAAAGGGTCGGACGACCTGCCTTAGAGCAGGAGACTCCCGGAGCCCAAGCGGTTCAGAGGAACAAAGAGAAGGCCCCGGGGTGACTAGCTCATGGGCTCCAAGGAACTCCGTGGGGGCAGACGTGTGAGCCTGGGCTCCGCAGTCTAGCAGAGAAAAGTCTAACCTGAGCAAATGGCCAGAGGCTTACGCTAGCCCAGTTCAGATGGGAACCAAGGTGCAAATCTGTAACAGGGAAGGGAATTCACCATGGGAACAATTTCCCCAGCGCTGTGGTGGAGTCTCCAAAACTGGCAAGTTTTCAAACAAGAGCGGATGGGGGTCACAGGGGCATCTTGGACTCTAGCCGCAGATTAGCCGTCCTTGGTGGTAGGCCCTGGATCAGCTGAAACAATGCTGCAGACACGCTCTTGGTCCTGACAGGAGACAGATTTCCATGCTGCTCTGGGATCCATAATCAGAGGCAATAACACGCTTGTGTTTAAGGTACCGACGTGGGAGCCAGGACTCCTGGGTTCTGGCTGGAGACGCTGGGAAATTTTCCAAAGATGGACCATGTTTGTGTAGGGGGAAAATGCCATGGAAACAGTCTGATGACATTTTGGGGAGGAGGGAATGGGGAAAGAATCAGATCAGGGCATTTTGGGTTTTTTTCTTCAGTGTGATGTTTTGATTTTTTTGAATTTTACATTTATCATCATCATCAGCCCTACACTATTTAGGCTTTGTCTGTATTTGCTCATTCATATCCGTCGATGTCGATTTCCCCATCTGCGCCCCCAAACGGACGAAAAAATATTCCCATTAGTAATCATCGAAATGGACAGAAAACTGTGGCTCACAAACTTTAGAGACAATCATTCAATAATTGTCTGATACTCCCAGAATTTCCTGCAACCGAGAAAGTTTAAATTGATAAAAAAATAAAAAGCTTAAAAATAAACATCAATATCAGTCCAAATTATACATTACAAATCTAGTTCTCCCAAGCTGAATATTCATAGAAATATTAAACTTAGACTATGATGTGCTCTATAGAATATTTAAAGATGATATATGTGTACTTATACAATTAATGTTTCATATATAATATTTCATAGTCTGACTTTTAAAAATGCTATAGACCATTGTCTATTTAATATTACCATATATAATTGTTTATAGGACATAATTTTTTGTAGAGGTTGAAATCAAAACATAACATTTTGATTGACGCAATGTGATTTTTTTTCCCTCGAACATCATTTTTCAAGAAATTTTAAAAAAATTGGTTGGGTACAGAAATATTTTTGAAATCTTGGTGTTTCCTGCTCCACAGAAAAGCTGATTTTTTGACCAACTTTTATTCTATCCCTAGGTGGAGGGGTGTGGGGTGGCTGTGAGCCAGGACTCCTGGGTTCAATCCCTAGCTCTGGGGGCGGGGGACTAGTGGGTTAGAGTAGGGGGCTGGGAATCAGGACTCTTGGGTTCTATCCCCAGCTCAGTTCTAGTGGGGACTGGGAGTCAGGACACCTGGGTTTGTCATAGACTCCCTGTGTGACCTCCAGGGAGTTACTGAATCAGTTTGGGCCTCAGTTTCCCCATGTGTAAAATGGGGAAATGATCCTGCCTTTGTCTATTTAGATTGTGAGCTTTTAGGGGCAGGGGCTGTCTCTTTTCACCTTGGTCCAGATGTTTTGTGCAGAAAGATTTCCCAGCGAAAAATATGTCTTCATCTAAACTGATTTTTTTTGCAAGAAAATGTCTGCTCAAGCTAAAGTGATTGATTTTTCCATCAAAGTCAAAACCTTGTGAATCTTTACCCTCCTCCCCGCCAAAACACCCCGAGCTGCACTTTGTGTTGATTTGACTCCTAATGAAAATTGCTTTGAACTGGAAAAAGCTGAAATTTCAGTTAAATTCAAACAACGGTTTCCTTTCATTTGTGATCGGAAAGTAAAAATGTTTCCCCTTTTTGTAAAAAGGATGCTAATTACAATGAGGAAAAGTCAAATATTTAATTTGATGTAAATAGAAGGATTTAATTTAGTTTAAATAGAAAGTTAAATCATCTCACTTTGTTACAAAAATCAGTGAAATTTCCACCAGAAAAAGGGGAAATGTTTCACTTTGTGTTTAAAGAAAAACCACCACCATTGTCTGGGTGAAACAATGGAAATGTAAAAATATTTCAGTGTTATAGCAATATGAACTTTCATCTAATTTGGATCAGACAGTAGCTTAAATTTTACATGTGGTGTCAAACAACTTCATTGTGATCAAAATGAAATAAAATACTTTGTTTGAGGCTCAAAATGGTGATATTTTTGTTTGGTTCCATCCAGGCAAAGGCTCATTATGTTTAAAAAAATACCAACCCGGATCCATTCGTTTTAATCCAGAATAAAATCAAACTGGACGAGTTTGGGCTAGTTGTGAGAGGGGAAAGGGGAAAAATGTTGTTTCCTCCCAGCTGTACTTGGAGAATGTCACTGCCAGTGGGTTTGTGTCTCTCCCTCCAGGACTGTCCTGGCCTCTACAGGAATTAAAGATTAATCTTTAATTAAACATGGTCATGTGATGAAACCTCCAAGAATACCTCCAGCCAAAATTGGCAACTCTAGCTATGGGCGTGTGTTTATACACACACACACACACTGGGCATAGAGGGGCTGTGTGTGTGTCTATGGGATGCAGAGAGGGACCCCATGTCTGTGTGTGTGTTAGAGGGGGCTATGCGGTGGCATGGGGGCCTGGGGGCCAGCGGAGGGCAGGGATGGGGAGGGATGGGGGTGTGAACAGAGAGGTGGGGTGTGTGTGTATAGGGGCGGCTGTGGTTATGGGAGGTCAGGGGGGCTGTAAAGACTGTAGGAGGGTGCATGGGTGGATGTAGGGGGTGCATGAAGGGCTGTGTGCAGGGGGCCGTGTGCATGCAGTAGGGGGGGCAGGGGAGCGGGTGGGGGGCCCAGAGGGCTATGGGGTGGATGGGTGTGGTAGGTGCAGAGGGGGGCTCTATGCATGCAGGGGGAGGTCTGTGGGGGGGCAGAGGACCATAGGGAAAATGGGTGTGGGGGTGCAGAGGAGGACTGGGGGGGGTTGGGAGTGTGAGACCCATGGGGCGGGTGGGCGTGGGAAGGGGGGCGCAGAGGGGGGAGTGTGGGGCCCAGCGGGCCATGGGGCGGGGGCGCTGTGCGCCAGGGGGGAGCCCCTCCCGCTGGGGAAATCCGCCCCCCGCCGCCGCCGCCGCCGCCCATCGCCCCGGCCTCGGGGCTGCGGCTCCCGCCCTCCCGGCGCCGGTTCAAACCCCGCGCCTAGGAAGTGGCGTAGCCGGGGCCGCTTTCACGCCGGGACCTTCCTGTCACCGGCCCCCGCCCACCCCGGCCCTGGGCTCGGCGCCGGCTGGGCCCCCCCGCGGGGATCCGGCCCCCGCTCCCGGCGCGGGTGAGTCGGGGCCGCCCGGAGTCCAGGCAGCGGCCCCCGGCCCGGCCCGCTCGGGGGGTGCAGGGGAGAGGGGCGGGGTCCCCCCTTCCCTTGGATTCCAGCTCCTGGTGAAGCGCTTAGCACCCCAGGGTGCGGCTCTTTGGGGGCACCCCGGCTGGCTCCCTTCTCAGCCCTCCCCGCCCCCCCAGCCATGGTGCAGATTTCTCCTCCTCTTCCCTCCCCGCCGAATCTGCCGCCGCTCCTAGTGCCTTGTGCTGGGGAGACCAGCACTGACCCCCGCACTGTGTGTGTGTGTGTGTCCCTCATTCCCTCCAGGAAGAGGCTGTGCTGATTGTGCTTAACATTAATTTCCTTTGAAGCTCAGGGGGATAGAACCCCGGAGTCCGGGCTCCCAGCCCCCCCCCCTCCCGGTCCCCCACTCCCCTCCAGGGCCGGGGAGAGAGCCCAGGAGTCCAAGCTCCCAGTCCCCCTGCTCTACCCAATAGACCCCACTCCCCTCCCAGAGCTGGGGAGAGAACCCAGGAGTCCGGGCTCCCAGTCCTGGGGGATCGAGTCCCCTCTTGGCCCGTCACTCCCCGAATTCCTCTCTTCTCCCCCCAGTCCCAGCCATGAGCGAGAAGGAAGAGCCCAGCCCCTCCCCATGGGCCAAGGAAGAGGAAAATCTGCCCAGCCCGGCTGGCTCGGAGCGGGGGATCTCGTGCGACATCCAGTGCTGGTCGGATAACGAGGAGTGGGGGCCCGACAGCCCAGCCGGCAGCCAGGGAGCGGGAGACGTCTGTTCCCACCGAGACAGCAGCCCCACAGCGTACGGGAAGAGCTACCGGCGTGGCTCGCACGAGGACCATGAGCTTGGCCTGCACGCCAGCTCAGGGGAAGATGGTGAGTTCGACTTCCAGCGCGGCTCACATGAAGATGGCGGGTTCAGGTTGCACACCAGCTCGCACGAGGATAGTGAGCTCAGGTTCCATGCCAGCTCAGAAGAAGACAGTGAGTTTGGGCTTCACACTGGCTCGCAAGAGGATGGTGAGCGTGGGCTGTGCAGCCGCTCCGATGAAGACAGTGAGTTCGGGCTGCATGCTGGCTCGCACGAGGGTAGTGAGCTTGGGTTGCACGCCGGCTCAGATGAAGATGATGAGTTCAGGCTGCATGCTGGCCCGCACGAGGACAGTGAGTTTGGGTTGCACACCGGCTTAGAAGAAGACGGTGAGTTCAGGCTGCACACTGGCTCACACGAGGACGGTGAGCCTGGGTTGCACGCCGGCTCAGACGAAGATGAGTTCAGGCTGCACGCTGGCTCGCATGGAGAGAGTGAGCTTGGGGTGCACGCCAGCTCAGGCGCAGACGGTGAGCTAAACTTCCATTATGGCTCAGACGAAGACGGTGAGCTGGGCTTGCACGCTGGCTTGCACGAGGACAGCGAGCTAAGCTTCTGTCACGGCTCACACGAGGACGGAGACCGAGGGTTGCACACCGGCTCGGAAACACACCCCGGTTTCGGCCTCGCTGGCAATCCGGGCCCAGCCTCCGCCGCGTGGCCTCCCCCGGGCCCGCCGTCCTCCCGCCCCGCCCAGCCAGCGCGCCCCTTCCAGTGCCCGGAGTGCGGCAAATCCTTCGGCTCCAACTCCACCCTGGCGCAGCACCGCCGCATCCACACGGGCGAGCGGCCCTACAAGTGTGGGGAGTGCGGGCGGGCCTTCAGCCGGGGCTCCACCTTCCTCCAGCACCAGCGCACCCACACGGGCGAGCGGCCCTACAAGTGCCCGGACTGCGGCAAGGCCTTCAGCCGCAGCTCCAACCTGCTGCAGCACCGGCGGGTCCACACCGGCGAGCGGCCCTACAAGTGCCCGGACTGCGGCAAGAGCTTCAGCCTCAGCTCCACCCTGCTCCAGCACCAGATCATCCACACCGGGGAGCGGCCCTACAAGTGCCCGGACTGCGGCAAGAGCTTCAACCGCAACTCCAACCTGCTCAACCACCGGCGCACCCACACCGGCGAGAAGCCCTTCCCCTGCGGCCTGTGCGGGAAGCGCTTCTCGGAGAGCTCCACCCGCACCCAGCACCAGCGCACCCACACCGGCGAGCGGCCCTTCCGCTGCACCGAGTGCGGCAAGGCCTTCAGCCTCAGCTCCACCCTCATCCAGCACCAGACCACCCACAGCGGGGAGCGGCCCTACCAGTGCCCCGACTGCGGCAAGACCTTCGGCCTCAGCTCCACGCTGCTGCGGCACCGGCGGGCCCACGCCGGCGAGAAGCCCTTCCGCTGCCAGGACTGCGGCAAGAGCTTCGGCGTCAGCTCCCACCTGGCCCAGCACCGGCGGGTCCACACTGGCGAGCGCCCCTTCCGCTGCCCGGATTGCGGGCGCGGCTTCGGGCAGAATTCCCACCTGGCCCAGCACCGCAAGGTGCACCGGGCCGCCGGGGACCCCCGCCCCCCCGGCACCCTCTACATCTGCGGCGACTGCGGGAAGAGCTTCCGGCAGAACTCCCACCTGGCCCAGCACCGGCGCACCCACACCGGGGAGCGGCCCTTCCGGTGCGGGGAGTGCGGCCGGGGCTTCTCCCAGAGCTCCAAGCTGCTGGAGCACCGCCGGACCCACACCGGCGAGCGGCCCTACGCCTGCCCCGACTGTGGCCGGGCCTTCGGCCACAGCTCGGCCCTGGCCCAGCACCGCCGGACCCACACCGGCGAGCGGCCCTACGCCTGCGGGACCTGCGGGAAGAGCTTCAGCCAGAGCTCGGCCCTGGTCCAGCACCAGCGCATCCACACCGGGGAGAAGCCCTACCGCTGCTCCCGCTGCGGCCTCTGCTTCCGCTACCTGCTGCAGTACACCCGCCACCAGAAGGTGCACGCCCGGGAAGAGCTGCTGGCGCAGGAGAGGGCCGGGGCGGGGCCGGGAGCCGGGGCGCCGGCGGCCCCCGCGGCGCTGGAGACGGCGCCGGGGGCCGGGACGCCAGGGTTCTCCGCGGCGCTCGAGGAGGGGGTGGCGGTGGCACTAGGCATGGGAGTGTGAGAATCTGCCCCTCCCCCCCGGGAGAGGGGGTGTGACGATGTGGGGGGAGGCAGTGGGGCGCTGGGGGACAGAAGAGAGAGGAGTAGGGCTGCGGGGAGACACGCTGGTAACCCTCTGAGACTGACGCTAATGAGCGTGGAGGGTTTGGGTCCGAATGAAATGTATCCGTGTTTTGTATACAGCCGGGGGTGTGGGGCTGGGAGCCAGGACTCCTGGGTTCTCTCCCCAGCTGTGGGAGGGGAGTGGGGTCTAGTGGGTTAGAGCAGGGGGGCTGGGAGCCAGGACTCCTGGGTTTTCTCCCCAGCTGTGGGAGGGGAGTGGGGCCTAGTAAGTTAGAGCAGGGAGGGCTGGTAGCCAGGACTCCTGGGTTCTGTCCCTGGCTCCGGGAGGGGAGTGGGGTGTAGTGATTGGTGGAGGGTTTGGGCTGGGAGCCAGGACTCCTGGGTTCTGTCCCCATCTCAGGGAGGGGAGTAGGATGTAGTGGTTGGGGGGAGGGTGCCTGGGAGCCAGGACTCCTGGGTTCTATTTCTTGCTCTGGGAGGAGTGGGGTGTAGTGGTTGGTGGTGGAGGTGAGCTGGGAGCCAGGACTCCTGGGTTCTCTCCCCAGCTCCGGGAAGGAAGTGGGGTCTAGTGGGTTGAAGCCGTGGAGTTGGTGGGGTGAGGATACCGTAATCTGCTCTGTGAGTGACATTAGCGAGTTCCCCGTTGCCGTAGAGGGTGTTAGTTTAGTAGAGGCCACTACGTAGAGAAGCAGCGGAGAGGGGCTGAGATGGGGAATGGGACCTGGGGCCTTTCCCCACTCTGGGGGGTGCCAGCTCCAGTCTGCCGGGTGGGTGGGAACTGAGTGGAGAGGAGTTTAACACAATCCCACCACTACACAGAGAAGGAAGCAGAGGGGGTCCGAGTTAGAGTGGGAGATTCAGTACACACCTGGGAGGAGAGCGGAGAGTCTAGTGGTTAGAGCCGGGATAGGGGCAGGACTCCTGGGTTCTCTCCCAGCTCTGGGAGGGGAGTGGGGTCTAGTGGGTTAGAGCAGGGGAGGCTGGGAGCCAGGACTCCTGGGTTCTCTCCCAGCACTGGGAGGGGAGTGAGGTCTAGTGGTTAGAGCGCCAGCGGGAACTGGGAGTGGGGTCAGGACTCCTGGGTTCTTTGCCCAGTCCTCCCTTTTTGCTATCATTATGTAACCATGAGGTGCATGCCACTCTGTGCCTCAGTTTCCCCATGTTTAGATCAGGGATCAGTAACGCTTCCTGTGGGGCGGGGGCTTCTCAAGTTTAACCCATGAACATCTATGCAGCCCTTGGGGATACTCTGTTAGTGAAGTCTGCGGGGGAGGGGAAGAAGTTATTCCCACACACACTTCCCTGTGTGCGGAGGTGGGCGGGTGTTGGGGATTGGGGGAGCATCCGGGTTTGTCATCCCAGCTTGGTGGTGGCCGATGGAAACATGGCTCTCAGCTGCGGCCCTGTATTCCCGACCGTTCTTCTTGTAATAAAGACTTATTGGCATAGCAGCGGCTGTGTTATTCTGTCAAACTCTTGGCAGATTCTCACCCCCACCCCACCAGACCCCACTCCCCTCCCAGCACTGGGGAAAGAACCCAGGAGTCTGGGCTCCCCTGCTCTAACCCACTGGACCCCACTTCCCTACCAGAGCCAGGGAGAGAACCCAGGAATCCTGGCTCCCAGCTCCCCTGCTCCAACCACTAGCCCCCACTCTCATCTCAGAGCTGGAGAGAGAACCCAATAGTTCTGTCTCCAGCCCCCTCTGCTCTAATCCATTAGACCCCACTCCCCTCCCAGACCCGGAGAGAGAACCGGAATCCCTGTCCTTTCTCTTCTAACTACAGGGCCGTTCTTTACTGAATTCCACCCTCCTCTTCTTCTTAAGTCATCCTCCGGCAAGTCCCGGTTTTACGGGTTTTTACCTCTCCCTGGCCTCAGTTGAATCTTCAGACCTGCTCGAGTTGGTTCCAGACGGGGATATTTCTTAGCACTCTGAAACCCGCCTCCCCCACAGAGTTTTCTCGCCGGCCGTTTCCTTCCTCGGCTTGCAGGAGAATCTCTGTATTTATTGCTTTCCGCGGGGCAAAGCAAAATGCCCTCTCCTCGGTCTCCAGCCAACGGGGTGGCCGCACCGGGCTAGCAGAGAAAACACACAGGCCCGCTGCTTTGAAGTCCAACACGGCCTGTTTGCCCGTGACTGGCTCACCTATGAGACACACACAGCCCTATAAAAACAGCCATGCCCCCAGAACAGTATCGATTTCCAGGGCAGAAGTGACCACTGGGGTATCTAGTCTGCCCCAGGTCAGAGCCCTGCCCCAAAATCACTCTTAGAGCCGATCTCTTAAAAAAACATCCTCTCTTGATTTAAAACCGGCCAGTTCCAATATAATTACTCCCCCCTGTTAACAGGGTTAAGATTAGCACCTGTGTTAGTCTGTATCCGTAAATAAGACGATGAAGACTTGTGGCACCTTAGAGACTAACCAGTTTATTTCAGCATAAGCTTTCGTGGGCTATCGCCCACTTCATCGGATTCATAGAATGGAACAGAAGTAAGATGTATTTATACACACAGAAAGGAAAAAAAGTTGTACATTACCATACCAATTCTAAGAGGCTGTTTAATTTGGATGGGCCATTATCAGCAGGAGAAAAGAAAAAAAAAAAACTTTTGAAATGGAATTTCTGTCTAACAGAAGATAAGAACTACTGAAGGTAAATTAATTAGGGAAATGCAATCAATTAGTATAATGTGAGAGCCATTCACAATCTCTGTTTAGCCTTTGGTTGATAGTGTCCAATTTGAAAATTAATTCCAGTTCCTCAGCGTCTCGTTGGAGTCTGTTTTGGAAGTTTTTCTGTTTTAAAATTGACACCTTCAAGTCTTTAATGGAATGGCCAGGGAGGTTGATGTGTTCTGCTACTGGTTTTTGAATGTTATGATTCCTGATGTCAGATTTGTGTCCATTTATTCTTTTGCGTAGAGACTGTCCGGTTTGGTCAATGTACATAGCAGAGGGGCATTGCAGGCACATGATGGCATATATCACATTGGTAGATGTGCAGGTGAATGAGTCTCTGAGTCTCTGATAGTGTGGCTCTGAGTCTCTGAGTCTCTGATAGTGTGGCTGATGTGATTAGGTCCTATGATGGTGTCACTTGAATAGATATGTGGACAGAGTTGGCATTGGGCTTCGTTACAAGGATAGGTACCTGGGTTAGTGTTTTTGTTGTGCGGTTGCTGGTGAGTTTTTGTTTCAGGTTCGGGGGCTGTCTGTAAGCGAGGACTGGCCTGTCTCCCAAGATCTGTGAGAGTGAGGGATCGTTCTTCAGGATAGGTTGTAGGTCTTCGATGATGCGTTGGAGAGGTTTAAGTTGGGGGCTGAAGGTGATGACTAATGGTGTTCTGTTTTTGTCTTTGTTGGGCCTGTCCTGTAGTAGGTGACTTCTGGGTACCCTTCTGGCTCTGTCAATGTGTTTTTTCACTTCCGCAGGTGGGTGTTGTAGTTTTAAGAATGCTTGGTAGAGATCTTGTAGGTGTTTGTCTCTGTCTGAGGGATTGGAGCAAATGCGGTTGTATCTTAGAGCTTGGCTGTAGACCATGGATCGTGTGATGTGTCCTGGATGGAAGCTGGAGGCATGTAGGTAAGTGTAGCAGTCAGTAGGTTTCCGGTATAGGGTGGTGTGTATGTGACCATCATTTATTAGCACAGTTGTGTCTAGGAAATGGACCGCTTGTGTGGATTGGTCCAAGCTGAGGGTGATGGTGGGATGGAAATTGTTGAAATCATTAATCTCCCCATTAACAATTTACTCCTCCTTTCCCGCTGCGTTTGTCTCACTTCAGCTTCCAGCCATGGGGTCGTGTTAGCCCTTTTCTCCACTGGAGAAGCCCCTTATTAAATATTTGTTCCCCAGGGACCTTCTCTTTGTTAAGCGAAATCGATTGATTCCCTTGGAGGCGATGGCTGGACAGTGAGTTTTCTAAGCTTTTCGTCGCTCTCTGCTCCCTCCCCGATTTATCCTCATTCTTGAATTGTGGGCACCAGGGCCAAATTCAGAAGTAAAATAACCTCTCTGCGCCTACTTGAGTTCCCGTTTATACATCCCCAGGTCGCATTAATCCCTTTGGCCACAAGTCACGCTGGGAGCAGCCAGGACGACCCCCAAATCTTTCACCTTCTCACTGGCTCCTTTCCCCCTGGGGTCTCTAGTCCAGGGGTTCTCTAACGTCACTGCCCTGCGACCCGCGTCTGACAAAAAGAATTACTCCACCACCCTAGGAGGGGGGCCTGTCACTGAGCCCCACCGCCCACGGCTGAAGGCCCTGGGCTGTGGGGTTTGGGCCCCAGCGCATCTAAGCCAGCCCTGGCCACCTCATTAAAATGGGGCTGCAACCCACTTTGGGGTCCCGGCCCACCCTTGGAAGAACCGCTGCTGTGGAGTAGGCAGCTGCTTCCTGCATCGTGAGCTGATGAGCCCATTTCATTGCTGGTGGACTGATCCCCTGCTAAACCTGCCCACCCGGGTAGCGCGCAGCGGCTGGATTTCAACCGAGGGCCACTCAATACGCCCCAGGCTTGGCGGGAGTCGATTTTTTTTATCCACAAAGGTGGATTTCACTGGCCACACGCAAGCCGACCACTCCACCGCTCCTCAAAACGCACAGCGAGGCCTCGTAAGACAAATGCCAGTTGGGGAGCTCACGCGGGTTGCTTGAAGGCTTTTTATTGTGCGTAGTTTGACCATTTTGTGTTCTTAACAGCTGGGAAACTTGAATCGCAACCTCTCCTGTCGCCATCATTTGAGACGCCCGGCCCCCCTCGCTGCCCAACATCGACACCCATGAAAAGTATAAAATCCAACATAGGGCGCCCCGGGGCAGAGTTAAAAATCCAACCAGAGCAGAAATAAAATGCTTTAAAATCAAGATGGCTCCAAGCTGTCCCCGGGACACGTTGAATTTTGCAAACCCAGCTGAGCAGGCCATGGAGTTTCAGGCCGCTGTGGAGATAAAAAGATCATTCCCCGCCCAGCCGCTGTGTCCAAAACACAACCGGAGCTGACGGCGTACAAAGAGTGCGGCCGGGCAGCGTGATCACACCCTGCAAGGTCCAAAGAGCCCGCCACTTGGTTCAGAGCCAAGAGCACGGGCTTGCCAGCTGTTTTGACCACCATGGGGAAATTTCTGACCCCTTACGGCTCGGCATATGGGAAAGGAATTAAATCAGCTCATGTGTCCCTGTCTCTCCCAACACATTGAGAGAGCTGAGATGATGTGATAGCCCCGATTCCAAGTCAAGGGGTGTGAATCCAGAGTGAGTCCATTAACTCCCATGCAGTTTTCCAGGGGGCAGCTCCAGAGTTATACCGGGGGAGCTGAGAGGGGTTATGGAAAGACCCAGTCATATAACTCCCTTCTGCATTCACCTGCCATGATCTCTTTGGAAACCCCAGTGGGGTGACAGTAAGAGGGTGGCATACCCCAGATCACCCAGTTTCATTCCCAACTCCCCACACTCGCTCTAACCACTTGACCCCACTCCCCTCACAGAACCGGGGAGAGAAGCCAGGAGTCCGGGCTCCCTGGCATTACTGCCTTCCAGGCACTAAACACTGTCCCCTGCAATCTCTGTAGAAGGAGACTCTCCTCCCAGAACTGGAGATGGAACCCAGGAGTCCTGGCTCTTGGGCCCCCACCTCTGCCCAAGCAGAGTGGCCATGAAAGAAGGGGGAGGGGGGGGGGGGCGCGGCTGAACATTTTATGTGCCCCTTCCTTTGCAAAGCACCATGGGTAATACAGCTGCTGCAACACGGCATTGTGGGAACTGTAGTCCTGACAGCAGAGAAGAGACCAGTTGGGATTTTGCCTCATCCCCAGGCCCACCCATGGAATCACCAGGGATGGGCTGGAGCTCCCTCCCCTCCCCAAGTCTAAAAGGAGGAGCCACTCGACCCAGGAGTTTGGGGAGAGGGGGCATTCCCAGGCCCCAGTGAGAGGCCAGACCAGCTTTGTGCCTCTGGGGTGACTCGTTGATCCTGGAACCTAATAAGGGCAACAACCAGTGGGGCTTTCAATCATATTTCACTACCAGATAACTGGGACAGGACTATGGCAGATATACTGGGATACTTCACTGCCATAAGGACCCCACTCCCCTCCCAGACCTGGGGGTAAGAACCCAGGAGTCCTGGCTCCCAGCCCCGATCCCCGCTGCTCTAACCCACCAGACCCCACTCCCCTCCCAGAGCTGGGAGAGAACCCAGAAGTCCTGTCTCACAGCACCTCTCTGTTCCAACCATTAGACTCCACTCTCCTCCCAGAGCTGGGGAGAGAACCCAGGAGTCCTGGCTCCCAGCTCTCCCTCCCCTGTCCTAACCTAACATCTGACAGGAAGGGGGCTCGCAGGAGAGGGGGTAGCTGTGCTGTTTCTCATTCCCGTCCCCCATGACGCAACATCCCTGCTCATGTCCTGTGCTGGGCCCGATCCACACGCCAGTTGTGCTGCCCCACATCTGGGGAAGTCTGTTAGCCAGACTCACCTGACCCCCGACTCCAGCCCCAGAGAGGGGGGAGCTGTGTTGGGCGGGTGAGCGAGGAGCCCCATGAGATGGGCACTAAGTGGCAGGGTGGGCGAGGGGGACAGGAAAGAGGGTAACAGTAACAGGGCATGAACTGGGGGTGGGGAAGGGAGATGGTGACCCCGACCCCGACTGCCTGACATGGACAACATTGTCCAGAGAGGGAAAACTTCTGATAATGGGCTGCGGAGTGAGACACCTGAATGAGAGAGAGAGAGAGAGTGTATGGGGATGGATAGATAGATAGATAGATAGATGGGGTGGATGCGGATAGATAGATAGATGGGGTGGATGAGGATAGATAGATAGATAGATGATGGATGGGGTGGATGAGGATAGATAGATAGATATAGATGGGGTGGATGGCGATAGATGGATGGATAGATAGATATAGATGCGGTGG
>ML677520.1:912049-932966 GCA_007922305.1 Dermatemys mawii
GGGGGGCTGGGAGGGGATATAAATTCAGGGCCCCCGCCCCCAGCCAGGCCTCTGCGGGGCAGCAACAAGTGCGCACGGCTAGGACGGCATGGAAGTGCTGACAGGTAAGGGAGCCGAGCCAGGACTCCTGGGTTCTTTCCCCGGCTCCGGGGGGGAAGTGGGGGCTAGTAGTTAGAGCAGGGGGGTCTGGGAGCCAGGACTCCTGGGTTCTGTCTCAGTCCCCCCTTATTTGGAGGGACAGGGGGCAGCTTGCACAGTGGAAGTACTGAATGAGGGGCCGGGGTGTGGGCTGGCGGGGGCCTGGCTCCCCTGAGGAGGGCTCCGGGGTGACTTAAGAATTGAGGGGTGATGGTGACAGTTTGGGGGCAACCAAGGCTGGGGTAGGTGCCGAGAGCTGAGGAACCCCAAGAAGAGCCCGTCCCCTGTAGAAACATCTCTAGATCCTTCCACCCTTCTGGCCACCACCCCGGGGTCTTCTACCTTCCTCTCCATCTTCCCTTCCCCAGAGCTCACCCCCTTGTGTCCACCCACCCGCACCTGCCCTGGGGGCCAGCCAGTGGGGCAACGTGGCCTCTCTGCTGTCTGCCTCACCACCTGCCTGGTTGGCGGCTCCTCCGGCCTCCATCTCTAGGGTGGGGTGGCCCAGAGCTAATGATTGACTGGTGGAGCGTTGGGCACCAGAGGACTCTGGGTAGGGACACAGCGTGACGAGCGTGGTCAGGTCTCAGACCAAACACCCGTGACAGGCTCCTCGAGACCCACCACGGCGACCACCCAAGGCTGGGGGTCAGGACTGAGGGGCACCTACAGAGCGGTGGCGGGGGGAAGAACCGCTCGACTGGTCTCAGTTTCTTCCATCCTGGGGGAACGGTGGGGGGTTGCTTGTGTGTGCTCTAACCAATGGGCCGTACTCCCTTCCTGAGAACCCAGGAGTCCTGATATGCTGCCCCCCCCCCACACCCACTAGACCTCACTCCCTCCCAGAGCTGGATCCTGGGGGGGCTGACAGCTGAGAGTGGGGGCGGGCGTGGGTACTGCCTGGCACATGCTCGTCATGCTCAGAGATCAACGAAAAGGGCGGGTTACAATGGGGGGGGGGTGGGCGGGGAGGGGAGTGGAGTCTAGTGGTTAGAGCGGGGTGGGTAGGAGCCAGGACTCCTGGGTTCTCTCCCTAGCTCTGGGAAGGGAGTCAGGTCTGGTGGGTTAGAATGGGGAGGGGGGGCTGGGAACCAGGACTCCTGGGTTCTATCCCCAGCTCTGGGAGGGCAATGGGGGCTAGTGGGTTAGAACAGGTCGGGGTTGGGAGCCAGGACTCCTGGGTTCTCTCCCCAGCTCTGTTGTAACTGTTCCACCCTTCCAAGGGAGCTGCTGCTCGTTCTGGTGTGTTGGGTCAGGACAATGGGATCTCTGGTGCTTGACTGGGAGGTAAAATATTGAGAACAATATGGGGTGCGGTGCACCTGACACCTGGCGGGGGAATGAGTCAGCAGGGGGTGTTCTCCCTGGGCGGTCAGTGCTGGCTCCAGTGCCCCTGAACAGTGCTAGGGGGCACTGTGCTATGGGGCAGGAGACTCAGTAGGGGGTATTCTCCCCAGGCAGTCAGTGCTGGCTCCAGTGCCCCCCTGTAGCACTAGGAAGCATTGTGCTGCAGGCAGATGGAAGGAACCGTTGTGTGTGGCTGTTCCCCAGCTGCCCCACCCCAGAGGTGGCCGCATCCCCTCAGTATTTTTCCAAGGGGGGGAATTATTTCCCAGGATGAATTTTCTCTCGAGGTGGTTTCTCAGCCCACGAGTTTGTTCCTAAGGCTTGTGGCTCTGGGCGTGAGTTCAATTAACCCTTCGTTCACTTCCTCTCTCCCAGCCAACCTGCTCTCTTCCTCCTCCTCTTCCTCTTCCCTCTCCCAGCAAGAAGTAGCCACCAAGATCAAGCAAACACACCGCCTGACCGTGCTTCTGAAGCACTGCTCGGAACAGCTGCTGGCCGAATATGTGAGCATTGGGGAGGGGGGTCGTGCTGCCCCCTGCTGGAGGGGTCAGAGTCCTCTGTGTGTGTATTTCGCTCCCCCGTTACACAGTTAATTACATGTTTTTGTTCAATTCCCTGGCTTCGATCTCAGGGGAGACCATCTCCTTCTGTCCCCCACTGGTGAGACGCCCTTTGGGACCCTGAGTGAAACCATGACTTCCGCCTGAGTGTGCGGAGAGCCTGGCACGATAGCTCTGAGAGGGGGAAGCTGCCCCGTGTGTCCCAAAGAGCTGTTAACCATTGAACCTAATGGTGGCAATTCCAGTATTAAATTAGTTATGGATTTCACTGCTGCTCCTACAGCACAAATGCTTCAGACAGCTTCCTGGGACCCCAGCCCTCTCCCGGAACCCAGGAGCTGTGGGTCCTGGCCCACCCTGTTCTAACCACTAGATCCCACTCCCCTCCCAGAGCTGGGGATAGAACCCAGGAGTCCTGACTCAGCGTCTCTCTGTTCCAGGTGCGTCACCAAGGGGAGCCATTCAGCAGTCCCGATTTCCAGCCCCCTGCCATGGCCGTCCCTGGGCTGCCCTCGCCCTCTGTCCCCGCTGAGGCCTGGCTGGCGCTGAGCGACGGGAAGCAACTCTGGCACTTAGCTGCGGCCTACACCACCCTGCCCGGACTCCTGGGTTCCGTGCGGTGGCAGCAGGCCGAGCTCAACCCTTTGGCTTCGGAGCTGCACCAGCAGCTGGAGGCTGCGGCCCGTCAGTGCCGGGGGCTGGCCGGGAACCTGGAGGGGCTCATGGGCGCCTTGGGGGTGCCAGCCCCCCCGCCTCCTTCCTCCAGCCTGTGTGGCCCCCCCACCAGCACCTTCCTGGCTAAGCTGAGCGGGTACCACGTGTGCCGGCTGCACCGGGACTGGGCCATGCGAAGCCACGAGGCGCTCGGGCTTCTCTGCATCAAATACCCGCTGTGAGTGCCCCCCTCCTCCCCTCCGGCCCCCAGATATCCCTGCCCTCCACCTGTCTCCCCTGGGAACTCCTGGCTCCTGTCCCCCAGATATCCCCTGCTCCTGTCACCCCCCAGCTCCTGCCCCTCATCTGTCCCTCAGATAATCCCTGCCCCCCATGTGAACCCCCTTGCATCTGCCCCCAAGTACCCCTGCCCGCAACCATCCCCCGCAATAAATCTCCTGCTCCCGCATCTGCCCCTCTCAACCCTCTGCCCATCCTGCCCCAACCTCCGACTCTCACACCCTCTCCTCCCCAGCATTCACTGCAAACTCCGGGGGGGGGGGTCCTCCCTTCCCCCAACTCCTGCCCTGGTTGGGGTAGGGGGATCCCACATACACACACTCCCTTGAAGGGGCCTTGCCCCACTGAACTCTGGTGCGGGGACCTAACTGCCCCACTCCCTGTCCATACAGACATTTCCCCTATGGTTTATGCAGGGGGGTTAGGAGGAGTACCTTCTGCCCCCCCCAATACTGGGGGACCCACAATGCTGGGAGGGCCTTTGACCCCCTCCTCCACTCCACCCCAAAAAAACTCTAGTTCAAAAATACTGTGGTCTGTTCTCCCCAGAAAACACAGTGTAATAATTATTAATAAAGTATTTTTAGTAGAAGCTCAAAGTGTGGGGAGTTTGCAGCTGGGGGGCACAAGTGTTCTGGCTCCCAGCCTCCCCCACTCCTCCCCGTTCTAACCCACCAGTCCCCACTCACATCCCAGAGCCGGGAAGAGAACTCAGGAGTCCTGGCTCCCAGCCCCCCCTGCTGTTACCCATCAGACCCCACTCTCCTCCCAGAGCTCCCAGCACAAGCATATTATCTCAAGAAATCAGTTCTTCAGACATTCCCATGACGCAGTTGCAGAGAACAAGACGTGGGTGAGCTACGAGAGTTTATAGGAATTCCAGCACTGCTCCCTTATGGGGGTGTGAGAGACCACTGCCCTTTTCTGGCTAGAATTAAAATGGCTCCACTATGTTTCATATGCCCCATACTGCTCATGGAGGTTCCCCTGAGCTCAGACAGACATAGCCCAGAGTTTTAAGGCAGATAAGCTTCTTTCTGTCTGTGCTGCTACTCACCCTCCAATGGAATAACAACCCTGAGCAGATACACAGTGTAGCGAGACAAGGGTTGGACAATAGTAGTGTCTAGGGTTATTGTAACAATCAAGCAGAGACATCCACAAAAGTCAATAAATTACTACAATATCCAGGGAAATTCCACAAGTAGCAAGGCTTGACCATGATTTTTAAGGCATCAAATTTTAGGGCTTGCAACATCCTCATGGAGCGTTCCTGAGTGGCTGTTTCTCAGCTCCCCCACCCCAGAGGCAGCTGCATTTTAGCACTGGCTTGGATTCTCACCTCGGTACCTCACATCACTTTATAAAGTGCTTCTTGAACATTTCTCTTGGTTCCCTTCAGTAAACCTCCAGTAATTTTGTCTTTACCAGGACTCAAGAGGTGTCCAAAGTGGTAGAAGCCCCAAGTTCAAGTCAGCGTTCACTCATCTGTTAAATAATATAAATAATCCAGAGAAATGTTTCTTTTGGACATAAATACAATGGGATTGTAACATTAGAACATGAGAGCGGCCAGACTGGGTCAGTCCAAAGGTGCATCTAGCCTAGTGTCCTGTCTTCCGACTGTGGCCAATGCCAGATGCCCCAGAGGGAATGAACAGCACAGTGAATCCTCATGTGATCCATTAATATTCTTTACACACACGTAACGGATTTTGTTGCCTAGGACTTAAAGCCGTGGGCCTCGGGACTCCTAGGTTCTACTCCTGGCTCTGCAGATAACTATCCCCAGCCGGTGATTCAGTTTCCCCCTCTGTAAACTTGGGGTAAAGATAGGGCTCTCCTGTGGGAAGTGCTTTGAGATCTGTGGCTGACCAGCACTAGATGACGACTGGGCATTATTGGTCTGATAATTATCATCCCATCAGTCACAAAAAGGAACTTCCCCCATCTCAGTTTGGGCCAGAACTGACGTGGGGAGAAAAATCCACAACAACAAAAAACCCACCTTTGGACTCATTTATCCCTGACATGGAGGGGAGGAAATAAGGTTGATTGGGAACTTAGGACAGGAAGTACATGTGCTAAGTTACCGGGCAACTGGAAGCGCATCAGCCAGCCGTCAGGCCCAGAGGAAGCGTGTGGCCTAGCCAGTAGGCCAGCAATCCCATTTGGGCCCCCGGCACGTGATGGATCCCTGAAGCAGAGGCCAAAAGGAAGCACCTGGTCAAGCTAACAGGAAGGGTATTGATCATTCTCTAGGCCAACAGGAAGTGCATGACCCAGTCAATAGGACAACAGGAAGTGCATTGGCAATCAACTAGGCCACAGGAAGTGCATGGCCCAGGCAATAGGATCACAGGAAATGCATGGCCCAGCCCACAGAAAGTGCATAGCCCAGTATATAGGAGCACAGGAAATCCATGGCCCAGCCCACAGAAAGTGCATTGCCCGACATATAGGAGCACAGGAAATTCATGGCCCAGCCAACAGGAAGTGCATGGCCTGGTCTATAAGCCAACAGGAAGTTCATTGGCCCAGCCAACAGGAAGTGCTTGGCCTGGTCTGTAAGCCAACACGAAGTTCATTGGCCCAGCCAACAGGAAGTGCATGGCCTGGTCTATAAGCCAACATGAAGTTCATTGGCCCAGCCAATAGGAAGTGCATGGCCTGGTCTATAAGCCAAAAGAAAGTTCATTGGCCCAGCCAACAGGAAGTGCATGGCCTGATCTATAAGCCAACAGGAAGTTCATTGGCCCAGCCAACAGGAAGCATGCTCTAGGCCAGAAGGAAAGGCATGGTCCAATCTCTATGCTCACAGATAGTGCCTAGCGTGGCAGCGGCCTCTAGGCCGGGTACTTGGCCTTGAGCAGGGTGAAGTCCCGCACCGTCCGGTCAACCCAGCCACGGTACTCCCGGCAGACCACGTAGCCCCGGCACTTCTTCTCAAACGCCCCCACCCCGGCGGCCTCCAAGGTCAAGGGGTCTGTGGCCGGTGGTGCTGGGATGCCCATGGCCGCCATGATGGAGGTCAGGTTGGCCAGGAGACCTCGGGTCCGGGCCCGGGCCGTGCCCAACATGGCCAGCAGCTCGGAACAGCCGGGGCATAGTTCGTCCTGGTCATCCCACACCAGCTGGAGGAAGGCGTCGAAGGTGGCGTAGGCCCCATAGTTCCGTGCCAGCCGCTCTGTGTCGCCCATGGTGCGCCAGGCCAGGAATGGAAAGCTGGCGACCGGCACCCGCGCCCACCACAGCCCTGGGGCGCTGAAACCGGGGTCACTGAACGGGGACCCCTGGGCGCTCAGCTGTTGGGGGGGGGGGACACAGAGAAGGGGGGGAATCAGGGCATGTGCTTCCCTCCCCCAGTAGCTTACCCGCCCCCCACCGCGACTCCTGTCTTACCCCCAGTCCCTGCCCCAGCTCCACCCCAAGATTGATTCAAATCCCCCGATTCCCTCCCCCACAGAGACTCCACTTCCTCCCTCAACCCCACCCCTTCCAGCCCCCCCACATTCCCCTTCCCAGTCCCCATAGACATGCAGCGGCAGAATGGGAGTGGGGAGAGACCTGGGTCCTCGGGGGGGCGGGATGCCTGGGGTGGGAATTCTCATGGGGCTGGGGGTGGGGGAGGCTCAGACCCTACCCCATCACCGCCTGGCACCCTGGCCTTCCCGAGGGTGGGTGGTACCAGCACCGCCCCAGCTCTGGAATCGCTGGCTGGCAGCCAGGCTGCAGAGAGCGTGTTGGCTGGGTGCTCGGCTGGGCGTGGACTCCTGAGCTGGCAGCTTCCAGCCTGGGGCGGGTGCCAAGGGGCCCCAGGCGGGGCGGCCGAAATATGACAGCCCCCCACCCTCCCCACTGTCAGAGGGGGAGGGACCTCGACAGAAGGACGAGGCCATTGGAGGGTTCCCCCAGAGCCCGGGTTAAATCATTCAAATGTGTCTTCCCCAGGTGGGGGGCTGGCTGGCTCAGGGAGTGGGGAAGGGATCGGGGGACTCCGCTTGCTGCTCCTGCCACAGGCGCCGATTCTGCAGCTCCCATTGGCTGGGAACTGCAGCCAATGGGAGCAGTTGGGGCGGTGCCTGTGGAGGCGGAGCCCCCTGGCCCCTCTGCCTAGGAGCTGCTGGGACAAGCTGGTGGGAGCCAGGGAGCCCTCTCTCCCAAGGTAAGTGCCGCCCCGCACCCCAGCCCTCAGCCCCCTCCCACATCCAAACTGCTGCTGGCTGCAGAAGTCACAGAGGTCAAGGAAAGCCCCGGAATCCATGACCTCCGTGACAGACACGCAGCCTTACCCATGAATGGCCCCAGAGGCCTCCGAGCCCGCTCCCGCTCTGTGGGGGCCCAGTACTCACATAGGTGTTGAGCAGCTTCGTGGCGTTGGCCTGCAGCAGCCGGGCCAGGTTGTAGGTCTGCGAGATGGTGGTAGCAATGGGATTGGGGTTGGGCTGAGCCAGCTGAATCAGGACCAGGGACACAAGCAGGTTCTGGGCTGCAAAAGTAGGGTGGAGGAGAAGCTTAGTAGGGAGTCAGCCATTGTCACAGCACATGAGACATGCCTCAGCCTGAGACACGCTTCTGCTGGGATCCCACCGCCTCCACCATCCCTCTGCTCTGGGTTATGGCAGCCACTTCTTCGTCAGCTGGGATCCTGCTGCTCCCACCATCCTCCTGTGCTGGGTTATGAGAGTCCCCTCCCCCAGCAGCCTCTTCCACCTTTGCTGGGGTTCCACCTCCCCCTAGCTCTGCCCCCTCATGGAATCCCTATCTGGCCTCTTCGCTATTTCGTCTCCATTATGCAGAGCCAGACTCCACTCCAGGATTTCCCTGTGACTGTCTCCACCAGGCCTCTGCAGCTGTCAATGGGCAGAGGATGGGGAGTAACTAAACCCAGAACAGGATTTACACACCTGTCCGGATTGGAGGCTGTGCACTGTATATCACCCTCTGAGTGGGGAACGGGATCTAGTGGGTTAGAGCGGGGCGAGGGAGGGGCTAGGAGCCAGGACTCCTGGGTTCCATCCCTGGCTCTGTAAAGGGAATGGGGTCTAGTGGTTAGAGTGGGATGGGGCAGGACTCCTGGATTCCATCCCTGGCTCTAGAAAGGGAGTGGGGTCTAATGGTTAGAGCGGATGGGGCAGGACTCCTGGGTTCCATCCCTGGCTCTGGAAAGAGAGTGGGGTGTAGTTGGTAAGAGCAGGGTGGGCTCGAAGCTCAGTTAAATCCTCTCCAGGGGCCTGATGCCGGGGCACTTACCTAGTGTGGGAGGCATATCTGGAGCCCTGGCATCCGAGGGTGCCAATCGGGGTGTGGCCTCCCAGTTATATTCCTGTTGCCTCCTAGTGGCTGATCCCGGGCACTGTCTCCTGTCGCCTCCTAGTGGCTGATCCTGGCACCGCCTCTTCTTGCCCCCTAGTGGCTGATCCTGGCCACTGTCTCCTGTCGCCCCCTAGTGTCGGCTCCCGGCACCCCACACACACACTCTGAATTCTCTGTCTCTGCTGGGAGCTTCTCCTGGGCCAAGTCTCTTCTGCTACCTGAGCCCTAAGGGATGTGGTTGCTTTATAGGCAGGCCGGGCCCTGTCCCCTCCGCCTCCCACGAGGGCACACGCCTCCCGCCGAGAGCGGGGTGAGAGCGGGGACGGCACCTGGGTTTCCTGGACTCTGTTTCCAGGAAGGGAGAGGGGAATGGGGCAGGGTCTGACATGGGGCAGGGAGTCGGGGCGGGCGGGAGAAATGGCAGGTGTGTGGGTTGGGATTGCGAAATGGCTCCGTTTCGTGCGAGGGAAGGAAGGAATGGGAAAGTGAGACTGTGTCGGGGGGGTGGACACACCCCAGCCTGAAAGTCCCAAAGCCACCTGGGGTGGGAAGGGCGGGGAGGGGGAGCTAACCCTGCAGACTCTTCCTCCTTCTCTGTCCCGTCCCCATCACAGCTTTTCATCCCCAGCCCCACTCTGCCAATCCCCCTTCTCCCCTCCCACCCCATTTCTATCTGCCCCTCCCCCAGATCGGCCCAGGACCCTCAGCCCCCTTGGCCAGCCTTGAGTGTGGTGCCCCTGGGGCTCCACCCACCCCACAAGGGGGCACCGAAGGTCAGGGGCCTGCCCTCAAGGAAGAGAGGTGGGATGAGAAGCGGTGAGAGCTGGGGGTGGGGGGCAGGGAGGGGTCCCATTGTGAGAGACATAATAGGTGCCCAGGCTGTGCCAGCCGATGGCAACGGGCGTCTCCGCACGTCCTTGCCAGATCGGGTTTCCAGCCACAAAGCAACCTAGGGTGGCAGGAAAGAATCCAGCAGAGGCGCGGGGCTGGGAGCCAGGACTCCTGGGTTTTCTCCATGGCCTTGGGAGAGGAGTGGGGTCTAATGGCTGGAGGGGTTGGGGTGGGCAAACGTTTGGGCCCAAGGGCCACATCTGGATATGGAAATTGCACGGCAGGCCATGACTGCTCACGAAATGGGGGGTTGGGGTGTGGGAAGGGGGTGAGGGCTCCAGCTGGGGGTGCAGGGTCTAGGGTGAGGCCAGAAATGAGGAGTTCAGGGTGTGAGAGGAGGCTCTGGGCTGGAGCAGGAGGTTGGGGTGTGGGCTCTGGGTGAGGCTGGGGATGAGGGGTTGGGGGTGCGGGAGGGTGCTCCTGGGTTGGGACCAAGGGGTTCAAAGGGCAGGAGGGGGGGTCAGGGCTGGGGCACGGGATAGGGTCAGGGGTGCAGGCTCCACTTACCTCAAGCGGCTCCCGGAAGCAGCGGCATGTCCCCGCTCCGGCTCCTAAGCAGTGGCATGGCCAGGCAGCTCTGCACTCTTCCCCATCCTGAGGCACCACCCCTGCAGCTCTCATTGGCCACAGTTCCTGGCCAATGGGAACTATGGAGGGAGCGCTTTGGGTGGGGCAGCATGAGGAGTCCCTGGCTATCTCTATGTGCAAGAGCTGGAGAGGCAACATGCCACTGCTTCCAGTAGCCATGCAGAGTGGGGCAAGACCCTCACCTTGACCCTGACCCTGCTCCCCAGCTGGAGGTGGGAAAGCCCTGGACCATGCTCCACAATGGGGATTTGAGGGCTGGTTGCAGGCCCCAGGCTGTAGTTTGCCTATCCCTGATCTAGTGGGGTAGAGCAGTGAGGGAGGCACACATACACTGTAAGGGGAGTAGAGTCCTTTAGCAATACCTGACACAGACCCACAATTATTTTGCTCATAGTGAGGAGAGGAATTGAGCCATGTGGCTGCCTGTGAAGGCTTGGGGAGGGGGGTAAATCCTTCAAAACCCCAGGCACAGTGGTTTCCTCTGACCAGTGGATGATTTCCAGTTAGCTTTGGCATGTGAGGACACTCCCAAGTCCAGGATCAAAAGTCCCAAGGCATCCTGGTTTTGCCCTCACATTTGCATATTGGTCTCTTTCCAGTCTTCCCCATATGCCATGACACACCTCCCCCGGTGACATCAAATACAGAATTATTTCCTTCTCTGTCACACACTCCCCTACTTCTCTGGCACTGATGGGGAAATTTTGTCAGCTGAAAGCAGGTGGGGCTGGGAGCCAGGACTCCTGGGTTCTAGCCTCAGCTCTGGGAGGGGAGTGGGGTCTAGTGCAGGCGTGGGCAAAGTACACCCCGCGGGCCACATCTGGCCTGTGGGACCACCCTGTCCAGCCCCTGAGCTCCCAGATGGGGAGGCTACCCCCGGCTCCTCCCCTGCTACCCCCCCTCCCCTACAGCCATGCCACCATGCGGGCAGCACACTGGGCAGCGGGGCTGCACGCTCCTGAGGGCAGCGTGTCTAGCTCCGGCCAGACGGCGCGGCTGCCAGACACGCTGCTCTAAGCGGCATGGTAAGGGGGTGGGGGGTGGGGGGTCTGGATAAGGGGCAGGGAGTCCCGGGGGCAGTCAGGGAGCAGGGGGCAGTTGGACAGGGCAGAGGTTCTGGGGGAGTGGTCAGGGGAAGGGGAATGGGGGGTTAGATAGGCGTGGGAGTCCCAGGGGTCTGTCAGGGTGTGGGGGTGTGGATAGGGGTCGAGATAGTCAGGGGACAGGGAGTGGGGGTGGTTGGAGAGGGGGTGGGAGTTCTGAGGGGGTCAGTCAGGGGGTGGGAAGTGGGAGGGTACAGATAGGGATCAGGGCCAGTTTGTTCAGGGAGGCACAGCCACCCCTACCTGGCCCTCCATACAATTTTGCAACCTCTATGTGGCCTTCGGGCCAAAAAGTTCACCCACCCCTGGTCTAGTGGGTCAGAGCAGGGTGGGGGCAGGGAATCAGGGCCTCCAGGTTCTATCTCTGGCTCCAGTAGGGGAATGGAGTCTAGTGGTTAGAGCGGAGGGGCTGGAACTCAGGACTCCGGGGTCCTAGACTCAGCTCTGGATGGGTAGTGGGGTCTAGCAGTCAGAGCTGGGAGTCAGGACTTCTGAGTTGGTTCCCAAAACAACAATCTGCCCAAGTTTTGCCCACAGCTGCTACAATTTGTGCAGAATGCGCACCCCTGACAACCAGGCCAGTTGGGCGGGTTTAGATGGTCAGCAGGAGGAAAGAGACTTTCCCAGTGTCTAGCTGGAAATCATCAAGTCTTTTATGATGGGGTTTGATCAAACAACACAGCCCTGCTAGCACCCAGCCACCCGACTCTCTTCCTCCCTGCCTGGAATTTAGCACCTGCGAAGAGTCCCCTCACTTCCCCCGGCCCCTGCCCTTTGCCTTTATTTATTCTAGAGAATTTCCTTTTCGTCAATCCACCCTGAGGGTAAGGTAAACACAACAGGCGTGAAAGGAAGCCGAGATCCTGGGAAGACAATCGGGGCAGGGGGAAGACATGGGGTCTTTCCCCTCTAGGCGGCACCAGCTTTCATCTGGCCCCAGGGCAGGGGACTGGCTGGCTCAGCAGGATGGGGAATGGGAGATGGGGCCTTTCCCCTGTAGGGAGCGGCGGCTCTTATCCAGCTCCAGAACAGGGGACTGGTGGTAGCAGGAGTGGGATGGGAGCCAAGGCCTTTCCCCTGTAGGGGGCACCGGCTTCTATCCAGCCCCAGGACAGGGGACTGGTGGTACCAGAAGTGGGATGGGAGCCAAGGCCTTTCCCCTGTAGGGGGCGCTGTTGGGCAGGCAAGCCATCTGGTGGAACCGGTCTAACGGGAATAGGTCCCAGTTTATTCTTTCCAGGAATCCGGCCCCTGATGGCACGGATGGAAGCAGGTGTCCAAGACGCCAGCTGGGCCCCGGGTGGGGAAGCACCTGGCAGCCAGACTGGAAGGCAGTTAGTCAGCCTCGGTCACTTCAATTTCCTGCTGACCTGCCCCGCCCGGGAGCTGCGCCATCCAGCTTCTGCTTTCCATTTCCCTCAGGGAAATAACTACCTAGGGGGCTGGGAGCCAAGACTCCTGGGTTTTCTCCCTGGCTCTGGAGGGTCCGGACGCCTGGGTTCTTTCTGTGCCTCCCGCCCCTGCCTCAGTTTCCCCTGCTGTATTAATAAATTAGACTGCCTCACAGACATGCCCTCAGAGCAGTCCCCTCCTGGAGCTAGGCTAGAACTCAGGAGGCCTGGCTCCCAACTCTTCTGGAAATTACCTCCGGCCGGGGGGGGGTCCATCATGAACCGCTCACCCCAAAGAGATAGGGGCAGGGGATCCATCTAGTGCTCTGGGCGAGTTCGCACTGCCATCTCCTGGCCACATGGCAGAGTGACAACCCCATCGCACCCTGACCCCTCTGCTGGACTGGGCGCCCTCAGGTCAAGGCAGAAATCCCTCTGGTTATAGCCGCTACCCAGGGTGGGGAACGGGACACGAGGTCTTCCCCTTCTAGGGGGCAACAGCTCTGATCCTACCCCAGGGCAGGTGATGGGCTGGCTCAGTGGGGTGAGGAATGGGGCATGGGGAGTCTCCCCTCTAAGGGTGCCTGCACTGATCTAGCTCCAAATTTAGTGGGACTGGCCGGCTCAGGGGAGCGAGGAATGGGATAAGCGACCACAGTGACATCGTACGTCTCTCCGCAGTGACAGGCCCGGCCATTGTGCGATGGGGCCTGATCTTACAGCACAATGACCAAAGGCGTGTGCTTTCCTGGCAGCACAATCAGTCCTGGTTCAGACACCGGAGAAACCAGGTCCTCCAAACCACCAAGGATCCATCGAGGGGCCGGCCCCTATCCCGGTCTGCAGACCGTAGGCTCGGGTGTAGATTGGCGCAGCCACGGAGGTGCGGTGAGATGACTCCTCGTTAGGTTTTTATTATTATTAAACATTTCCACGGCCCCGTGGCTTCACACGGTGCTCGTACAGAGGTCTAAAAAAACCGGTTCCTGCCCCAGTCAGTTTACAATCTACGTTAGACAAACCCAGGGCACGCTGGGGGATGGGGACGGGAACCGTCAATAAATAGAAAGGTCAGTTGTGTTATATTGTCACGAGATCTGAGAACTTCCAGGATACACGGCCAGCCACTGACAACCAGCCTTGACCGTTGACTCCAAGACAGCAACGGCCAAATGACACCACTTGGTGACCTGGCTCATTGACCCCCCTGGAATCAGGGCCGACTGGGGTCTATGGGGCCAGACCCCCAGCTGGCATCATTGACCCCAATGGGGCTACGGCCAAGTGACCCCAGCTGAGATCTGGCCCCACTGACCCCAATGGAGCTACGGCTGAGTGACCCCAGCTGGGATCTGGCCCCATTGACTCTCTAAGTAAAAGATATTTGTGTTCATTGATTTCCCCGTTGCCGTGTGGAGTCCGCGGTGTCTCGGGGCTCCAGGGACAGGATTTACTCTAGCGCCCGACAGCCCCGTTTCCCTGACGAAACGTCTGTTCCTGTCCTGTACTGGCGGCTGGCTTTGAAACGGGCGAATGCTGCCCCCAATGAGGGGGCATCAGTCTATCCTGCCTCATGAGCCCCCCTTGTCCAGAGGCCATCGATCCACCTCCCTCCCCTCTGAATCAAGCAGAGGCCCAGAGACGGGGAGATCTGAAGGAATGGGGTGCCCCATCTGTTGGGCACTAGGAAGTGGGCGGTGGTGGGGTTCCTGGTGAACTGGGATTAGGGGGGTTCCTGGGAAGGAACCCCCTGGGCACCATCAATAAATGCTACAAAGGTTTGGGGAGTACCAAAATCTGTCCCCCGTCACCTAAATTGAATCCCCTTGAGCCTCAACCATCCCCCACCCCGAACAATATTTTGCACCTAGTAAACAGACCATCAATCCACTCACTCCCTAGTGACCAGTAGCCCCGAGAAACCGAACCGCCCATCAACTACATAGCAACAGTCGCCCTGGTAATGAAACCACCAATCCCCTCCCTCTGTCAAGAGTGACCCATTAACGGAATCAACAATTCTCTCTCTAGCAACTAATCACGTGGGAACCAACCCACCAATTGCTGTTGGTGGTCAGTCAGCACGGTAACTACCCTATCAACCTTCCCCCTAGCGACGAATCATGGCAGTAACCGACTTACCAATCCCCTCCCTATAATCGCTATGGTATGAACCCACCAATCCCCTCCCTAGCGATCAACCACTACGGTAACCAACCCACCAATCCCCTCCGTAGTGACCAATCACCAGGGCAACCAACCCACCAATCCCCTCCGTAGTGACCAATCACCAGGGTAACCAACCCACGGATCCCCTCCGTAGTGACCAATCACCAGGGTAACCAACCCACCAATCTCCTCCGTACTGACCAGGGTAACCAACCCACCGATCCCTCCATAGTGACCAATCAGCAGGGTAACCAGCCCGATCCCCTCCGTAGTGACCAATCACCAGGGTAACCAGCCCGATCCCCTCCGTAGTCACCATGGTAACCAACCCCCCCAACAGCGACCGACCGCTCCCTAAGTCCCCCATCCCGCCCCGCTTCACTCCACCCCCCACTGCCACCCCACTATCCGGAGGTGGCGGGCGTTGGGCCTCGGGGCGGGCGGAGGCCCGGGCAGGGGGGGCTGGCCCTCCGGGGGGGCCCCGTCGCCCGCGTGGACGCGCTGGTGGCGGATGAGGGTGGAGCTGCGTCCGAAGCTCTTGCCGCAGAGCGGGCAGCGGTAGGGCCGGGCGCCGGTGTGGGCCCGCTGGTGGACGGCCAGGTAGGAGCTATCGCCGTAGCTCTTGCCGCAGACGTTGCACTTGAAGGGCTTCTCGCCGGAGTGGATGATCTGGTGGCGGATGAGGTGGGAGCTCTCGCTGAAGCTCTTCTGGCACTGTGTGCAGCGGTAGAGTTTCTCGCCCGTGTGGGTGCGCTGGTGGCGGCCCAGGTCCGAGCGCTGGGAGAAGCTCTTCCCGCACACCCCGCAGGCGAAGGGGCGCTCGCCGGTGTGCACCCGCTGGTGCCGGATGAGGTGGGAGCTGAGGGTGAAGCGTTTCCCGCAGTCGGGGCAGTCGAAGAAGCGGGGCTGGGCCCGTGGGGCAGAACTGACCCGCCGCCGCCGGGCGTAGGGACCCCAGCGGCCCCCCCGCCGCGGGGGCCGGCACAAGCTCTCACAGGCTTCGGCCCAGTCGGGGCGGCTGGGGGCCTCCGGCCCCGGAGGCTCCTCCTCCTGCCGGGGAGGCTCCACCACCTCCCCTTCCTCGTTGCCGCTCGCTGTCCTGTCACCTGCCGGGAGAGAGACAGCGGAGTGCAGGCTCCCGCTCCGCAAAGGGACTTTCCACCAGCACGGGGCACGGGGAGAGGGATGAGACGTCCCGCAACCGGCTCTCCCCAGAAACATGCACCCATCTGTCCCATAACCACCCACCCACCTGTTAATCCATCCATCCCCATAAACACCCACCCATACAGTAATCCACCCCATAACCACCCACCCACCCATCCCATAACCACCCACCCACCCGTTGATCCCATCCACCCCATAACCACCACCATCCATCTGCATAAACACCCACCAACAAAGTAATCCACCCCATAAACCACCCACCCACCCATCTATCCCTCCAACCTACAAACACCCACCCATCCATTCCCATAAACACCCACCCACACAGTAACCCACCCCATAGCCACACCTACCCTTTAATCTATCCACCCCATAACCACCCCCCCATCTGCATAAACACCCATCCATAAAGTAATCCACCCCATAACCACCCACCCACGCATCCCTCCAACCTATAAATGCCCACCCATCCATTCCTTCCAAGCCCGCTCCCCACAAACACGCACCCATCCATCCATCTCTTCATTCATTCCCATAAACAAACAGCCACCCACACATCTCTATAAACACTCATCTATCCCTCCATCCCCATAAATATCACCCACCCCTCTGTCCATTCATCCCATCCATCCCCTTCCATCCCCCATTTCAGCCATCTCCATGAACACCCATCCATGTCTCCATCCCCACACACATCCCTCTATCCCTCCCTCCCTGTCCTCATCCAAGCTATCCCTCCATCACCCCATCCTTCCCTCCATCCACTCCTCTCCACATCTCTCTAGCCCCACACATACCCCTCTATCCTTCCCTCCCTGTCCTCATCCCAGCTATCCCTCTATCCCCCCATCCATTCCTCCACTCCTTTCCACATCTCTCCATCACCACACGTACCCCTCTATCCATCCCTCCCTCTCTCCCTGTCCTCATCCCAGCTAACCCTCCATCCCTACACACACTCTAGTTATCCATCCATTCCTGTCCACATCCCTCCATCCCCCCACACACCCATCCTCCATCCACCCCCATACACTCATCCAGGCATCCGTCCACATGCATACCCATCCACCCATTGCCATAAAAACCATCCCCAGACACATTCCTCCTTCATCCTTCCATCTCCCACACCTCCATCCATCCCATCCTCCATCCCCACACACACCCATCTATCTAAATTACCCATCACCCTGGGGTCTCTCTCTCTTGTCCCAAGGGAAGAGAAGGGGTTGGTTTTGCCCCAATGGCCCACGGAGCCCTCAGAGAAAGGCTGGGGGAGGAGAGGGGTCCTGCCAGGGCAGGTGGGAAGCTGAACGTGACGCCTGCCATGACAGGACTCCTTCTGGAGAAGATGAGAAAGAACCAAGGGGGCTCTCGGCAGCTTTGCTGGGATCCCAGCTTTCCCCTTCATTCCTGGATGGTCTCCAAGCTGGTGTCACTCGTTCCTTACCCGGGATCTCCTGTTCCTCGGAGCCCTGGAGATCCGGGACACACGGCTCTTCGTCGCGCTCCATCCAGGAGATCACCGCTGGTTTAGGGACGGGGAATCCTGCCAGGGTGGGGAAAGCAGGTGGTTATCTGTCCATCAAGGCCCACTAAGAACGTCCAGGGAGATCCTTTAGGACAATGGAAGAAGCAGTGGCCACTCCGTGCATTGAAGTCCATGGTAAGACACATGTGGGGATGCCCACATGCCGTCAAAATATTTCATTTTAACTGTACTGTTATGATCGTAATATAATGTAATACTGTACAGTAGACGCAAAATGCCTTCACTATTACATAATAGTCAGAACATTTGCTAATATACTATGATTGTATTATATTGCCGTAGGAGTCACTGACCCTGCATAGGGAAGTGGTAGGAAACAAGGTAATAATAAACAAAAATTATATATTATATTAATTATTAATTATATTATAATATATGGCTTGGCAGAATTATTTTTTTATGACTTTGACAATATCAATGTTTATTTTTAAACTTTTTTTAGATTTTTATCAATTAAAATGTTAACAATTGTGCAAAATCAGGGGTTTAAAGCACTTTTTTTTTTCGTTGGTCTGTGTGTAGGGGAAAATCAAGATTTACCATCATTTAATGATAAAAACTGAATCCTTCCAAGCCCAATTTTTATATTAATTAATTATAATTAATTATATTATATTATATTATACAAGCCAAAACAATAAAGGCAAAATTATTTTTTTTTTTTACTTTTGTTATACATTAATTGTAACAGAGCTGAATGGAATAGGAATGAATAAATATTTTGGCACCCCACCAGGGTGACCGATTTTATAGGTACAGTCCCGATATTAGGGGCTTTTTCTTATATAGGCATCTATTTCCCCTCACCCCTGTCCCAATTTCTCACCTCTGTTATCTGGTCACTGTATACCCCACTCCCATTTTGTCATAGAAAAATGGTAAGAAATGAGGGGAAAGGAAACTAAAAAAAGAAATCCATTCTCTTTTTTCCTGTTTCATTATAAAAAGATTATTTTAAATAAAACCCAAAATAATAGTTTTGAAAATGCTTATTTTTGAGGAATTTTTTATTTGTTTCCCACCATTTTTTAATTTTTCTGCAGTAAAAGGGGGAGGGAAGGAAAGAAATATGGAAATTGAAAAATCAACCCCATTTAGTTTTGTTTAAAAAAAAAAAAGGGGACAATTAAAAAAAAAAATCTAAAATTGTCCATGATGATTCTTTCATATTTTCCCATTTTCCCCTCCTGTTTTACTACAGAAAGAAGGGGAGAAAGTGGAGGATGGGGGAGGAAACTGGAAAAAACATGTCATTTTCTAACTTAATCACAAAAAAAACCCATAGAATTTTTAAAAAATAAATCAGTTCTGAAAATGTTCATTTTTTAAAATTTGACATTTTCCCATTTATTTCCCTTCAGTTGTTTTGCCACAGCAAAGAAAGAGGAAATGGAGAAAAGAAACTCAAAAAACAGTACAATCTTTTTATTTTCCACATTTTGTGTTTTAAAAAGTGCTTTTTAAAAACCCAGTTTCCATGAACATTTTTGGGTCTGAAAATGTTAATTTGCTAAACTTTTCCTTTTTTCCCACCTTTTTCAATTTTCCACAGACAAAGGGGCTGGACAGCAAACTTGAAAAACTGATGCCATTTAATTTTTTTCAGTTTTGTTTTAAACAGAAAAGATTTGTTTTAAATTTTCATTAAAATTTCCAGTTGTAAAATGAGATGGTATCTCTTATTGGCCCCGCTTCTGTTGGTGAGAGCGACAAGCTTTCGAGCCAGACTGCTCTTCTGCAGGTCAATACTGCATACAGTTGTAAAACGTTCACTTTTTCATACTTTGGGGGGTTTCCCTCTTCCCCTCCCATTTTGCTGCAGAGAAAGAGGAATAAATAGAAAAAAGAAAAGTTGAAAAAAAAATTTGCCACTTTTCTGAGAAAAGCAGAATCAAAAAAAAAAAAAACCTAAAAATTTTTCCATGAACATTTTCTGCGTGGAAAATTGTTCATTTTAAAATGTTTTGTTTTTTCACATTTTCATTCCCCACTTAAAAAACACACCAGCATTAAAAGAAAATTGGTGACATTTCTCTATGGTGAAAATTGGTCATTTATGAGATTTCCCCCCCCTTTTTTCTTCCGTCACCAGCAATCAGAGAAATGGAAAACTGAAAAAAACACCTCCATTGTTCATTTCCCACTTCCATCAGAAACCCCCCTGAATAAATTGTTGTTTTCGGGGAAAAAAACAAATATTTCATTATTTTTTTTAAAATACGGACATGTTCCAGTAAATCTGTCACTCCAGAAATTTTGGCCAGCTCCAGCCCCAAAGCTCTTATCGTGCAGAGAGTAAGACTGGCCCAGTGGTTATATGGGGCTAGCAAGAAAACCTGGGCTCAATTCTCTGCTCTGCCACAGATTTCCTAGATGACCATGGGCAAGTCATTTAGCTGCTCCGTGCCTTAGTTTCCCCATCTGTACAAGGGGGCTAAAAGCCCTGCCTCACAGTGGTGTTGTGAGATTAAATGTGCTAGAGTGTGTGAGGTGCCTAGATGCTACGGTGCTGGAGCCAGATAGATCTTGACTATATTTCATTCAACAGTTATCTGGCCCATAGCCTGCACATGTTGGTGTGTCTGTGCACAGTGTTTGCACGTGTCTGCGGGGAGACGCGTCAATGCCACGCTCAGTCACGTCAACAGCAATGCCTTCTGGGGAGAGGCAGCCCAGAGTTTCCAGTGCCACTCTGAAAGGGATTGGGGTGATCAAAGGTGGCCCAGTGGGGCATTGTGGGAGGAGTGGGGCGGGGCCCCAAGGGAACTGTGGCAGGAGCAGGTGGGCAGAGAATTATAAGAAGGGGGGAGACCCAGAGGCACTATGGGAAGGGATGCCCAGGGGCACTGTGGGAAGAGCAGGGTAGGACCTCATGTGCACTGTGGGAAGTGGAGAGCCCAGGGACATTGTGCGGGGAGCAGGGCAGGAGCCCGGGGCACTGTGGGAAGGTGGCAGTGGGGGGAGCAGGACGGGAGGAGATGGGCCAGGAGCTGTATCATGTCCCGGGCAGGGCCCGTGGGGTCCTGGTCTCTCTGCTTGCGGCCCTGGGGTGCCGATGCCGCCCCTCACCCAGCGAAATGGCGTCCCCATAGTTCTCCTGCATGACGTCCCTGTAGAGCTCCCTCTGCCTCTCGTCCAGCAAAGCCCACTCCTCCATCGCAGCCCCCGGCACCTGCAAGGAGAGACGCAGCCCAGGTCAGGGCCCCCATTTCCCCTGGCAGGGCAGCACCGAGCACCCGGGGGACTGGGATCCAGAGCGGGAGGGGCTCCCTGCAAACAGGTTGGACACCCTGGGGAGTCATAACTGGAGAAGAAGAACTGCGGGGAGGTGGGAGAGGAAGCAAGCGAGCTGTGGATGGAGGGGGCAGAGGAGTCTTGCCCCGAGGGGTGGGCAGAGGGGGCACCCACGGTGTGACTAGGGGCAGAAAGGCCCAGCATGTCCGGTGCAACATGCAGAAGCAGGCGACACCGGGAACCTCCCAGTGTTGACTCTGATTGGGTTGGGGCAACTCTGCCAGGCCCAGCTGCACAGACCCCCCCATGTACCCCCACAGCTGGCTGCGGGGGGGGGGGCTGCCAGGCTCAGCTGAACAGACCCCCAGGTGCAGCCCAGAGCTGGGGCAGGGGCTGCTGGACTCAACTGCACAGACTCACCCATGCACCCACAGATCTGGCTGAGGGGGCCCTGCCTGGCTCAGCTGCACGGACCCCCCCCGTGCACCCCCAGAGCTGGTGGGGGGGGGG